>JAWNNP010000500.1:885000-1248053 GCA_035044805.1 Leucophenga maculata
ATATCTACATTAACTCTATTTTTAATGCTATTCGAGAATATTTATATTTTACAAATATCTGCACAAGCCCTTCTACCCTATGTATATAGACCATAAAAACTTCAGCTGTATAAATAAATTTCCAGTTCATTATAAGCCAATTGCCATAAATATTACATATATCAATTTCAATTTAACGTTTTTATGGTGATATATTTTACTATAAAGAATTCTATAAGTTAAAATATTTTATAGCAATAAAACCAAACTAAAGCTAATTATAATATATAGTATATGCTGCTGCGGCTGCTGCTGCTCCTCCACTGTCTGCAATAAACTGTCTTTATATGTAAGGATCAGCATTGAATTACTATATTGGAAAGTCGAAAATCATCATAACAACCAAATGAAACGAAACGAATCAACTCTACTGAACTGAACTAAACTCAAATCAACTCGACTCAAAGTGTGAGAGACAGTTCGAATGATCAAAGATTGACGATGAAGTTACAAGAGCTTATACCAAACAGCAGCCACTCCCTGGTAAGTTCCATTCATATGCTGTGCTCATAGTCATCATCATAGAGACGACTTAGCTTTTTGAACTAAAGTCCAACAGCCAGCATTTGGTGTTCACAAGGTTAGTAGTGCAGGAGCGCGAATGGTCTATGTTTATCTTGATTGAAGTGAACTGCTTTTATGATGATGCTGAGCGAGTGAGATGAGCAGACGACGACGTCTACAACTTTAATATAGTATATAGTACGAGTATATTAAATAAAAAGTGAAACAACAACAACAACAAAAACTAAAAGAAGAAGAAAAGCTAGGGCAGTGCTATCCCGATCAAGCACTTCTGAACTGAACTGAACTGGCTGAACTTGATGGGACTTTAGACGACGACGACGTCGTCAATGACTAACTGACTGACTGACTGACTGACTAACTGACTGAGCGTTAAAAATATCAAAAAATACAAGAAAAAGAAGAAGAAATGAAATCAAAAGTAAAAATAAAAATAAAAGTGTGCAACCAAGTTAAAAATTCAAAAGGCAACCACCAAACGTATCAACTGACTAGCTTCATAATGCATTGCGCCAGGGAGCAGGTTCAAGGTTATTGTGTTAAATGGGGGGTATGCCTTTAATTGGTCGATGTCGGCAAATGCGAAAGAAGACAACTTCGACTTCAAGTTGGACTTCAACTTGTGCGCCATCCGTTTAGGCAGGACTATGCGGTATGAGTATGACTATGTCAGCAATGGAATTTATAATGCTTATGATATTTCCACACACACACACACACACACATATATATATATCGGGATTGAGGGACGTACATATTTATAGCGCTAGCAATCTTTTTTTTTTTTTTTTTTCATTTTCTACACCAACACAATAATAATAATGATGATGATGGTGATGCACCATTTAATATTTATTGTTGCTTTTTACGCGTGAGCGCATGCGTTAAGTGATCAATGCTCTCTGCTATGAGTCTAGTTGGTATAATTCAAGTTCAAGATGAAATCTTAAGCTTAAGGTGCTAAGTATAATTAAGTTGATAAAAGCTGGTTTTGTTTTAAGTAAAAAATGCTTTTGTTCGGTGTACGTACAGAGCAACCTAAAATTATGACAACAATGTTTGCAAAACTATTAAGGAACAATGAAGTTGTAGTTGCAGTTAAGTAGTACTAATCAGTAGAAGTATCGATTTAAAAGAAGTGTGTGGTTGAAGAACAGAAAGAGGAAAGATTTTATATGTCAATATTACTTGAAACAGTATAAAAAGTTAAGGTGGGAACTGATGGTGCCAAATCTCTGACACATTTATCATATTGCAGTGACAGAAATATCTACAAACTTCAACTAAAGTTGATAGCAAACTCAAAGAAAATTGTTAAAAAATTGAATTCATGCCAGATATATGGCATAGTCTGAAGCGACCCTTATTTGACATGAATCTTATTAGAGTCTTGCACGAGTGTATTTGTTGTCCAAGACCTTAAAGTGTACTTGCAAAGTGTTTTTGCATTTGGTTAAAATTCTCGACTAATTTCGAGTTAATCAAATTTATGCATGCATATATGTGTTGCATTACTTTCTATGATAGTATATCTGAATATGTGTGGTGTTGTGTATAAGCTGTCTGCTTCGTTTTGTCCACGAAAAAAGTCCAGATGCACTCAGCAATGGGTATGAAAGAGAAACATAGACTACTTAAAATCATCAAGTCATTCGCACTCGTTTTGAAATTCTCTAGTTTTGACTTTTTCCGGCACTCGCTTGCTCAGCTAACTGTGACAAACCAAGTTAATCGTCATACAAGTACACCTGAAAAATTGTTTGCTTGGCTTGTTGCAGCAAGTCTTTATAAATCATGAATACTCAGTCACTTTAAAGTGACTCGTTTTCGAATTTCAATTGCGAATTTAATATGTCCCAAACTTAAGCATTAACCATTTCATTTAAAAGTTCTTTAAAAAGTTATAGCTCATATATTACACATACAATTTTTCAGCCAAATCGCTTAGACTCCTTTGTGACTCTTATACAAGACTTATACGACTATTATAGAACTCATATAATGCCTAAAATATAGAGATCCTAAAATATAGAGACCCAGTAATATAATAAGCATATGTCTCGTATACATAGTTTTAAATAAATTAAAAATAGTATAATTCAAGTCACAACTGACTCTTTTGGAACTCTTATACAACTCATATGCAATTATGTATTATATTACTAATATAATACTACCTATATCGTTCAAAACCTCTGTTAAACAACACACATATGGCTCTAATACAACTCTAATACAATTATTTTATGTCTCTTATATTGCTTAAAGTATAAAGATTTTGTTAAATAACAAAGAAGAAAAGACGCCGTTATTAAAAAACGTATATGTCTCTTATACATCGGTATAAATCAATGAAAAGTTGTATAGTTCAAGTCACAGCTGATTCTTTCGTAACTCTTATACAACTCATATGCAACTATAATAATACTTATATATTTTTGTACCTATATCATTCAAAAACTTTGTTATACAACACACATATGGCTCACATACAACTCTTATATAACTATTTTATAACTCTTATATAGCTTAAAATCCCGTCAATACAAAACATATATGGCTCTTATACATCGATATAAATCAATGAAAATTGTATAATTGAATCCCGGTAATAAAAAAAATGTGTATTATTAATGAAAAAATTAATGATTCAAGTCTTTTACAACTCTTATACAACACATATGTAACTATTATTTTACTCATATAATACATATATAATTTTGTACCTATATCAGTCAAAAACTCTGTTATACAAAACACATTTGGCTCTCATATACAAGTATCTCTTATACAAACATTTCATAACTCTTATATTGATTAAAGTATAAAGATTTTGTTTAATAACAAAGTAGATAAGTTACATCGTTAAAAATTGAATAAAAATTTTGTAATGCAAGTCGCAATGGACACTTTTGCTGCTCACTTAATTTTGTAGTCATATCACTCCGAAACTCTATTATAGAACACATAGATGACGCTTATACAACTCTTATACAGCTTTTATACAGCTCTTATACAAATATTGTATGACTCATATAAGAAAAATACATATTTGGTTTAATAACAAAGAAGATAGCAGATATAGTCTGCATATGATCTCTATAAAACTCTTATACATTGATATAATGCAGTTAAAATTACTGTAATACTCAATATTCTTATACAATGTTCAAATAAAACTCGTATACAACTAATTTGTTACTCATATACTTGTAGTGCTTAAATAATTTGAAAGCATTATCATTGAAAAGTATATAGCAGACAGTATATGACAGATATGTGCCTTATACAACTCTTAGAAAATTATTCTTTATGTCTTATATTACTTAAAGTATAATTCTTCATAATATAAGAGCGACAGCGATAGAAGTACTGTAAAATTATACGTTTATGTCTCATATATAACTCATGCGACTCTTATACAACTTATGTTTGACTAATATAAAGCTTTAAAAGTAAATATGTCCGCTTATATCCTTATATAACTCTTATAAGACTCTTATACTACTCTTATATAACTCCTGTTCGACTCTTATACGCTCATGTCTCTTATATAAGTCTTATACGACTCTTATACAACTCTTATTTGGCTATTTTAAAGCTTTAAAAGTAAATGTGTAGGCTTATATTCTTGTATAACTCTTATACGACTCTTATAAAGCTTTTAAAGTTTGAACAAATTGAAAAACTGAGATTTAAAGTCAATTATCAAAAAGTTTAACATATAACAAAGGCAAAAGAACCCAGTAAGGTTCCATGGTTTGGTAATTGACTCAGTGTTCAGCAGAAAACCTATCGAACACTGCTCACAAAAAGAATTTTCTGCGCAGTTTATAAGTTAATGTCGGTTCAGACAATGTTAGATGTCCTTTAAAATAATGATGACCTTTATAATAATGCTTTAAAAATACTTTCATATAGAAAACTCAAAGAAAGTTTGTAAAATAAATCAGATTTTGGTCATATATCTGACAAAGCGTTAACCTCAATAGATATATTAATACTATATTCATACCATAACATCTGACGACAAACTTTATAACCCCAAACCGATTTATTTTTAGTAAGTTCATAGCCTACTGAAATTGCCATCATTCCCTAAACAATGTTTTTTTCCAATGTTTTTATGCCCTTCATTCAGTATCAGTTGGTATAAATTGCATAATGCTGCAAATACTGCACATGCACATTGCAACATTTGCTGCATACTCGCGTACGTACTCCCCGTACTCAACGAGTGTGTGCTACATGACACACTCTATTCATTGCAAACGCTTGTCAAGCGATTATTTTAGATCCTCAGTACACTCGGAGACTACTTAAAATGCAGCGCTACAAATTCAATTCATACATTGAGGGTGGCACCCAGAAGCGGCAGCAGCTAAAAACGTATACAGCAACAACGTGCAGCAGCAACACAGAGCACCATGCAACACAAAAAACAACAAGCAACGTGCAATGCAATGAGACGCAGCAGCAACAATTGATTACACGCTACAAATCACTTGAAGTGCAGCGTGGAAAAGCAAATCTTTTTTTAGTTTTTTTTTAGAGTTTTTTTTTTTAAGTTAAGGAAAAATACAAACGACTTAGACCGTACAACAAGACAACCTTAGGCCAGTAATAAGCAGCGGCAGCAACAACAATTGCAGCAACATATGTGAAGGCAGGCTGAACAGGATCATGGCAGCAGCAAGTTTTTCTTTCTAAGAAGTTGCTACATAGAAAAATTGGTTGTTGAAACTCAAAATTAAGTGTAAGATTGTATTACAAAGACAAATTATACAACGACGACGATACTACGGCACAGCAATAGCAACAACAACAACTGAAATGTCTAGACAAAAAGATTGCGGAGCAACTAAGAGCACTTAGTAGTAGTGTTAGTCAAAGCGCGGCAATTCAAGCATCAAGCAAAAGGAAAACTGGTCTAGCTTTAGTTGCAAAATGCAGCTTGACTACCAATTTCAAATTAATATTCATAAGTTCATTGCAAGTGCATTGACTAGAGTTGTATCAACTTGAATCGAGTTTTGCGCGCTGGCTTGTCATTGTTAGAGTCCTCCAAGTTGCAGCAGCAGAAATATCCTCTCGTCGTCAGTCATGGAGCCCATGAGCGATCGTGCAGTCAATGTCCATTGGCAAATAAACTCATACATCATAATTTTGCATTGCTGCTGCGGCTGCTGAGGCTGCGGCTGCTGCTGCTGCAAGTGGTTGCCTGTCCTGCCTTTCCAACTTTTTTGCAATTTTCGCTTTCATTGCCAAATGAATGATTCCCGAACACGATCGATGTCGTTGCTGCCTTCCACTTCGATCGGTCGGTCGATCTATATATATATATGTATGTAGAATATATACGTCCATTCAAGTCGCATTTTGATTATTTATTATAATATATGAAGTGTAATATGCACTGGGCAAGACATTCACGTTTGCAGTTTAGGTAGACGACTACGTTCTATGGCCAGATCATGCCAGTAGCAGTGATTTCTGCTTTTATTACAAAATATTTTTTTTTCTTTTTTAGTTCGTTCGAACTGCTACTAATTGTGTGAGTAATTAATCAAATGCAATTAATTGAAGAGGGCGGAGTTGTGGCGGCAAGCATATGAAGAGTCACTAGTTGGCTTGAATAACAAAAATAATTGGAACAGCATCTTTTAAGATTGCAATTTGGGGTGTTGAGGATGTTTTCTGCAGAGAAATAGAGCTGTAATAAAAATTTCTACTACTGTCTTGAAGGATTCACAAATGTGGGTGTAAACAGTGTCTTACATTGTATAAGAGTCATATAAGAGTTATTTAGTAAACATATAAGAGCTATTTGTTTAACATGTAAGAGTAGCATAAGCTTACTTTTTAATTACATTTGCTACTAAAATAAAAAATTTGTGTTTTAAATTATATATTAGTTGTATAAGAGTTGTATTGAAGACATAGGCGTATTGTGATTCAATGATTTTGGAGCGATTAAGTTTATAAACTGTACAACAGCCGAATGAATGTTGCACACAGTCATTTAAAATTTTATAACAGATGTATAAGAGTTGTATAACAGACATATAAGAGTTTCATATAAGTCGTATGAGTTGTATGACATTCGTGTAAGAGTCATAACAGTTGTATAAGAGCCAAATACGAGGAGCTTAGCTTGTAAGAGATGTATAACAGACATATAACAGTTTCATAAATGTCGTCTATGTTAGTTGTAAGATATTCGTATAAGAGTCATAAAATTTGTATAAGAGCCAAATACGAGGAGCTTCGCTTGATTTTCAAATAATTTTTTTTTGGAAAAATACAAATTATTAGTTTTGTAATATATATGAGTCGTATAAGAGTGTATGTTGCACTCAAAATCATATAAAAGTTTATAAGAGATGTGTAAGAGTTGTATAACAGTTGCATAATAGTTATTTAATAGTTTTATAAATAGTATGACATTCGTATAAGAGTTATATAAAAGTTGTGTAAGAGACATGCCGTGTGAGTTGTATGACATTCGTATAAGAGTCATATAAACATTATATAAGAGCCATATATGAGAATTTTCAATTACTTTTTCTATTAAAATACAAAAATATATGTGAGCCGTATAAGAGCTGTATAAAAATCCTATGCGTATAGTGATTCAATGGATTTCTAGCGACTTGGTTTATAAACTGTACAACTGTCAAATGAAATCGTTTACAAGTATATAATGGGCATAAAAGAATTATATAATAGTCGTATAAGAGTCTTATAAGTATCGTATGAGTTATATGACATTCATATAAGTCGTTTATGCTTTGTATAATAGTCATATGAGAGTTAATTAGCAATCGTATAAGAGCTATAAACCAGTATTATAAGAGCCGTCTATAGAAGTTGTAAAACATTTGTATAAGAGCTATATAACAGTCGTAAACGAGTAGTTGAACAGACGAATAAGAGTTGAGTTGCAGTCGAATAAGGGTTGTAAAGCAGATCTATAAGAGTTGTATAACAGTCGTATTGAAATTATTTAGCAGTCGTATAAGAGATGCCTACAAGATGTATAGGAATTGTTTAACAGTCGTATAAGAGATGCCTACAAGATGTATAGGAAATGTTTAACAGTCGTATAAGAGATGCCTACAAGATGTATAGGAATTGTTTAGCAGTCGTAAAGGAGAGACGCCTACAAGATGTATAGTAATTGTTTGGCAGTCGTATAAGAGATGCCTACAAGATGTATAGGAATTGTTTAACAGTCGTATAAGAGATGCCTACAAGATGTATAGGAATTGTTTAGCAGTCGTAAAGGAGAGACGCCTACAAGATGTATAGGAATTGTTTTACAGTCGTATAAGAGCTGTCTAGAAGTTGTATATAAGTTCTGTATGAGTCGTCTAGAGTTTCATAAGTGTAACTATGTGCTTTATATTAAAGAAGAAAAACAGCAGTATAAGAGCTGGCTTAAAGTTTTATGTATGATTTAAATTTAAAAAAAACAACAAAAAACCTTTAAAAATTTTTATTTAGTTGTTAAATAAAAACTTTGAAAGCAAACTATTTACTGGCTAAGAGTCTTATAAAATCTGTATAAGAGTGCTTTAAGCTTATACAGCAAACATAACCTTTTTATATAACTACTCGAAATATATTCAACATTGTATCTAGTACAAAATTCAATGCTATAAAAAGATACTAAAAGTCCTCTTTGCGATTTCAAAGATTTGCAAAGTCTAGCCATTCCTACCATATTTTTTTTTGTTTTTTATACAAACCTATTTCAACGCTATATGTCCACTAACTAATAATGCCAAGCAATGCAAACTTAAGAATTTCCAAAGTAAGTAAGCCGCTTGAAGTGACCGAAACGAACGACACACTAAATGAGCTGCATTGTTAGATACTTAACCTTAATTATATTTACTCAAAGGCAAACTGACTAGATGGACGTTCCAAAGACTTTCATACCACTCTCAGCATACACTGGCTAGCTGCTGGCCCATGGGCCGGCAAGTAAACAATTTTTGCATTTAAGGAAAGCAAACGCTCTGTGCTGTGCTACGACTACTTTGACTTCGACGAGTACATCGCAATTGCAAACAAGCTGGCAGTTATCTTACCCGGCAGAGGCAGACAAACCGAAACGAGTAGAGTGAAGCGCATTGCTTGGCGGTGTATAATGAACAGAGGAGGGCGTCGTCTTCGACGTCATCGTCGTCGTTGTTCATGCCTATGTAGGTACATACTGGTTGGTTGGTTGGTTGGTACTCCGTATAGCTGACACAGACTAATTACATTCCATCAATAAACGAAATGGTGCGCCAAATGAGGCAATTCATTTTTTGCAAGCTCCTCCTAAACGCTTCACCACTTCACCACTTTGTAGTACACCAAGTACTTTCAGTGAAACCCAACTTAAAATGCACAACGACAAAGATTATAAACTGTCTACACCTAATAGCCCACGGGGCAACAATGAACGCGCAGACGTGCAGAAAAGTTGTAAATGCATCCTAAAAATGTTTTAAAATAAAATTTGAAGAGAATGCTAAAATATTTACCAGCAACTTGCCAGCAATGGATGAAGTAAAGCTTGACTAAAATGCACTTTAAGCTACTTATTTCAGCTGTTGGTCGAGTATTAGACAGTTGCATGGCTAAACAACTTCTGTCTTCTAACTTCTTTATGTCTAAAATGAATAATTAAAGTGCAAATATATCTTCCAGACGGGTATAGGAAAGTAATATGGACAGTTTGCGTTCGATATTAAAAATGTGTAGAGCTGTAGGCATTAGAAAAAAGGTGATTTGAATGCCAGTTAAATGTTTATATTAAAGCATAAGCTGATGCATAGCATTAATGGTGAATTCTAAGAGATTTGGACTGAATTTTAATTAGTTGCATATAAAAATTTCACATGACTAGTCAAGTGAGTAGCTTTAGCAAGTAAGGAAGTGCAGAAGAAATCAAAATGAGAAAGAAATCAAGCGAATATATTTCGGGAGATAATACCAATACGAATACTAGAACTAAAAGGAAGGGTAAGGAGAGCAAGCATGTATAGTAAACGAGAATTAAGCAGTTGGTATAGTACATCAACCAGTAAATGAATGGAATCAGGACGGAATATTGTATGATCTTCTCAGATGGTTACAACAAACAGCTTACGCAAAGAAAACTGGAAGTATGGGACCTTGGAAGATCATCTGAGACAGTACTGCAACCAACAAACGTAAAAAAGGCAATGGTCATAGTGCGAGAAGATCCTCTGGAAGAGTACTCCAAGAGTAATCTAAGATAAAACACCAAGCAATAAGCTTAAATTGGGAAGTGCGGAAGATCATTTGAGACAGTACACAAGCCAGTAAACTGGAAGTAAAGAAGTGCGGAAACTACTACAGTTTATGCCTTTAAAAAAAATATGCTGGGGCGAATACATCAACTTGAAATGGCACTTTGAAGCAATGAAGAGTGGAATAGCAATGGAGCAATGGAAGGAAGTTCATACTACAAAGTTCACAAACCAGCAAATTTAAGAAAAGCGAAAAATTTAGATTGTTATGGATCATTCAAGAAACATGAAAAATTGTATATTCGAAGCGTTAGTTCCAAAAGAATTAGTAAAGATAGACAGACCTTCTTGGGAAGTGCAGCAAGCAGGTATGAAATCTTATTACTAAGAGCAGAAACTTTTTAAGTCTAACAGAAGATAATTACGGATAATAATCCAACAAACAAAATGAGGTCCAAATCGGTAGCAACCAGAACTTAAAAAGTGAGTAAGTGCACAAGGAAAGACCTTATATTAATGATGATACCTTAAGTAACTGATGACAATATTAAACCGAAGTGGAGTATAAAGTCACATGGGTAAGGATTAGGCGAATGATGTAGTTCATTTACCTGTAACCTTCAACATGCAAACGGGATCAAGTTTGGAGCAAGAGAAAGTAATGTGTAATTAATTGAGCTGAACCAAGATTGAGTGGACAGATATTAGTGAAGATAATGACGGATGGTGTTCCAACTCACAAACTAAAATGATGTTAGAAATAAACGGGTTTACCATACTAAAGCAGGGAAGATCATCTTGGATTGTGAAAATCAAGCAAATGGAGTCATAGGTATTTCAAAGGTTAAAGTTCAGGGTGCTCTTGATAAAGAAAAGTCCCAAAAGCGACCAAGACGGAAGCAAGATATTGCAAGAAAACTTTAAACGCACAGGAAGCATATAGACGAGAGAAGTACATGAAGCAGCAAACGTAAAGAACGCAGAACCTCCTAAACATCCTTACGGAACGCGAAAATTTCTAAAGGCTAGGCTTTAAAAAAACGATACAAGATAAACTTCCAGACTACACATACAAAAAATTAAAATAGAAGCAATGAAGAGCGAAGATTTTAAGAGGTTCATACAGGAGATATTAGTTATCGATGAGATTATCGTGTTACTTCCGTCGAAAGTTTCAAACTCTATCTTGAAGATGTAAAAAAAAAAGTAAAGAAGCGAAAATGAATCGAAGGTAGTGCAAAAACTTCAATTTCCACTGGTGAGCATAAGAAAAAGAACATTATCTGGTAAGAACTTTGTCTGGAAGCTAGTTAAAGTAAATAACACCGGAAGTAGGAGAGTGCAGAAATATTTATAATGCATTCAAAATTGATAGCAAACGAAGACACATCATTTGGGAGATTGTATCTAAGAAGGTACAAAAGCCTAAGTAATGAAGACTGCGTAATTGTGACTTAATGAGAGGAAAAAGTTAGAAGTTAGCAAGTGAACGAGGGAACGAGGGAACTCTCCCTCTCATTCAGTAAAGAGCATCAAGAAGCATACGAAAATAAGTATTAAGCAAGCATAAAAGGTACCTTTAATGGATCAGGAAGCAGAGTAGATAAAGCTTAAAGATCATACTTTCTCAATTAAATGAGAAAATTTTAAGGAAGGTGGAGACTTTCCAAGTCTTCAGCTAATGAGCGGTATGAAGAAAGAGTGGCAAATATTGTTGGAAGGCAGAGGATAGAGCAAGGAGCAAGAGAAAATTTTGATATGAGGCAGAAGATAATGGTGGACTGTGCTTAAAATAGCAGGCTGAAAAGTTATTGGAAGAAAAGAATAACGCAAAATTCTAAATCCAAATAGGCAAGAGAACAAGAAAAGATCAGAAAGTATGGTAAAGTAATTAGAAAATGGTAAAGAAATACCGGAAATAAATAATATATAGTAAGGGGTTTTACTTCTCTACCGAATCAAAGCAAAGAAAATCAATTATTTTCTTTATTGTTGTTGTTTTGTCTGCAATAACAATTTGTTTTATTATTCGCTTAGCCAACATTTTCTTGAAGTTGTTCGAAACAGAGTATGACAGATATGAACCAAACGTACATTGGTATTTGTTAACAGTTTCAATGCAAATGGAATTATTTATGAAGATTATTAAGGCATATTATGAACAAAATATTGAACCGATTATGATAGATACTAAACAGCTGCACATGAATAGTGTTCCAATGATATTTTTTTTTTCAAACTCGCTTGTATACTGTGAGCGTATCCGCCACAAAACCAACCCACTTGCCTATTAATATATTTATAAGATATTTTTCACATCTTAAATTGGTTTTGCATTGTGAGTGATTGCACTCGAAGCAAAAAAGGTCTATAACAACCTACTCCATGCGCTCAAATTAGAGCCCAACATAATGTATACTGTAAACAACCACGCCAGACAACTAATTAAATCACATTTTCTTTGCGTTTCGCTTCATTTCGTTTGCACTACAAGAGAACATTTTCAAGGTAAATTTATTTATTTAACCATGCACTCTATGCTTAACCTTTAATTTGAACAATAAAATATACCTTTGCCAGCCAACCAAACAGGCAGAACAGCAGAACAGACGCTTAGGGAGCAAATACTAACGTATAAGAAGTTTTAAGTGCCAGAAAAGAACAACGAAGACAACGAAGACGTTGAGGTTGAAGTAGAAGATATATAAAATTTACTCAGGATCTTGTGTTGAATCTGTATCAAAATATCTCTGTGTGTGTGTGTGTAGACAAAACTATAATTTAAGCGTGAATATCATTTTTCCATGAACAAGTATCCTGAAGCAATGTATGTGAGAACATTCACAGTAACTGCAATTACTATATATACACAACATATATATATATATATATATATATATATATAGATATATAGGAGAGGGAGTGCTGTAGGTTCAAGAAAAGTAAAAGATATAGGGCTGCTAAAGAAAATTTATGAAGCCTACTATTATATGATGCTGCTAAGCAGCAGACAAAGTAAATCGCAGTCGCAGTCGGAACGTATCTAAGTAGGCTATATGTGTATACTACGTCGTTTTTAAATAAGGCAGGAAGGGTCCTGCGATTGCAACAGACAATGTCTGCTTGGATGGATGGATGGCTGTTTGCTAGACTGTGAATTCAAGGTTAATTTCAAGCTAAAGTTTGCATTAACTAGCTGCACGCATTTTCGTGCCTCGATGTCTTCGAAACTGTAGCACTGGCTTGGCTTGTTGTTGATAATTTTGATTGCTGCAAGCAATAAGTGATCATAAAAATTATAGCAGATACATTATACATATGAAAACAAAAAAAAAAAAAAAAAACAAATGCTTGAGATACAATAATTCTTGTTTTTGCTTGAGACAAAAGTTTGTCTCTTTCAAAAAACGTAATCAATGAAAATTTCTTTTCGAAAGCATATTTTAAGTTAATTTGGCTTTGGCTTTGGCTCTCTATTGAAAATGCAATAATTTACACGGTTTATGTTTAAAAGCCAATTTATCAAACTATTAGCCAATAATTTTGTATTGGCAGCAGCGGCAGACAACTTTGGTAAACGAGACGTGCCGGCATAAATGCCACAACGTACCCAGGCTACTGGTTGGCTTAAAAAAAATGAGAAAAAAAAAAACTACACTGTTCACTTGATTTGCTGGTTGGCTTACTGCCTGCCTCTATGGTCGTCGGTACCTGGATTTCGGCATGCCACTTGTGGCACTCGCGCTCGCTCGAACGTTTGTATCGTCAATGAAGTCAATGTACGACATTTTCGAAATTTTTGCTAAGCTTATTTATGAGATTTAAGTTTTATTTTTTTTTTTTTTGCATTGATGAAATACGCCATAAAAACAGAAAAAAAAAACAAAGTATTACTTCAGGCATTGGCGCAAGTGTTTGGTGTGGCGGCAAAGGCTTAAACACTCCACACATAAATTAATAAGCAGCTCTACTAGTCAACTCTGTGCTGCGCTGCGCTGTCTCGCAAAGTGTTGTCATAGAGTAACAGACGAAATGTTAATTGTATGCTTTGAGGAATTTATGTAGGCTTAAAATATTGAGAAAAAATGAAAATGGTGTTTGCAAGTCTTATACTGCTGAAACTATGCGAAAAGCGGTTGTTTATAACTCTTATGCTGTCTAAAATTTATTGAAATATTAAAATATTTGAAATTTTTTTTACCATTTTTAAGCTTATATATACAAAAAGACTCTTATACAACTCTTATATTTTATCTATAAGTATCAGATAAACAGTTTTTCGAAATCTTATACTACCTGAAATTTGTTTAAGTATTATATTGTTCGAGAATTCTTAGCTATTTTTATTTGCTTAGCAAAAAATATAATAAAATGACTCTTATACAACTCTTATATTTTATCGAAAAATATTGAAACATAATATTATAATTTACGAAGCGTAAAAATATAACTGTTCAGCGATAAAATCTGTGTTTAACTGTTTCTTGTGCATAGGAATTTAAAAAATAAAATTGATCCAAATAAACGTTGATCCTTAATTAATAGGTGCTTAATTAATTCTTGTGTAAAGAATTCATACCCAGTTTGAAGAGGGTTGGCTGCAAAATAAAAATTCTGATCCACATAAATTTTTTCTTCCTTTTTCTTATTAGGGAAAAAACTTTTTAACATTTTCCAAAAATATTTTGAATATTTTTTATGATTTAAAAAACGATTTTTAAGATGATCAAATAAATAAAAAATATAATATTTGAGCATCTCTCCCGTGCTTAATAATTTCTTCTGTAGAATATATTGAAAGGTTTTCGTCCAAAATAAAAACACAGGCCTGCAAGAATGAGAAGAGTCGGGGTGATTCGATGAACCCGAATCTGGGCTCAAAAATTTCCCATAATGTCACATTTTGGGGTTGCCGATTTCATAAATTAAAGGCTAAACTCTTCCCTTTAAAATGAGCCCTATACCACCTTACACCCTTAGAGAAGAGGTGTTATTGCCTCTAGGGCTGCTAGAAAAATATTTAAACAAAAAAGAAAAAAAATATAAAATTCGGTACAATTAAGTAAAGTTTCATACTTAGGGGTTTGTTGGGATGGCTGACTACGAGTCTGAAGTCAGATTTTAAAAATTCAAAATGGAGGTTCAAATATGGTGATCTCGAAAACACCTAATTATGATGTTTAATTCAAATGTTTTGAATTTTAAATTTTTATGTTCTCATGAAATTTTTTTCTTCGCACCCCTAAATATAAGCACACCCCTTACTATAAGGGTGTATGAGAACAGTTCTAAGATTTAGCCTTTAATATCAGCAAAGTCAGGTGTACAATATTTAAAAAATGGCAAAAAACTTTATTTTTTGGGGTTTCAACCGATCACTCGAAAGCGTAATGTGATGGTAAGTGTTCAGCAAGCAAGAATCTACAAGAATCACCTCCAACTATTCTTGTGACTGAGAAGCATTCAAATTTCGCAGGCCTGTGAAATCAATCCATGTGACTTTAAACCCTATTTGCCCTTCTTAAGTGAGAAATTTAGCAAAATCGCCGAAATACGTGTTTAATTAAGTCTTATATAGTGTATACAAACCGAATTTGAAGATGATTGAAATTAAAAAAAAAAAAAAAATATTTATCCCATATAAATTTTTACCACCATGTTCTACCGTTTGTAAAAATATTTCACCGAATTATCTAAATGCATTAAAAAAAATTCTTCTGAAGTATATACAAACTGAAGACGAATCGACATGTAAAACTGTGTAAGTGAAATACTTGAAGTGGTATGTAAGTCTTATACTACTTCAGTAACTGAAATTTGCTGACAGATTGGGTTATATAAAACAACAAACGATACGTTTAAGATTTAATTCTTATATAAAACACACTTTAAGCGTTCCACAACTCTTATACAACTCTTATACTCAACTTAAATGCTATATTTATGACATTTAAGCATAGCACAAATGAAATATATAATTTTTTGTATACTAGCTACATTTTGAAGATCAATTTCAATGCTGTAATTGGTATGTAAGTCTTATACTACACCAGCACAAAAAATATGATGACAGATTTTGGTATTCAATATAAAATACTCTTGTACAAGTCTTATATGACTCTCAAACTAAACTCAAATATTATAGTTTTCATATTTATGCATAGTTAAATTTAAGTATTTGGTTTTTTTATATGCTTGAAGTGTTGTGTAAGCAATATAATACTCTTATACAAATTTTTGGCAGCATTTTTTTGTATTAAAAAATGAAACCATATGTTTAAGATTGAAATTCAATGGAAGACACTTGTATACAAAGCTATA
The DNA here is from genome assembly GCA_035044805.1 of Leucophenga maculata. NCBI lineage: Eukaryota > Metazoa > Arthropoda > Insecta > Diptera > Drosophilidae > Leucophenga > Leucophenga maculata. Next base: position 901,155 of record JAWNNP010000500.1, read on the forward strand.
TGACTCTTATACAACTCTTATACTAAGGTCAAATATTATATTTTTCACATTTATGCATGGTTAAATTGAAAAAATTGATTAATTCTGTCTTAGAATTAGAAACCACATGTTTAAGATTCAAATTCTATGTAAGACACGTGTTTACAAAGTCATACGACTCTTATACAACTCTTATACTAAGGTCAAATGTTATATTTTTCACATTTAGACATAGTTCAATTGAAAAATTTGCTATTTTTTGTATTTTAGTTTTGTATATTAGTGTATTTTTTTTTTTTAATTTAAAATTTTATGTACGTATAATGCTAATCTTATACACATTTTTGGCGTCACTATTTTTGTTGTATTTAAACATTTAACAATATATAAGACTAAAATTATGAAGAAACACTTATACAAGTCTTATACGACTCTTATACAACTCTTATACTAAATTCAAATATAATTTTTGTCACTTTTAAGCATTGGTAAAATGAAATTTTTTTTCTTTTTATATATACAAAGCAAGTATAATACCAAAAAAGAGGTCAAAGTATTATACTACTCTTATACAAGTCTATTGGCAGCACTTTTTTATTGTATTCAAACAACAAACAATATATTTAAGATTAAAATTGAAATAAAACAAAAAAGACACACTTATACAAGTCTTATACGACTCTTATACAACTCTTATACTCAATTGAAACATTATTTTTGGTAAATTTTTCGTATACTAACTAAATTTTGCAGTTCATTTTCCAATTTTCAAACCAAATTTTTTTAGTTTAGGACCAACTAAGTCTCAACAACTCATTACAAGAAAATATAAACTATTAAATAGGTTTACTATTAGAGTTGCAAGCAACAACAACTTCATGCAATCAAAAAAAAACAAAAAAAAGGTACTTGTAACAAAAAAGAAATATTGAAACGCGGCGTTTGTCGGCATTTATAGCGTCACAGCTTTCAAACATTGATTTAACAATATTTATGAGCTTGGGGAGTTGTTGGCTAGCACGTCAGCTTGGCGTTGTTTGCTTGACTGTTGGTGCTTTTCAGAGACAGGCTCAGGTGTTCCGTTTTTTTGTTTTACAGTCAAACGAAGTTGATTGACCAATTTCATAGTTATCAACTTTATAGATATTTTGTAATAAAATTGTTTCTTTCGTCAGCTTGTTGGTTTGTAATTACAAATTTTTGCTGAAGACTTTCTGTCAGTTATGAGGTTTTGCTTTGAAAATAAATAAATATGCTTGCGAAATATATTGCTGAGTAAAATTGCTTAATATTTGCATAAACTTTTATATTATTATATAATTTAAATTTTTTAGAAGATATTAAAAACCTTTTTATTGATATTTGTTAAGAAAGTTGTCACATAATCCTGATTAATTGCATAAAATTAATTATGTCTGCATATTATTATTAAAAAAAATTTACTAAACCTAACAAATATCAAATATAACTCATGGCAACTACATTGCTTAAATAATTTAATATTTTTTTTTTGGTTTTACTCAGCTTTATGTACAGCCTTGTTCAACTTGTTTTCGCGCAATATATGACTTTGAGCTTTAAACCTAATAACCGTTAATTAAAATTGAATTAAAAAAAAGTATCTTAAAATTGAAAAAAAAAAAAATAAAAAATAATAATAATAATTCGCGCATCATATAACCAAGCTGAGAATCATCAATCGAGTGTCTGGCTAGCTTAAAGCTAGTAGGTGCTTCATGGATACAATGTGCGCTCGATCGATTGATCGCACTCGTATGGCAAAACTTGGCCCCAAGCTGTCAACTGTGATCAATGTCAATTATGTATATCACAAGTGTCAATTGTATAGAGCTGAGCTTGATTTTTTTTCTATCTTCAGAAGAGTATAGTCAATATAACGGCAATTCGTTGTTGATGTTATTTAAGCTGGTGAGATGAGCATGTTGAGCTGTTACCTCAAGCAAACCGGCAACAGAGATGACATTTTTAAACGTGCATTGACATTTGCAACGATTGACAAACGAGTACGAAATACTTTAACGGTCAGCTTGAATGTTTAAAACGATAAAATATTTTAATTCATATATTTTTTTTTTTATGTATAAATGTCAAGGTTAATAGGCAAGAAATAAGCGCGACAAACTTTAAAGATTGATCATCAATATTAATAAATATTATTATTTATTTTTAATTTCAATATGATTTGTATCTGAATTTTAATGCTCAAAATATTGACGACGGTGTTAAGTCAATGAGGTGTGCAAAATTGCGTATGGATGAAATCTGTCAAGTGTTAAAAATTGATTGCCAAGCAGATAGATATGACGGTTTAGTTCGGTTCAGTGTATATTTTCGGCTATTTGAGTTTGTTGACATTCGTTTCGGTTTGTGGCATTCAGTTGCTTTGGATTTTAAACATTTTGACGCACGTGCGAGCAATTATATATTATTTGTTTGGCTATGTAGGCGCTTTGAATGCGGAATTAGTCAAATGCTTAAGTAGCAAATGATTTGTTTTTAATGCAGTTGACTAGCGTAACTAATTTAGCAAAGAAATGTTTGTCGGGTAGTGTATTTGATTGCATTAATTATTTGAAATAGCAAAATGATTGATTAGTAAAGTACAGCAAGTAAAAGTGCTATTAAAACTGTTATACTGTAGAAAATTGCAATAGTTTCTTAAACGAAATTACAGCACCTGCAACAGTTACAATTATACAAAGGTGTCTATCAAAAGGGCATTTTCTGGTGACGTCACCTCTTGGTGAGGACATGTGTTGGAAAGGGACATCTTTCATTGATAACCCCTACAAAATTTAATGATATTTGGAAGTGGATTTATAGCGTCTAATGTCTAATCGTATAATCGTTGCAAAAATGAATACAGAGCCAATATTTAGTTTTGTTTTAAACTTGGTAAAAGTTTTACCAAAATTCACGAATTGATGAAACAAGTTTATGAGAATATTTGTCCATCTCGTACCACAATTTACGACTGGAATACAGGTGTCAAAGACGGTCGGGAGGACTTGTATGACGACGAACGTTCGGGCCTGCCGAAATCTTCAGTAACCGAACAAAACCGCAAAATGGTTCTTGAATTCACCAAAAATGAGCCAGAATCGTCATTGAGATTCATAGAATCGGAATTGAAATTGTCCAAAGGTTCAATCCATCGCATTTTGGTCGATCATTTGGGCTTCAGGAAAGTGAGTGCTCGATTGGTTTCGCATCAATTGAAAGAAGAGGAAAAGGCGCTTCAGATTCATTATTCGAAAGACATCATTGAAGTTGCCAAAAAGGATCAAAACTTCCTTTTTAACATTGTTACTGGTGGCAAGACATGGCGTTTTAAATACGACTCTAAAACCAATCGTCAAAGTGCCGAATGGAAGCCGCCCGGTGAGTCAAAATCATGTTTGGAAAAATAAAAAGTGAAGACTGTTGATTTGTTTCTACGATTCGAAGGCCATTATTCACCAAGAGTTCGTTCCACCGGGCCAAACAACAAACAATTATGTAATGTTTGCTCCGTTATGTACGGCCAGAATATCGCGGAGAAGGAAGTTGACATTTGTTGCACGATAATGCGCCATCTTATCGATCGATACTTGTGATGGATTTTTTTTGACCTAAAATCGCATTTTGACCATCAACAACTCTCCGTATTCGCCTGATTTGACACCAAGTAATTTTTTTCTGTTCGGCAAGCTGAAATCATTCATGAAAGGACGGCGCTATGCTGATATGGAGGCCATCCAAAAGGCGTGTTCCGAAGTCGTAAAGATCATACTTTAATTAATAAAAAAGCAAGTACTTTTGTACTTTTTATGTTATTCCAAAATTTCAGGACATTTTGATGCACACCTTGTAATATAAACTCTTATACACACAAAAAATGTCTAAAATATATTAAATTTACAAAATAACATGCGCAGATTAGCTAAATATTTAATTTGCAACATTTCTAACACACTTATACAACTTTTACACGACTCTTATATAACTCTTATACTAACCAAACATGCTTAAATTCTATAATTTAATGCTTTTCAAATCCAAAATTTAATATTAAACAAATATTTTAACATTATATAACAGCAAACACATCATTTAACTAATAAATGCATAAATTTATATAAATTAAAACAAAAAGCTAAAAATTCATGCCACCCAAATACCGCATTTAATGCATTGCACTCTGCCCTCAGTTATTTATATGACTTATACGCATTCATTTATCTTAATTCCATAACGCTAGCAATTAATAAAAATTTTTAGTTAAAAAAATACAATAATAATAATTTTTACGCAGGCGTCTTACATGCATATATATATATCGCCCGCACATGCCCCCACCAGTAGCCACACCTCGAAAGCAAAGAGTTTGCTTAAAAATAATCAAAAATAAAAAATGTTTATGAAAAATCAACAAAAACTGTTGCTTCTGAAGTGAACTGAACTCAACTCTATTCGCTTGTTAACATTTCAATTTGTTTATTTAAAAGCTGTTCATAAATAATATAGATATATAAAAAAATCGTATAAAACAAAAGCGCGTTTATATGTATCTAAATGAACGTTCATTTTTTATGTGATACTCTCAATTTGCAATAAAAACCACTTAAGAACAATAAATGCGAAAATTCAATTAAAGTCTTTGACACATATTTCGCGACTTTTTATTTATTTTTTGTCTGTTTGCATAAAGCCTCACCCCAGTTTGAATTTAAATTTTGTCAATTTGTTGTGAGTGTTGCATGCCGAAAACGAGTGAAAAAAAAAATTATAATATTTATTTGTTGCAAATTTGTATTTGTTTCGCTTGGGCTCTAATTAGCACACTAGACAACGCTAGATGCTTTATTTTTATTTTATTTTTCGCTTACCCATTGCATTTGAGTACATAAATAAAAATGATTTATGAAGCTAAAGCAGCTATAAAATCAATGCAATATCAACTCCGGTGGCTCACCTACAAAATAGTTGCACATAAATTTGTAAATTGATTTTTTTTTGCGCAAATTTTTCTAGCATTGATACGCGTTGAACTAATGAAAATGTAGAAACATTTTTTTTGTTTATATACATGTTGCTAATGGTGTGAAACCTTGAAAAGTTCAATGCTTTAGTTGCAACATTGTAAGACGTTACATGGCGAAAAAAAATTTATAGTTTGGTATTTGTTTGTAGAATTTAGGCAGATCAGGTATTGTATGTACATGAAATCACTTAGTCGTGTGCTGTTTAGTTTTTAAAAGTATTAAATTAACGATTTTAAACGTTTTTGGTTAGTATAAGAGTTGTATAAGAGTCGTATAAGAGTGGTAAAATGTTGCAAATTGAATTTTAAGCTATGCTGCGCTTTTTATTTTGTAAATATAAATTATTTTAAGCTTGTTTTGTGTGTATAAGAGTATTTATATTAAAGAATATGGGTTTATTTTTCGATATATTGAAATGGAAGTATTAAATAAACGATTTTAAACGTTTTTGGTTAGTATAAGAGTTGTATAAGAGTGGTAAAATAGTGCAAATTTAATTTAAAGCTATGCTGCGTAGGTTATTTCGTAAATATAAATTATTTTAGGCTTTTTTTGTGTGTATAAGACTATTTATATTAATGCAAATGGATTTATTTTTTGATATATTGAATTGTAAGTATTAAATTAACGATTTTAAACGTTTTTGGTTAGTATAAGAGTGGTAAAATGTTGCAAATTGAATTTTAAGCTTTTTATTTTGTAAATATAAATTATTTTTGACTTGTTTTGTGTGTATAATAGTATTTTTATTACCTAATATGGGTTTGTTTTTCGATGTATTAAAATGGAAAAAGTATTATAGGTATTTTCGATCTATTTATGTAATCTAATTGCATATATATACACATCGTTGCTTACTCTATAACAAAATGAAAGGATTTGAAGCGAATATGAAATTATGAAGCTGAAGAATAGCAAAAGATACTATTCTTTTGCTTACCATAGAATGGTCAAAAGCACTATAACTCAGAGAGATTGGAGTGCATGATCTAAACAATTGTTATATTCGTTTAGGGAAAAGAATAAGTTCATATTGTTCACCGAACGCATAAAGAATAAAATTGATGGAACATTTTGCATTTGCTCTGTTCGTTCAGTTCAGAGAACAAGTTCATTTAGTTAACCGAACGAATAAGAAATGAAATCGAACACACAATTTTATTTTGTTCCGTTCCTTCAGTGAAGAGAACAAAATCAATTTGTTTACAGAACGCATAAGGAATAAAAAAGAACGAAAATTTCGAATTTTTTCTGTTCATTCAATGTAGCGAATAATTAAACTTTTTCACCAAAAGAATAAGGAAGAAAATCAGAAGAACATTTTAAATTTGTTATGTTCGTTCAGTGCAGAGCACAAGTTCATTGTGTTTACAGAACGCATAAGGAATAAAATCAAATTTGTTCTGCTCGTTCAGTGCAGAGAACAATTTTATTTTGTTCCGTTCCTTCAGTGAAGAGAACAAAATCAGTTTGTTTACAGAACGCATAAGGAACAAAAAAGAACGAACATTTTGAATTTGTTCTATTCATTCAGTGTAGCAAGTAACATAACTTTGTTCACCGAAAGAATATATAATAAAATCGGAAGAACATTTTAAATTTGTTTTGTTTGTTCAGTGCAGAGCACAAGTTCATTGTGTTTACAGAACGCATAAGGAATAAAATCAAATTTGTTCTGCTCGTTCAGTGCAAAGAATCAACTTATTTTGTATACTGTTTACCGGAACAATTTTATTTTGTTCCGTTCCTTCAGTGCAGAGAACAAGATCAGTTTGTTTACAGAACGCATATGGAATAAAATCGAAAGTACATTATGATTTTGTTCTGTTCATTCAGTGCAGCGAATAAGTTTATTTTGAACACCGAAAGAATAAGAAAATAAATTGAAAGAATATTTTGAATTTGTTCTGTTGGTTCAGTGCAGAGAACAAGTTCATTTTGTTCAAAGAACGCATAAAGTATAAAATTGAACAGTTTTTATTTTTTTCTGTTCGTTCAGTGAAGGGAATATGTACATTTTGTTCACCGAACGAATAAGAAATTAAATCGAACAATATTAATTTGTTATGTTTATTTACTTCAGAGAACAAGTATATTTTGTTTACCGAGCGAATAAGACACAAAATATATTTTTTTCCGACCGTTCAGTGCATAGAACAAGTTCAGTTTGTTTACAGAACGCATATTGAATAAAATCGCATGAACATTTCGAATTTATTCTGGTCATTCAGTGCAGCGAATAAGTTTATTTTGAACACCGAAAGAATAAGAAAATAAATTGAAAGAATATTTTGAATTTGTTCTGTTGGTTCAGTGCAGAGAACAAGTTCATTTTGTTCAAAGAACGCATAAAGTATAAAATTGAACAGTTTTTATTTTTTTCTGTTCGTTCAGTGAAGGGAATATGTACATTTTGTTCACCGAAAGAATAAGAAATTAAATCGAGCGAACAATACTAATTTATTCTGTCAATTTAGTACAGAAAAGTAGTTCTAAATTGAACGAACGTTTGGGACTTGTTTAATTCCTTCATTTGGTTTACAGAACGAATAAGAAATAAATGCGAACGAACAATTTGAATTTCTTCTGTTCGTTCAGTGCAGAGAAAAAGTTCGTTTTTTACAGAATGCATAAGGAATAGAATTGAAAAAACATTTTTATTCTGTTCGTTCAGTACAGAGAATACGTCAATTTTATTCAACGAACGTATAAGCAATACAATTATTAATAATTGTTCATTCAGCTTATTAATCATGCAGGACTTATTGTTGGACTATTCCACGTCAGCACACAAAAAACTGTAGATATTCAGATTACGACAATCTTACCTCATGTTATTATCGAATTAAGAAGCTTTTCTATAACATTTATTCAAAATAGAGAGATATAATGTTAAATTTTTTGAACAGAAGAAATTGCACATAGACATTCTCCCATGTAAGCTTATAATAGTCTCCCATACATTTAGCTAATTTTTTTTCTAAGTGCATTTTTACAACACCTTCACTAGAACACAAAACCTACAAAGCATGGCAAAAATAAAGTCAATGAAAAATAGAAAAAAGAAAAAAAATTCTCAAGAACAAATTAAGAGCGTGAAAAATAATTAATTATCATTCAAGACACTGTGTCACCTAGAACTGACTGATTCGACATTTGTTGAAATCACAACGACAACAAGTACGACAACAATAACAACAACAACTAAAGGCAACAGGGCATGCAACACGAATAGGATTGTTTAGCTGACGATGAAGGCTTCTTAGAGTATAAAGTACTACTCTACTACTACTCCCAACTGGGTGGGCAACACTTCTGGCGTGCCAAATGGTGTTACTAACAATTTGTTGCACCAGCATGACAATTTCAAGTAGACTAAGTCGCTAGCAAAATGAGTGCAACGAATTGAAGTCAACGACGATGATGACGACGACAACAACAACTTTGCCACCACCGCCTGCAACAGCAACAACAATAACAACAACAACAACTATAGAGTACTATAAGAGTTCAATTCGAATTTGAGTTGCTGACAATGATGGCGTCGTCGTCGTTGTTGGTTGTTGGTTGTTGTCGTTGCCGCCGATGACTACAACGACAAGCGCTTACAATTTAATCGTTCATGTGGCTCTACAAGTTGCCACAAGTTGTTGCATGAACAACACACTAACCAACCAACCAACCAACAATGTGGACAGCCTCCTACAGCCGCTACAGTTTAAGCTGCTTCAGCGGCAGCCAAACTGCTTTAGGCTTTGTCTTGCCAGCGCATTAAGTTTAATTAAATTCTCATTTCGGTGATTAGTTGCAGTTGAAGTTTGTTGTGCTGGCGTTTCTATCTGCGATACATGTTTGTTGTAGGTGCTGCTCATATCTATGTGCGGTTTACATACTCAAAAGATTGTAGTTTTCATTACTAGTTACATACTACAATGCGGCATCTTTTGTTGAGGCGTTCATTTGTTTCGCTTCGGTTCATTGGCCTAAACTAAGCTAAGCTATACTAACTCTAAGTAGTATGCATGCCATACGTCTTACTATATACTACATTTTAGTGCGTGGGTTGTGTTGCATTGCATATTAATAGCCTAGCATAATAAATTTGTAACGCAGCTGGATATGTTGATATGTGAAATAATTTCGTATTGCTGTAAAGTTATGCGGTGTTAGGAATTTGTTAGATACTCGTACAAAGGTGTATAATAATGCTTATATGGCAATTGATATCTGCACATCGATCATTAGATGTTTGTGATGTGGGTGCATTTAAAGTTAGATTTAAAGTGACATAATTAATTCGTAAAATGGTTTTCAAATGAATTGCATGGATCGCATAGATTACATAGATATAGTTTGAACTAAAGCTGTACAGAATTATAGTTAAGAGAACATTATGCGAAATTTTACTTTTATACAATTATCTTTCTTTTTATGTAAAATTACATATTACATAATTGGCGCACAACGTGGGGCCAACTTTGTATTACAGTTAAAAAACAAAGACGAGAGCAAATTGTCAGCTGTTATATACAAATTTGCTTCTGACAGGTGCCATATATAATCAAATTTTGAGCAAGTTGCATTATTAAGTTTGCATTTGATAGCCTTTGGGTACAGACTTCGAAGTTTTTTTTGTCGTTGGTTAATCGCAGGCCGAACTACAGACTTCCAAGATGTAGTTACAATTGTGTTTTGTTTTCTTAAAAGATCCGCGCGACGATCTTCTAAATTCTGTCCGTCCGTCTGTCTACTTTTAATGTATAAGTTGTCAGGTAGTAACTTGTTCAAAAACTACTTGAGCCATTGCTCAGATATTGAAGTATTTTTTTGTATGCCCACTGACATAAATACTTTTTCAATTTGCAATTTGTTAACTCTTATACGTGTACAAAATTTTTTAGTGTGTATAATTAAAATAGTGCCCTGCGACAAAGTTATAAAAAAAAAATTTCTTATATAATGTCATAGATTTGCAGTCTTATACTTGTACAATGGTGTACTACTCTTATATTCTAAAATTTAGCTTAAAAAAACCTTATTTGTTAAATCTTGTTGCTCCAATTCAGTTTTTTATAAATATACGTTTTTTGTGAACAATTTTGTGTTGTACATATTCCGTATAAGAGTTGTACAATAGTCGCTTGTGTTCATATTTCATGTTATATATATATATTGTAACTTAAATGTGAAATGTGATCATAGGTGACTCATATACAGGTCTTATACGACTCTTATACAATACTTAAATACTCTTATATTCTAAAATTTAGCTTAAAAAACATTTCTTTGTTAAATTTTGTGGCTACAGTTGGGTGCTTCAGATTTAAACGTGTTTTATAAACAATTTCGTGCTGTACAAAAGTTGTATAAGTTCCGTATAAGTGTTGTATGAGTAACTTGTATTCATATTTCATGTTCTAGCTTTATATTATAATTTAAACAGAAATGTAATTATAGGTGATTCTTATACGACTCTTACACGACATTTAAATACTCTTATATTCCAAAATGTATCTTAAAAAACATTTATTTGTTAAATTTTGTGGCTACAAATGATTTTTTTATAAATATGCTTTTTTGTGAACAATTTTGTGCTGTACATGTTCCGTATAAGAGTTGTATAAGAATCGCTTGTGTACATATTTCATGTTCTAGCTTTATATTATAACTCAAAGACAAATGTGATCATAAGTGAGTCGTATACAGGTCTTATACGACTCTTATACGATACTTAAATACTCTTATATTTTAAAATTTAGTTAAAAAATCATTTATTTGTTAAATTTTGTGACAACAGTTGGGTTCTTCAGAGTTAAACGTTATTCGTGAGCGATTTTGTGCTATATAAGCTTTGTACAGTCGCCGTATAAGAGCTGTATAAGAGTGGCTTATGATTATATTTCTTGATCTACTTCTATATCTAAGCTAAAACAGAAATATGATCATAAGCAACTCTTAGACAACTATGGAATAAAGTGTAAGCGTTCTCATGTAGATATACCATATGTAGAATCTTCAAAGCACACTTCTGCTGTCTTTAGTACTCTCTTGAGTCAACAACACGAACGCAATGGCTTTCAAACGAACAGCGAATTTCTGCGAATATACGACCGTTTGTCAAACCTCACACTAAACATTACACACTTTAAGTATATTTCTATGTATTTATGTTCACTTTAAGTACTTTATATTGTTTTCGATCTATTGTATTATCTATACAGGAACTGCTGGCCTATATGTTGGGTTGCAAGGGTAAGACAAAGTTGAGGCTATTTTATATGCATATGCGTGCTATGTAAAGTTGCTTTCCCTTGGGATTCGGAAGCCATGAGCTCCATTGGGTAAGTTTCGAACTGCAATCGGCTGCAGCTAGAAGGCGGACACCCAATGGGTTTCTCTACATTGAAATTCGATAAAGTGCGCACACAACAACAATCGACAATGGCGTCAAACTAATCGACCGACTTACAAAGTGATTATTTATTCACGAGTATATAAGAGTCAAAGAGATGTTTTGTGTGAGTTGTAGGGCGTGGCAAACCATATATTTTAAATTTTATCGACCTAAGTGTCAAACGAATTTGAAATTCTATGTTTGGAAGCTCTATCTTCTACGGGATGTCATTTTTCACATAAACGAAATACCAACAGATTGACAGACGGAAATATATATAGGGATACGACTTTTGATTTGGATCTTTAAAATATATGTGCTTCACTCTTCATACTCCAAATAGCTCTTCAGTTGTTTTTAATATAACAGAGTTTAATTGTAAATAAATCAATTTTCATATTATAAATTGGCGCCCAACGTGGGGCCAACTATATTATATAAGTATAAAACAAATATAATGACCAACTGTTAGGTGCTTTCAATAGCTATAAAGTTTTAATTAAGAAGTTCCCAAATATCTTAAGATTTACCGACTTAAGTTTGCAACATATTTCGCTTAAACGTTTTATGCTTACATACCAAGTTCAGTTAAAAAAAATTGTAAGTGTACAAAACTTTTGCGCCATAAACTGTTTTACTATAAAACACTCAACTGTTCATGTTCAATTTAACGATAACGGTTGGCAGACAGACAGTAACTTAAGTCTGCTTACTGTTTCTTGTTGCTGTTGAACTTTTAAGATACAATATACATTTTTTTTTAATCCCGAGAGTGGCTCTTCAGACAGCACTGATAAAATATAAGCAACGCCTACAACTGCATATATGACTACAGACAATAAATTGTAAATGCAACATTGTTGCAGAGTTGTAACTCCAGTTTACAGTAAGCTGTTTTCTTTTTTACTTTGTATCTCGAAGGTTAAGTGAAGTAATTTATAAACGTTTTATTGCAACTTCGGGAGAATGTATATGAACGAGAAAAGACTGCAATTAATTGAAGTGATACGAAATACAAATTCAATACTAATAAAATCTTGTACGAACTTGAACTTAGTTGCATACAAGACAAGTCAATGTCCAATGCCCAAAAGCATTCAAATTCAAGCACATTGATTGTCATTGTGTATCGCTGAATCTCAACTTAATTCAATACAAATTGCAAGTCAATAGAAATCGAAAGCATGATGCAAATATAATTTTCTTCTTGCTTCTTAGTTGTTGCATGGCTCACATTGAACTTTGCAAACGGCAACTTCTTTTGCAGCATTCTAATTTATTTCTCACTTCGTGCAACAGACAACATTGAACTCCATGAAGTAATAGTACAATGTTGCCTACACTACGTTACGGGAGGGATTGATATATGCATTTTACAATACAACGCCAATCAATAGTCTATTGATGGTACGAGTATTTGTGGTTCGAAGTTCTAGTAGAGTGCTATGCAGTGCAGATCTTCTTTTTCTTCTTGAAGCTTAGGTAAGTGCTTGGCTTAGGTGAGAGAGTGTTGTCCCAAGGGTAAGTCACGTTGTATTTACAATAATCTGAACAACAACAACTAACAGCAGAGAAAAAAAAAAGAAACTGCAAACAACAAAGGTGATTATGTAATTCACGCTGTGTGGCACGGAGTTGTCGGAGAAGTTTTCCTACAGTTGAAGTTTTGTCATGTTGTTCTGTTGTTGGATAAGTCGTAGCGGCACTCATCTGTATTGAACTTTGATTGCATTGCGTGTTCACTCGCTCGCTCATTCATTCACTCAGTCAGTCAATCGTTCTTTGGTTTAGTAATTTCACTTTTTCTTGATGTGTTTTTTATTTGGTATTGTGTATCTTGAGTAAATGTGGAAATGATGAGTTCCAGGAAAGTAATTTGTTTGTTCTGAGCTAATTTTTTGAGTGTGCTTGAAATTGTTGCAGTTTTTTTTTTATCTTAGATGATATCATGTAATATTATTGTCAGGAATTTCAACTGTTATTGCATTAGGCTGTGATGTAGTCATCACAAAAATTCTATAAAATAATCTTCGAATTGCTGAACTATAGAATTTTTGAATATGGAGGAAGTTCTTTGCTTTAAGACTGGGGAAAGTCATTAATTTCACTTAGGAAATATTCCTAGAAGGTGCTTTTGAAGTTTCAGTATAAGTTGACGATTGATAAATTTGGCGATTGAGTTCATCTAATTATTAAGCCTATGGAGTTTTGTACAAATCTCTAACACAGCTGTTAAATAAGCTCCATGGAAACATTGTTAGCTCCCAAAACCGGTAGGGCTTCCTATTAGACTTTGGATTGAATTTGTACCGAATGTTCTTCTGCTTAAATCATACTTTGAAATTTTTTTTATTACATAAATATTACTCACCTCTGTTGGTAATTTCATTGCCCGCATTGCGATTATTCTCATCCTGACCGCCAGCATTGCTCGACTTCTTTGTCGTCGTCGTCGTCGTCGTTTTTTGCTGTGTAACCTTTGAACCTTTGGTCTTGATGACAATATTCTGTTGTGCATCAACGACACCTTCATCAACGGCATCGTCCTGTTCCTCATCCGAAACATCATCATCATCATCGACATCCTCACCAGTTTCAACACCATCATCCTCTTCTTCATCATCAACCTCATTGTTGTTGTTGTTAGTGTTATTGTTGCTTGCGGTTTTTGTGCTCATTGAGACTTGCCACTGTTTCTTGGGATCAACGCTACCAGTGCTACCAATCAGTACACTAGCAGCCGACTGTGCAGACGTTAAAGCATCCTTGTGATATGAATTATGGCGATTACGTGTTGTGGCCGTAGTACCAGCATCTGAATTTGTTGCTTGCAATATTGTTGTTGCCTGTCCACCCGGAAATGTTGCATTACGCTTGTGACGACCCTTCGATTTGGGAAATGCTGCAAGCACATTGAGCCACCATTTCGATTCTTCGGAACAAGTACCCTTAACAAATGTGACACGATCGGGTGCTGTTATGGCGACAGAATTTGTATGACCTGTAACATCCTCAGCGGTGGTCACCTCGAGCACTTTGGTCATATCAATGCAGGCTTGTGGCACTGTTTCGGGCTGTAAGCAAAGACAAAAAAACAAAGCGGATTAAATAAAGAATGTGGAAATTTATTAAATAGTTTCAACGCTACTATTTCAAGATATTTTACGATCGTAGCAGCCTCCCACTGATCGTTGCGGCTGATCTTATACTAGAATAGCAACTTAAAAGCGACATTCTTACAAAAAACTCGATGACGCTGTTGTCGTCGTCGCCTTCTCGACAATATCGCGCTCAAGTTCGAGTTGTTCATAATCATCTATCGCAATCTTTCGATCTGTTGCTGCTGCTGGTGCTGCCACTTGCAGCAACTTGCTCACGTGCAAGTTATGACAGTTGCAGGTAGGGTGCCAATTAGTATACAATTTCCTACTGCCTCAACCAAGTCAAGTCAAGTGAAGTGAAGTGAAGCAAGCATGCAGCTAACAACGACGAATGCTACGCTTCGATACAAGTTTATGCCAGGCAACAGCACCAGGCGTGGACAGGCTCTTAAAGTAGAAATCTAAATGTGTTTAGAAAGTGTTTTTGATCTCTTTTTGTAACTTGAAATCTTAACTTTCACAGAAGGGTGCCGATGTACTCGCGTGTATCTATGTATCTATCTGTTTGTCTGTCTGTCTGTCTGTCTGTCCGTCTGTCTCTCTCTATCTTTCGTTTATTTGGCTGGCTGCAGGTTGATCTTGTGCCGCCGCAATTTGTTGTGCAATTGCAAAATTGTTAGGAATTGCACATTTTTATCTTTATGTATCTCACTGGTTCTCATCCTAGCTCCGCCCTGTTCGAATTGGCTTTGACTATTCGAGTGCGGAAGTTGTGCTTGTAAAGAAAATTAAGCACTGATTGTGAAAAATTAGTTTGAAAATGAGTTTTGTTACTTTTTCGTGGGCACTTCAAATGGGCGTTGTGATATTTATTTTCTTTTTAGTGCATTGAGCAGCATGATATGAAGTATGATTGTTAATGGTCCTTCGTCCATAGAAAATGGAGCAACTCATTAAAATTACAACAAAAAAATGTATTTGCGAAGTTTTGATGTTAAATTGAAAAGAGAAATTCTGAAAGAGAAATCGGAAAGATGGTATAGCAAGGAAGACTAGAACAACTTTATTGCGAATTGGTTTAGTCAATGGAATTTAGACAGAAATATTAAACCAGGTAAGGAAATTAATCTCCATCAAAGATTCTTCACTGAGACTTAATTTTCATCACACATATAAAAAGAGTGGGAGAGATATATTACATCCATGAGTACCCTTAATATTTATACTAAATACATCCATTGTGAAATAATACATAGTGACGCCACTTCAGTTATGCGCTCTCAAAAAAGCTACAGTTGAGAGAGGATGGCTACACTCAGTATGCTTAAAGTTATTGTTTCTTCATTCCAACAAAAAAAAAAAAACAAACAAGACGCTCTCTCTTTCTCTTTTTATTACTCTCTACTGCTCTCAGCTACATAAATTGTGAGAGTTGCGCTACTTTGTATAATTGTAACATGTACGATCTATTCAACTCAATTCAAACGCGTATGCGCGGTAAGACACAAGAGGAGGGAGCGAGACAGAGACCATAGATTTATCGTTCTATTCTGCTTTATATAATGTGCTCTCTATTTTTCATTCTCTGTTTATCAACGTTTTGCGCTGAACTGTTAATTTGTTAATAATTTTCTGCGGTTACTTTTCATACATCATTGCTCTACAACCTTTCTACATTCGTCATTTTATTAACAAGTTCCTATCAATATATACATTTGTATAATCTTCATCAGCTCGAGCGAGGAATCGAATAAGGAGAGGAGTAATCAGACGTATGTTGTCTGTGTGATTCACTTCATAAGTTTTGAAGATATAGCACTGAAATTGGGTTTGAAGACTAATATTTTTGATAGGCTGAAAGTTAAAAAAAAAAACAAAAAAGTTTGACACGTTTAATGGATTTGCCCTTTTTTTTAGGCCCTGTACCGATGTGCAAATGTATGTAACAGTTAGAAATAATGGTCGGAGACACCCCCAAATTTACGCCTATTATGGTCAGGAAGCCGATATAGCCATGTCCGTCTGTCCGTTCGTATGAACGAAAGAATCTCGGAAACTGTAATAAATAGAGACTTCGTTCTTTTTGCATTCGACTAGAACTTCGCCGGAATTGTACAAGTTTATTTTCAAATTTTTCCACTCCCCCCTTTCCACAGAAATTCCCCCGCAAGGGTAAAAATTTCTTCGGCACAAATTACAGAGATAACGTCTCTCTTAGCAAAAAACCCAAAACTTCATCAAAATCGGATAATAAATGACGATTTTATAAACAATTGAATTTGAACGACCTATGATACTTCCGTCCTCCAGTTTCTTTTCATACATAAAAAAATGTTTTATAACGCACTTATTCGTGCAGTGTGAAGCGGGAGGAGCAAAATACTATATACCTTTTAAATTTCCTACCTTTTTGTTTTGCACTGCTCAGTCACAAGCTAGGGCATCATTAGTGTCTGTTAGGCGACCTGTACTAGTACAGGGCCTCTTACAGTCGGTTACGCCCGATTGTAATTTTCTTACTTCTTTTTATATGAGGTTCTTCTAGATGAACACTTTATATATGTATAAAAGGGCCTATGTGTCTGGTTGTCTGTTTGACTAACTGGTTTGAAGTGTCTCTCTGATTGTGGGACTATCACTTCAACTATATGCATAGTGTCCTTGTATTACTGTAGGTCATTCTGTTCTATCAGTCAATTTCCTCTCTATTTTTCTCTCTCTTTTTAATTACTTTTATGCCTATAAATTAATTTATTTTTATTAATTAAAAACTCTCGCTTACTGACCTTCTACATCAAACTTCCAAATCAAATGCTTACCTGGCAATCAATCTATATTATATAACAACCTGAAACAATGGCATACATCTACACTAAATTAATACCAAAAAATCTTACAGCATAAACTGGCTGCAATTATTTCGCACAAATATTACGCATTCATTTATTGCACACTGAAACAGCTTCGAAACAGCTGTGTACCATATTTTTTTCGCACGCCGGAAATTAAAAACTAAAGCCACCCAGTAAGACAATTTTTAATTAAAGCCAAAAAATAGGTCAGACAATCGCATTTGGCAATCATTTAACATTGAACGAAAGCAGAAAAAAAATTAAATTAAATAATACACTACACTACAACATAGCAGACAAACTGTTGGCAACAAGCAGAAATCATGTCATATAAGGATTTTCAGCTTACTGCGCATCATTTCTTAATTGGACAGCAAACATGTTCACATGTAGTCATTACGAAAGACTTTCTCACGGCGAAAATGGCGCCCAAATACATGATATGGAAAAAATGGGGCTTCGCTAAGATTAAGCGATTAAATGCTTAAATATATTTAAATAAACGCCAAGGAGAGACAGAAAAATATTAAAACTGCTGAAATATATATAATTTAGCAGCAAATGCAAACTGACAGCGCCTGCAACTAAAATAATAAAAAAATAAAAGAGAAAGACGGGCTGTTATAATTTTAAATACAACAAATTTTCAGCGATATTATCTACCATTCCACCGACTCAAATAATTTTGGCTCGTTATCACTTCTGCAAGAAATATTTATAAGCGAGTATCATGTTTTCGTATAAATATAAATATTTGTTGGACACAACAACAATATCCTCGAGTGCCGCCGCATAAATGAGGCGTGTCGCACAGAGGCAGGAAAAAGGAATCTTAAACGTTCATAAATAATATTGTCAATATTTAAAAAATTTATAATTTATATGCTATGCAGTCGTGCATTCATTCCCAGCCAGATTTTAAGTTCGATTTCGAGTAATTTAAACTCTGGCACAATCGAAAGTGGATGCTACACGTTTGCCAACAGGTTTTTTTTTTTTGTATTGACAGACAACGTGTTTCTATACCTAAAAAAAATTAAATAAAATATTTCTCTTTTATTTTTTGATTTTGAATGTTGCATTCGGCTGCTGCATAAATTATTAATTTAATTTATTAAATTTTCAAGGGATACGACCCTCGATCTTGACATGGACCGCGGCTGTACAAGTTGTAGCTGCGTGTTGCCGTTGATGATAATAAAAGCCACTTACAGCTGCTTTTAATGCGCTTCAATTGAGATCTGATAAGGTATCGGAGTTTTGTTGTAAAGTTTGTTATTTAAAGCGGAACATGGCAGTGGAAAGGGAGAAGGATAGATAGTGAGGCGAAAGATTTTGGTGCTAAACGCTTAAAATGTTTTTTTCAATTGCGTAAAGTTGTTTCTGTTAATCTTATCATGGAACAATATATACTGTAGTTGATAAAATAGATTCTTAACATATTTGGTGACCCCGGCAATAAATTATTATGAGTTTCTCTAAAGCACAGCTTTAATACTACCCAATGACTACAGAATAGCCGTATACACAAATAGAACATGATATATCTGATAAAGCTTCGTATTGATGCGTGCAGCAGAGCATCCCAAAACTAATTTCTAGTGGGTAAAGTGCAAACGTGTGTAGTAGGTAAAAGCATCCATTGATACTAAAAGTCTACCTTTTTGAAATTTTTTGGTCTCTTTTTTGCAACATTTGGTGACCTCGACATTTCTGTAACAAAGCTGACTTCATCTTAGACCAACTGAAGTATATAGAGGCATGCATTGAAAAATGTTGTTAGAAAATGGGAAGGAAGGGAGTGGGGAAGAAGAGAGAAATACGAAATTAAAATCAAAATGGTTTTTATTTATTGTGAGCTTAGCAACAGTGTAAAGATGCACAGCAAAATTTAAGTGTAAACGCTTTGTAGAGGACGCCCAAAAGAAGCCTAAATCGTAGAAACGAATTCCGTTTTTAATGATCGAAAAGTTAGCTTGAGATAGCTGATATGGTAGACATCTCAACAAAGCGCTTTAACTACGTTTTGTATGATATTTTGGGTATGAGAAGGTGCCACGTTTTCTTAGAAGCTTACACTTTGCGTTCATTATACTTAAGATACTGCTAAGACTAGGAACTATAGTTTGAAGAGCTGCTAATTCTTGGCAACTTTGGTGACCCCGAAAGAAACTTTTGTTAACTTTATCAAGCACCCAGTAAGTATATATAGACATATCAGTTAAAAAAGAAATATACACATAGATGGAGTTGAGTTGAATTTGTTGTTAAATATTTCAATATAAATATTTTATATTGATATTAAAAAAGATCAATTTGATATTTCAATTTTGATATATTCGAGTTAGCAGTTTAATGACTGTAAATTTATTCAACAACATTTCAGGCATACATTATTTTTCAATGAATTTACATTTCATTAATTTAAAATATTAAAAAAAACCATATATCAAATTGATCTTTTTTAATATCAATATAAAATGTTGATATTTAATATTTTATTTAATTAGTTTTTGATTGTTTTTGCAGTTGCTTTATTAAATAGTTTAAATATTTGGTGACCTTAAATTATTAAAATAATAAATTTTTGTTGTAAAATAATTCTTTAACTTACATGTTCATCAACCGAATATGTAAGCTCGCCATCGTCATAGAGCACGAACCATCTTCGCTGCCAGCGCTATAAAGAAACAAAAAAATAAATCAAAATTAAATCTTGAGTATAAACTGCGAATTCTTTAAATAAATATAAACAATTTTTAGCTCCTTTTCATTTTTTAATACGTGCTTAAATATTTAATTTAATTTACATCATAATTTTGCAAACAGAAATTGGGGTCGCATAATTACACGTTCTGCAAATAAATGCAACAAATTAACTTATTGGCTTAGTGACGCTGCTGATGCTGTCGAGTAAATAAAATAAAATAAAATAAAACGTTTAAACGGTTTTGGTTTACACCCTATGGCTTTGCGTTGGTTTTTAAATATTTTAGCAATAATCTTGTTGTTGATAATATTTAGTACTTAAGTGTAAAATTTTATGATGTGGCAGCTGTAGTGACATACTTTAAAGAAAGCTATACAAAAGCCAAATTATGACAAGAAGTTTGTCGAAACTTCAGCAGATTTTAAATTAAACTTAAGAATTGGAGTAAACTTGAAACTGTGAACGGAATGGATTACTAAATGAAGTCATGTGGGAGTGACAGTGCAGCTTATACAATATTTGTTGATATGAGTAGTAATAAAGTTGATAGAAAAATGGAACATATGAAAGAGAGAGCTTATAAAGAAGAAAAGTGGCCAGTCTTCAAGATAAAAAAAATGAACGAAATCACTTCCGAGAAACTTATTTGTTAACTGCAACAGAGAATTCTGTACACAGATAGAATTAAATTGAAATTATTTTTTTAATATTTCAGAATTGAAATTAAAAAACATCAATTTGATATTTAATTTTTGATATTTTTAGAACATATCAGATTGATGACTGACGCAACTACATATAGATTTTTATAAAGATACAGTTAAATCGCATTTTTAAATTAATAAATCAAAATTGATATTAAAAAAGTTCAATTTGATATTAAAATTTTTTTTATTTTCAAATAAATCAGATGGTAGATTGACACAATATGGAAGCAATTTTCACAAAGATATTGTTGAAGTGCATGTTTTATTCAAAATTTCAATATTGATATTAAAAAAGTTCAATTTGATATTAAAATTTTTTTATTTTCAAATATATCAGATGGTAGATTGACACAATATCGAAGCAATTTTCATATAGATAGTGTTAAAGTGCATTTTTTATTTAATATTTCAATATTGATATTAAAAAAGTTCAATTTGATATTACAATTTTTTTATTTTCAAATATATCAGATGGTAGATTGACACAATATCGAAGCAATTTTCATATAGATAGTGTTAAAGTGCATTTTTTATTTAATATTTCAAAATTGATATTAAAAATGTTCAATTTGATATTAACATTTTTTTATTTTCAAATATATCAGATGGTAGATTGACACAATATGGAAACAATTTTCATATAGATAGTGTTAAAGTGCATTTTTTATTTAATATTTCAATATTGATATTAAAAAAGATCAATTTGATATTTCAATTTTGAACATTTTGAAAGTATAAGATTCATAACTGGCGCAACAAAGCAGATATTTTCACACAGTTAGAGTTGTATTGAACTATTTATACAAAATTTTAATATTGATATTAAAAAGTTCAATTTGATATTTGAATTTTGACCATTTTGAACTTGTCAGATTGAAGACTAACGCAACAAGGCAGCAATTTTGATATAAATGGAGTTGAATTAAATTTTGAATGCAATATTTCATTATTGATATTAGAAAATATCAATTTGATATTTTGATTTTGAGCATTTTCAAAATATAAGATTCATAACTGATGAAACATGGTAGAAATTTTCACATATTTAAAGTTGAATTGAATTATTTGTACAATATTTTAATATTGATATTTAAAATGATCAATTTGATATTTTGATTTTGAATATTATGAACTTATTAGATTAAAGACTGATGCAACAAGGCAGACATTTTGACATAGAAAGAGTTGAATTAAATTTTATATACAATATTTCAAAATTGATATTTAGAAAGATCAATTTGATATTTTGATTTTGATCTTTTCGAACATATAAGTTAGATAACTGACGCAACAAGGCAAAAATTTTCAGATAAAAAGAGTTGTGTTGGGTTAGTTGATCATTATTTCAATACTGTTATTAAGAAAGATCAATTTGATATTTCGATTTTGATCTTTTCGAACATATCGGATAGATGACTGACGCAACAAGGCAGAAATTTTCAGATAAATAGAGTTGAGTTGGGTTTTTTGTTCATTATTTCAATATTGATATTAAGGAAGATCAATTTGATATTTCGATTTTGATCTTTTTGAACATATCAGATAGATGACTGACGTAACAAGGCAGAAATTTTTAGATACATAGAGTTGAGTTGAAGTTTTGTTCATTATTTCAATACTGATATTAAGAAAGATCAATTTGATATTAAAATTTTGAACATATCACATAGATGATTGAAGCAACAAGGCAGAAATTGTCACATAAATAGAGTTGAGTTGGATTTTTTGTTCATTATTTCAATATTGATATTAAGAAAGATCAATTTGATATTTTGATTTTGAACTTTTCGAACAAATCATTGACAAAAAATATAATTTTGATGATGAAACGTATTGATCTTTTTTCTATGTGTAGAATTATTTTTAAAAACTTTATGCAAGCGACTCATACAGAGTTCCACTAAAATATTTATATTATGGAACCCGTTACGATTAGATATACAATTTTCGAACTATGTCGAGCAATTTTTCTTTATTTGTCAATTACCAAAGATTATTTTTATCATACAATAATTTTTCTTTTATTTATATTTTCTTCAAGCTTAGACGCACCCTACAGCTTGTTATCGACAACCATTTAAAGATTCATTTACACCTACACAACAAATCAAATATACATAAAAATATTTATAAATCGTTTTCACCAATTGAAGTGCAAACATATATTTAAAATACCACAGACACACCTCACACTTCAACAGCATACACAGCAAACATCAAAAGACTGTTGGTTGGACTGTACAGACATATCAAACAATATTTTTACCTTCATATGTCTCTACAAAAAAAAAAAAAGGAGTACAAAAAAAAAATACTGACTTGCGAAGCATAAAGAAATCAACTTGAACAACAACAACAACATTTCAACGTCATCTTCTTCAAGCTGAGCTTAATTTGCTTTGACTTTTAGCAATTTGCATAAATATTATACGAGTATCTACTATGTGTGTGTGTGTGTGTGTGTGTATTTATAGAAGAGAAAAAAAAGGCCTATCTTTGAGGTAGGACCATGTCTGCAACTTAATGTAATATGTGTCTCGTATGTTTGTGCTGACATTTGTTATGATTTTTGCATTCATTTGCAGCAAACTCTGTCGTCGACAACAACAACAATAACAATCAGAGCAAGGCGTTGGTTGTAAAATGACAATCAGCCGCAACCAAAAGTCGTCTCTGCTGTTCGTGAATGCTTCTTTTTCTTTTTCTTCTTATTTTTTTTTGCAAATCACTGTTCACTACTATGACTTGCTGCTCCTTTTGTTGGCAGTCGCAGCAAATTGCTAAAATATTGCAACAAATGCTGACTGACTGACTTTCTGCTCTATTTGTATAGTTTACTCCTTTACAAGAAGAATTATTCATCCATGCCCATTAAATGCAAATATTCATGTTGTGTAAATGCTCTACTAAACATAAATAAATAAATTGCAATACAAAAAAATTATATATCTATGTACGAGTATGTGCAAAGAGATAATAAAATTTTTTAAATTGAGAGCGTGCTAATTGTATGTAAATAGTTTGTCTGGGTGTGTTTTTATGTGTGTGTATACAAGCAAATAAATTTACGAAAAAATAATAATAAAAAAAATATATAGCTTATAGTATTTGCATAGACATGACTTGTGCATAGGGGCTTAGTTGTGCATAAAATTGTGTCTACAAATTTTAAGACATCTAAGAGAAAACAGCGTCGTTAAAAAAAATTGCTAAACTATTAAAACAAATAATTTCTTAAGAAAACAACGAAAATAATTAAATAAAGCAAATAATGTTTGGTTTATAGAATATTAGGTTACTCATGAGTGCTACAAAAGCTAAAGAAATAATAAAAGTTTATAGTTTTATATCACAAATGGAGATCACAATAGACTTGCGAAGCTCAAAGTGCCTACTACCCAATAATAATATCACAAGTGATAACGCAATATTTTTTCAGTAAAATTATTAATATTTAGTGATAAATATTTCTATTTCCTGCTCTTTTCTTTTCCCACTCCATTTCTCCATTTCATTTATTTAATGTCACAAAAAATTAAATAAAATAACAACAACGATATACATAATTATTGAACTTTGCTTTAAGTCGGCAGGGAATTGGATATTGCATAAGAAAAAAAAAAAAATTAAGAAAACAAAGAATTGCTGAAAAGTTAGCAGGTGCTTTCCGGTAATGAATTCACTTTTTTCTTATACAATAGCTACTTCTCTGCCGACTTAAAGCAAAGTTACTACGAAATGCTATTTTTTCAGTATGCTATCATCATTGATAATAAATCAAATATTGGCGAAGACCTCTTGGAAACAAAGAGGCGAAAGCTTTGTCCATTTTTATTGAGTCCTTTTTTCCTGTTTGTAGATTTATTCAATATGTGTGAATGTACTGGTTTGTATAAACAAATGCTCAGATATCTGGGTGAAGTAAAGGATTATTAAACAAGTAAGAAAATTATAGTCGGGCATAACCGACTGTAAGAAGCCCTGTACCAGTACAGGTCGCCAAACAAACACAAATGTTTATCTAGCTTATGTCCAAGCAGTACAAAACAAAAAGGCAGGAAATTAATAAGAAAAAATGCTACTAACGAAAATTATTTTGCTCCTGCCACTTCTCACTTCACGAATAAGTGGCTTATAAAACATTTCTTTATGTATGCAAAGAAGGGAGGACGGAATGATCATAGGTCGTACAAATTCAATTGCTTATAAAATCGTCATTTATTATCCGAATTTGATGAAATTTTAGGATTTTGTCTCAATCTATTACCTTTTCCGAGATACTTTCGTTCATACAGACGGACAGACGGACATGGCTATATCGACTCCTCTATCACTCCAGACCATTTCAGGGGTCTCCGATCATTATTTCTACCTTTTACATTCATTTACACAAAACCAAAAAGCTATTGTACCTGAAACCCATTAAAAAACATAAAATTAAACTTGAACAGAAAGAATATGTACATAGAAACTTATTGGATTATAAATCTTAAAATTTCAAAACAAAAGTATCGTACTTGAACCACTACAAATATATCTCTTGAACAAAGACTGCAAAGCTAGATGTGTATCTGGTGTGTAATGTGTATCTTTCTGTGCCTGCAGTACTGCGGATCGATCCATGACTAGTCAGCTGACTAGTTTAGCGAAGTCTCCACTGTAACCAAACTAGTTACTCAGCTACAAAGTAGTTCGTTATACCAATTTATTTTGATATTATTCTAAGTAAACTGAGGTGTCTGGCTTTACAACTGTATGTACTTGTAAGTGACTAGCAATGGTTCGACTCTCGAACAGCCGTGATCAATCATTGAGTAGTCCATGTGGAAATAGCATAATGTTAACTGAGGCTTGTTACAATAGGCTTTGGTGTGAGCTTAGCCAGCAATATTTTCAATTAACTCTACATTAGCTGTGTATAGTTACTGACTAGATCTAAGCTAAGTCAAGCTTTTAATAGAGTTTTCTGCTTCTGCGAAGACTAGACCATTGATTAGACCTGGTGGACTAGTTAGAATTGATACATTTATGTGTAAAAGGTATCCAAAAATGGGCCATGATATGTAAAAAGTTTGTTTGTATATGTATAAGCCATATGATGGCACAGTAACACAAATTTTTTAAGGTCATCGTCAAGTAGCTACTGAAAGAGCGAAAGATATATGGAGATTGTTTAATCTGTGAGTTAGAGATCATTCGGTTGGACGGTTTGGCTGCCTATATATATAAAGTTTGCACCAATTACATACAGTTTGAGTAGCACAATGAGCAATGGCAAACAGTTTGAATAGCGTTAGTGTTGAGCCAATTGCATACAGTTTGAGTAGCACACTGAGCAATGGCAAACAGTTTGAATAGCGTTAGTGTTGAGCCAATTGCATATAGTTTGAGTAGCACACTGAGAATACGGCAAACAGTTTGAGTAGCGTTAGTTTTTAGCAAATTTTAATGCTTAGAAATTAAATATATATACTTGTATTTGAACATGAATATCTTTTGACTCTGTAGATTGATTTTGATTAAATGAACGCTTAAAGTTAGTCACAATAAATCTTTCTATCTTTCAGTAGTATGATATTGAGTACATTAAGTGATTTTTACGTGTTGCGCGCACAAACAAACATAAAAAAAGGACAACTATACTTCTTAATATGTATAGATTATAGGACATGATTCGCTATGATTTATGTTATTTAGTTAAGGTAGAAAGCATCATCTAGGTTTCGTGGAGTTCTTTGGTGAATGAAGAAATCTGATATGCATGATCAGTGTAATGCAAGTGATTCTGTATAACGCCAATAAATTTCAGGGTAATCCTAAACTAGCATAGAGTCAAACATTTAAGCTTAAAATCAACTCTGCTTTACTATTAGTCATGTCTCCCTTCCGTTTGGGGAAGCCTCCATACAAACCCAACCTCAATAAAATTTTTTTTTACGAAATCTTTATATCAGCTTAAAAATGGATTTTTTTCATTTTTTTTCTATTACTTTGGACCCGTTAGATGAAGTTGGTTTGAAGTTTCTAGCAAAAATCTTTTTTTAGAGCAATCTGATTCCTACCAGAGCCGCTGCTAGCTGTGACAGATTTGGCCTTTTTGTGCCTTCGGAAAGTTTGTATGAGGTGTGCTGCTATTGAAGTATGCTATGTAACGCACTTCTTGTTGCAACGCTTCAACTTTGAAATGTATTATGTCCACAAACACTCACATAAGACTATAACAAATGCTTCTTACTTTGAATATTTACTGAACCTTCGCTGTATACGCATTTTCAGAGTTTTGGAAGTTTGAAGCACTGAGCACCTGCAATAAATGTACATACTTGTATAGCAATCGTCATTTGTTGGAAGAAAGAACGAAAGGAAGATACGGAGAGATCAATACAAGCATCTTAGTGATGTTTATTATTGTATAGGAATTTTACGCCCAAAATGTCTCACCGATTTTGTTAAAAACAATTATATTCTTAAAAAAAATTACTTTCAAATGGTACTTCTACTTTTCTGAAGGCGGCCACAATGAAACTATTTGGCTATTACTATATTGTATTATATTATCATTACTTTTAACACATATCGGTCAAGAATCCAAGCTTAAAGCTTAACATTATTAGGCAGAGCTCAACTCGCTGTTGGTTTTATTTGACTGACATAGTATTGAGTTACTTTTCAATAACAATATAAACTAAGATGCAACCATTTTTCTGTAAATAAAACTAAGTGGTGGGTGTGTTCATAATAGAAGCTTATTAATAACTCAACTAAACTGTCACAAGCCTTCTCTCACAGCGTGATGGGTTTATTTTTCCACTCGAATCTGTCTAACTGTCAAAATGTCAGTGAAATGTGATGCCACAAGAGCTTATACCACAAATCTGCTCATTATTTGTTTAAAAAATTGCATTTTTATTTTTCCGCTTTGCAACTTTTTGTTTTTCATCTCACCGCAAAAATGGAAGAAAAAAATAAAATAAAATAAAGTAAAACTTTCTACAAGCTGTTAATTACGAAACTGCTATATTGTGGTTTCTTCGAGTAGTTTACTATATAGGGAGGCAACAGTTAATGCAACCCTGTCAGCCATTCCCTTTACCTTTTTTGAAATGTGCAACAGCAGCAGCAGTCAGCGAAATTTAAGCCGAAATGAGGCAACGTGTGGGCTGTTGCAGCATTGAATTTCAACTGTGCTATATTTAAATTGAATATTAGACGTTTAATTTAAATTTAATTAATGCATTGTATAAACTATTTAAAGGCATGACGACAGCCTGAAGACTTTTTTTTACAATTGTGCAATATGTGCAAAGCGTGAAATCGAAATCGAAATGGACAACAGTCTTTATATGGTATATATATATTATTTTCATAAGTGACACCTTTTTGTTTAATATTTTTATATGTTTTTTTAGGAGAACTACATGCGCTCCGACGGTCTGTCTATAAATTTTACGAGTGGGCGGTTTCACTGCTGCGAATTTTATACGCTCTGACTACTTGCAAGCTGGGAAGCCTTTAAATGCAGGCATGACTAAAACTATTTTGTTTTAGTATTTTTTTTTTTCTATAGCTTAGACAAACGACTTGTAGACAAATAGACCGACCGACCGACCGACCGACCGTATTGGTAACATTTAGTAGTCAGCGAGTGACAGACAGTATGAGGTTTATAAGAGGTTAGACCATTCGATATAGAACTAGTACACATACACGCTGTGATACGCAAAACAAATTAGATTAGAGAACGTTCTATGGCTGTCTTTGAACGAGGAAAAAAAAATAGTACATAAATGCATAGATACAAAGATACAAAAACATGCATCGTTCTTGTCGTCGTTGTCGTCGTCGTCGGCGTGCTAATAAAAATGCAACATGTGCTAGATACAAAAAAGAAAAACCGCCTGCCTTAGTCAGTCAGTCAGTCAGTTAGACTTGTCATAAGCCGCTTATATTGAGATCTTGAGCGCTATATAGTAGTATCTAACTGCTGGGAATGACTTTGTCTATTACAGCATAAACCAAATTAGTGCAGGCAAGTGTGGCACAGTTTGAATTATATAACGAAAAAAAAAAAAAAAAAACACTAATCTGCAACGCGACACACTTAACTGTGTGACTTTGTCTAAGAACGTCACACAAAGTGTATTTTGTTTTTTTCAGAGGTTGAATGTCAAACTTTGCGCATTCTAATTTATTTCTATTTTTTTTTTTTAAGTCTACTAACAAGTATATACCTCAAAATGAACTAAAAGACCTCTGACAGATTGAGAGCGTCATAATGCGCTTATCTTGTACATTGGCGTAGAATTAACAATTTTTCAGCAGGTGAAATAATTTGCTGATTATGTGGGTTTTTATATTTTTTTTTTTGTAAAGGTTTTGAATAAATGGTATAGACAGGAACTAATAGAAGAGTTACTGTAGCCAAATGGTGCATCCAATATGAAGGACACTTCTTCAAATTAGAGTTTGACGAATGTCTGATAAAACCATCTAATAAGACAAGTAATTATAGGACTTGTGCAGTACAGAACGCCGCTCGAATTAGCTCCCAATTATATAAATTCAAATCGTTATTCAGGAAACACCACGAGGAGGCCATTCCTGTGACAATGAGATCGCGAAATGTAACCTTCGAGTAGACTTGAGACTATTGTTTAAAAAAAAAATATCCTAGTTTCCATGTGCTTGATGTTCATATGAACTAACAGACAGACGGACATGTCTGTATCATATTGACTTTTAATGGTCCGTTCTGCACCTATGTGGAATACTTTATAAGGCTTTATATAAGTTAGAGCAAACTAAAGGCTGTAGTATCACGAAATTAAGTGTCATTTAAATAAATTAATTAAAATAAAATCCACTAATAATACATTCCACTAATCAACTCGACTACATTTGTTAAATAACTTTTAAATAACAACAAATTAATAAAATATATAAATAACAAAGCTTGTTTTTGTTTTTATAAAAAGTATAGTATAAACCGTAGAGGTTAATTTTAAATTTGCTCAGCACATTTACACAGCCCATAATTGGTTAATAAATCGCAATAAAATCTCGAATGAATTGCAATTACATATAATAAAAATAATTACATCTAAACACAGCTAATGATCAATAAAGCTGATAGTGTTCTACAAGATGTAAGCACTTAGTAACGCATTTTTTTTTTTTTTTAATAGATAGAAAATAGAAAATATTTTTCATAATATTTACTAACCACTTGAAAGTCAAGAGTAAACCAAATACATGCATTGCAAATGCAAATTCCAAACAAAGCCGTCAATTTCATGTCCCGGGGGCACTCACTCAAACGCTCAAATAAACGGACAGACAGACAGACAGACACACGCACACCCACTTGGAGCATGTTTTGTGTGCATATGGATTTAATTATTCGAATAGATGTAGTGCACGCTTCTATGCAAATTCAATTGCATTTTTTTATGGTACACTACATTAGTAGTTTAGTTTGTGGTGTATTGGTTTTGGTTTTGGTTAAATAGAGAAAGAAGAAAATTATGGATAATAATAAATTCCTAATAGTCTTGCGATTTGCCAAAAAATGAGCCCAAAATTTCGTGCTCATATTTCTTGTAGGAATACGTTGTGAAATTAGTAAAATTTTGAGATATTAAGCTTTTCTGTTTAAGTTCTATGAGCGGAGATATAACATTGTAAACTTCATATGGTGAAATTTTTTGCTATTCATCAGCGCTATAAATTATTGTTAACAGCTGTTATATAACAGTAAATTTAAACATATGTGCATTTTATAACTGTTAATACTTTAGATGCAATGTAGATCAAACAAAAATTTGTGAATTCCAAATAAGAAGCTTTTTAAATCCTTATAATGTATGAACATGCATCTAACTAAGGGTATACAAGTTTTATTATGGTTTAAACCCAGAAAATTTGTCTTATACTCGTACGCTTATATGATTTTCTTCCGCACATTTAATGTCACACGCGCCATTATTGCCAAGCTCCTCTCCCTAACCACATAACCATACAATAGAGTATTTTCTGACGTTCAATTCTTGGAACTATATGTAAAAAATTGCAAGCACCAACAAAACAGGCCACTATCCCCTTTTAAACAAACGTCAATCTTGTTAACGAGGGCTGTTACAAAAGCATCAAAATAAAAAATTTCTCTGAACTTTTTGGAATTCAAAATCAATCTGTAGTTATTTTTTAAGAATAGTTCTTAAAGAGCTTATATTAAAAAAATATGTTTACTCATGAATTATATTTTTTCCGATAAAAAATGCTCAAACATTTTTAGGACTCGTACTTCATTCTTAAGAGAAATTGATAAATACTTCGAGAACACTTTGAATTGCCAAATATTTCCGAGCAAGAATTACAGTAATTTGTAGGAATCCAATGGTAGCAATTTTTCAATGCAGCAGTTTAAGTATTCTAGGGTCTGTGTCACTTTGCGTTCTCTTTAAACACTCCTCGCATCATACTCTCCCAAGTGCATTCAATACTTTATAACTTTTGATACAAAAAAAACATACTCGTGAATGCAAATTAAGCTCAATCGCGGTCGACCGCCAGCCGACCGGCCGGCGTCAAAAGCCGGCAAATAATTTTGATAGATAATAGTTAGAGGAGAGCAATCTCTATATTCTGGAACTAAATACATGAAGTGTAAGAGTGTTGTCATTCGTACAAGGTCAAAGCTGTTGCCTGCCTAGAAGCAAGAGTACGCCCGAGAAAACTATATATGTATACTTGTAGAACTTTTAAGTATGTAAATAAAATGCATTCAATACAATGTTTATATTAAATATAGTAAATAATAAATGCATCATTACTGCTATACTATAGATGTATGTATATGTATTACGGACGAACGCCTTCAGCACTATTTAAAGTGCGCACCGATTGTAGGACTTCGATTATTGTCTGTTCAGATCTTGCGCTGTGCACATTTGAAAGTTTTCTCTAACAACGAAGCGGTTTCAGTGTGTTGAGATTTTATTTTCGAGCAAAAGTGAGTTGGATTTAATCTCTCCTTTGTATAAATTTTTGTGTAAATTGTTAAATTAAATTTTTTCAAAGAGGCGTGACTGTACTTTGTTGAAAGTGGTTTTAGAAATCGAAAGTGTTAATAAGCGAATTGAATTAAACATTATATAATAATATAGAAATATATATAAAGCTTGAAGTGTAGAATATAAAAAAAGATGGAGATGGAGTACCCTCAATCCAATCAATTCTGAGTATCAAAATTCGAAATCGTGGTAGCTAGTTTTTAAAGCCTATGAAAATACTTAGAAAAAGAAGAACAATCCATAAATTTTCTGTTATCAAACGCGTGTTGTAGGTGTTTCTTGATTAGGCTGAAATTTTTTTCAGAAAAAGGTTCTGTAATTCTTAGAAAAGTATTTCAATTATTTCATCATATATTACCATATAGCATATGGAGGACAATTTCATACGCAAACCTTAGTTTACTATTTGGGATGTTGTAAATGCAATTCGGTTGTCAAACTAAACTTGTGGGTAATTTGTAGGGCTAGCGTTTGAAGCGTTTGATATTGGACTGTTTCTAAAAACTTAAACCGTAATTAATGTTTAGGGTGAGTCGGTATAGCGTCCAAGTATATACTGAAAAGGGAATTTTACTCTTGAAGAAATTTTTGTTAACCAAAATCGAACAGTAAATACTTTTTAGGGGGAGTCGGTTAAGGCTCCAAATATACATTGAAACAGTAATTTTTCGAAACAAAAGGTAAAGAAGTTTATCCGTAGTTAATTTTAAGGAGCAGTCGGTAAAGCGTTCGAGTACAAATTGAAGGTTTCTCATGTAATTTCATATTTCTAGAAAAGAAACTGTAGATATTATCGAGTGCCAAACACAAACTGTAGTTTCTTCTTAGGGGGAGTCGTTAAAGCGTTCAAGTATATATGTATTGAATATAGGAATAATAATGCTTAAGAATCAAAGTTTTACTTTCGGAAATAATGTTCAGAAAATTTTGGAAGCAGCACTCGAACTGTAGTTAAAATTTAAGGGAAGTTGTTACAATGGAGAATATATTGGGAAGAGGAAATACATTTTTTTGGAAAAAAAAAATAAATTGGAAATATTTTTCAGTACGAAATACGAACTTTAGTTTAAGTTCATATTAAAAAAAAAAGAGGGCAATTTCTCAGAAACGGAGATTTTCTTTCGAAAATAATGTTCAGAAAATTTCGTTAACAGAACTCGAACCGTAGCTAAATCTTCGGGGAAGTTAATACTAAAAAGCATCGATAAAGTGTTAGAGAATATATTAAAAAGAGGACTTCTTCTAATGAAATATTATTTCTCCGAAAAAATGTTTAAAGGCATATTTGGAAGATAAATTTGAAACGTATTTCATTTTGAGGAAGCATCATTAAAGTGTTGCAAAATACCTTGGAAAGAAAAAAGGTTCTCATAAAACGAATTTTTAACAGAAAACAAAAAAAAATGTTTAGAAGTTTACATGGAAAAACTGGATTAATACCTAATTTTAAGGAATGTCATTGAGAATATATATTAAAAAGAGGTCTGTCTTACATAAATCAGAGTTTCATATTAAAAATGCCACAAATTTTCTTGGAGACATAAATTGCAGGTAATTATTGAAGGAAATCGTTAAACTGTTTCGGCGAAAATAATTTTGTGGACTGTTTACCATGTACAAATGGTATAGAACATGTTCTAGAAAGCTTCTTAAATTGATTGCACAATATTTTTCTAGTAAAGATGCTTTCACTATCTTGGTGAAAATTTAATCCTTCATTAAAAAAATTCTCTGAGTAATTTTCACAACGAGTTCATTAAATTCTTCACCAGATAAAACACATCATGTTCTAGTGCGCCTGCAAACTTTCGTGTACTTAGCTTCATGGAATTAGTGAACATTTTTTCGAAAGGCTAAATGCAAGCTCTGAAATGGATGTATTTAATCAATAAATTATTAGGCTCTAGTTTAAAAAGTGTATAAGGAGAGTTTGGACATGATTAAAGTTGCACAAAATGTTCGAAGATGAATCACCAAAAAATGATTTGAAACAGGCGAAAGCTAAATTCGAAGACTTTTATGACTTCAACAGTAGAGTGTTTCTCAGGAACGAACGGTCAATGATGCTTTTTATGTGGAGGTACTAAAAATATTGAAAGCTACTGACTATGACTAGCCATTGCCGCAAATTGGGGACTGTAGCAGCATAATGTTCCAAGCCAAATCTGCTACATATTGACAGACTATCTAACAGTAAAGCGATGGTCCCGAGTTTCAAGGTGATCACAATGCAAGTTTTAACAGTGAAGAAGTCTTCACAGAATGTTGCTATGGTATGCTATCAAAGAGGCTTGTGACCTTTCCAAATCAGAGCTTCAGACAGCCGTCGCACCTGTTATAAGCTGCTTGCAGTATTCTTTGCTGTTTGAGCTTTTTAATTAAAAGAATTTTCATATGATCTAGCAATATCTCCAATAATTTGGTTTTACTAAACATTGCCCGGTAATTTTTATTTGCACTCTCTACATTTCAAATTAGCCTCTTCCATGCTTTTGATCGACTATAAAACCCAATAAAGCGAAAAGTTGTGTCCCAACTACTGCAACAGCCAACAGCTTATAAAGAATCTCTTATTGAAAAATAATCTCTCTGATTTGAAGCCACATAATGGCACATATCTATGACACACTGTTTGGATTTATAGATGACTTGCACAGAAATTTGTTTACAATGAACTACGGTCAACATGAGCTTTTATATTTTAACACTGATAACTCAAATGATTGATTAAATTAGTTTTTTTTTTTCCAAAACAAAACTTAGCACCTACTAAATCTAAAATATGGCTATACAGATTGGTGCTACTAGTCTATATAGCTATAAAAATTATTTTTGCTGACGTTTAATTAGATTTTCTGCATATATTATACAAAACGTGTGCACAATATAATAAATTAAAACCCAAAATACATATTTGATAAGCACTATGAAAGGCCTCTGTTGGAGTTATCATTCTTATTGGTGTCATTTGTTTGACACTATATTAAAATAGCGAATCCAAATCTAAACAATTAAGATTAATATTAGAAAAATACAAAAGCCAGCAAGCAAATAAACATATCAAAATTAATAGAATTTGTTTAATAATTTTAGCACATACCGAGGTATACTGTAAGCGCTCAGCATAGTCTAAAATCAGTTTGTCTACAACTAACAACAAGTTCGGAACAACAAAAATTGCAGAAAATGACTTTAACGGGCAAAAATGTAATCTTTGTGGCTGGTCTGGGTGGCATTGGTCTAGACACCAGCAGGGAGCTTGTTAAGCGCGATTTGGCGGTGAGTATTAAAGCGAGAAAAACTAAAGAAAATAGGAGCAACTTCATATATAAACTTCTTACCCAAACAACAGAACCTGGTGATACTCGACAGAATCGAGAACCCAGCTGCCATTACTGAACTGCAGACAATCAATCCGAAAGTGAAAATTACTTTCTATCCATATGATGTAACCGTTTCAGTGGAAGAATCTAAGAAATTGCTTAAGAAGGTCTTCGATCAAGTGAAGACTGTTGATCTATTAATCAATGGTGCTGGTATACTTGATGATCATCAAATTGAACGCACCATTGCAGTAAACTTTACCGGACTGGTTAATACCACGACGGCAATTATGGACTTCTGGGATAAACGTCGTGGCGGCAAGGGTGGTGTTATCTGTAACATTTGTTCGGTAACAGGTTTCAATGCCATCTATCAGGTGCCAGTCTATTCGGCATCAAAGGCTGCTGTGGTCAGCTTTACCAGCTCATTGGCGGTGAGTAATTTGTAGGTTTAGCTTATTATTGCAAAAATTATAATTTTTTTTTTAATAAACTTGTAGCGCCTTGCACCCATTACTGGCGTCACTGCTTACTCCATCAATCCAGGCATTACCAAGACTACTTTGGTGCACAAGTTCAACTCTTGGTTGGATGTTGAGCCACGTGTTGCTGAATTGCTCAACAAGTTTCCTACACAGACCACTGTACAGTGTGCACAGAACTTTGTTAAGGCTATAGAAGCTAATCAGAATGGTGCCATCTGGAAATTGGATGTTGGCAAATTGGAGCCTGTACAATGGACCAAGCACTGGGATTCGGGCATTTAAATGTATTTGTCTAAAAATTTAGCCAGTCAAAAAAAATTCTGTAATGATAAATGCTTATTGTGCAAACTGCTTTGGTATATGAAACTTCTTAAATTAAAATAAAAATTATTGCTTAAAAAAATTCTAATGTGATAAAAATTTAATTAGTTAGATAAAACCTTTTACCAATTTATAAGTGCCAGCGATTACTTCATAGTCGCACAAATCAGTTTTATTTGTATACTCCAAGAAGTTGGAACTATTATTTTAGTAAAATGTACGATTTGACTGGTAAAAATATTTGTTATGTTGCCGATTGTGGTGGCATAGCATTGGAGACTTGTAAAATGCTTATGACCAAAAATATTGCAGTAAGTTTTCCACATCTCCTTATATATAAACTTTATATATAAACTTTCCCACACACCAACAGAAACTTGCTATACTACATGGCACTGAGAATCCCAAAGCTATAGCACAACTTCAAGCAATTAAACCGCGTACACAAATCTACTTTTGGACTTTTGATGTCAGCATGGATCGTGAGGATATGAAGCAATATTTCGATGAAGTACTTGTACAAATGGATTATATTGATGTTTTAATTAATGGTGCAACTATGTGCAATGAAATGGATATAGCAGCTACTATAAATATTAATTTAACTGGCATGATTAATACGGTTGCAACTGTGCTGCCCTATATGGATAAGCAGCAGAAGGGACGTGGTGGTCTTATAGTAAATGTTACCTCGGTAATTGGTTTGGATCCTTCGCCTGTATTTTGTGCATATAGTGCTGCTAAATTTGGTGTTATAGGTTTTACGCGTAGTTTGGCGGTATTGTATTTTAATGGAAAGTATGTATATATAATTATTTATTATATTTTCAGGATCCTTTGTACTCTGATCAAAATGGTGTCGCTGTCATGGCTGTTTGTTGTGGTCCAACAAAAGTTTTCATTAGCAAACAAATGTCTGCTTTTCTACCTTATGGTCAAGGTTATGCAGATCGTTTGCATGATGCACCATGTCAGAGCACTGAGGCTTGTGGTCGCAATATTGTGCGTGCTATAGAAAATGGTCAAAATGAACAGATTTGGATTGCCGATGCCGCTGGTTTGAAGTTAATTCAACCGCATAAATATTGGCAAATGGATGAGAATTTTGTTAATTATATGCAGGGGGAAGGTGCTTATGGCGAGTGCTGAATTATCTTATTTTATTTCTTATCTTATTCAAGATTCTTAAGAATTCTTATCACACCTGATTATGTATAACTTTGAATAAATAAGTTAATTAAGTGAAATATGAAAAAATAAATTTCAATTTTCATATTGAAGTCTTATCTTGTTTATAAGCTTTCTAATGGTTTAGGCTTTTTATTAGAAAAGTGCAAGTTGTATAGCGAAAATTCTATATGCCTGAAAGTATGCTCTAGAAAAGCTGTTAGAATAATACTAGATCGAATGAATGTTTTGTGAATTGTATTGAATTATAAATAGAAACTAATTTATTTTGTACTTGTATGTATTCAATCATGTTGAATGGAGTTCAAAAAAAAAAAAGGACGAGAAAAGTAAGAGTATAGAAAGCATCTCATAGCACGGTTATTGCTATTGGCACCTTAAATTGTTAAATAACCGTTTACACAAGAGGTCGCCACTTATATATGAAACAATTTCGTAAATGAAATGAACCGGGCAGATGTGACTTTTGGTTTAAGCAATACTATATTGCATCGAACATGTCGGATTTCGTACCAGATAAAGTGATTTTACAGGGAATACTTTTAAATTAATTTAATATCAAAAAAAGGCGACAGAGGATCATCAAATCTTAGTGTAAGTTTACGGCGAGTATGTTCTATATGAACACCTGTGTTGCAGGTGGTTAGGTAGCTTCAAAAATGATTATTTTGAGCTTGAAAACAACGGCCGGTTCAACATAGAAAGTTTGAAGACGATTGGAATTAAATTGGAATCATTGCTCTATTTGGACACATGCCAAATGCTTAAGGAGTTGTGATAATCATTGGGAGTTTATGAGTCGACTGTCAGCAAACTTCTCAAAACTTGATTCAAAAGCAAATAAACTGCGTGTCATACGGGCGTTTTTTGCTTGTGGATAGCTCCTCGTACGCCATGGTAATGAAAAGTGGCACCATTACAACAACTCTAAGCGCAAAAAGTTATGGGTTTTGCTGAGCCAGCCATTAACATGCTTCGCAAAGCCGAATACTGGGATTAGCGTGGCTTGAACTACTAGCAGCTGTATAAACTGAATTAAGAAAGATGACGGGGGAACGCTATCGGTCTTAACTAATACATTCGACCTGTTGACTAAAGAAAAATCGGCTGGAATACAAAGGAACACACAACTAAATGATTTTACAGCATGACAACGCTCGGATACAATGTAAAGTTCTACCAAACTCGTCGTATTCTCCAGACATCAATCCTTCCGACTACGAGCTGATAACTGCACTGTCCCAATAAAAAAAAAAAAAGGTTTAATTGTGACCCAATTCGATGCTTT
Organism: Leucophenga maculata; assembly: GCA_035044805.1. Taxonomy (NCBI): domain Eukaryota; kingdom Metazoa; phylum Arthropoda; class Insecta; order Diptera; family Drosophilidae; genus Leucophenga; species Leucophenga maculata. The sequence continues at coordinate 939,620 of JAWNNP010000500.1, forward strand.
TGCGTTCGGTATTGCTCCTTACCATAGTGCATGCCTGGTTTAAGCTATTAAAGGAAGTTTTAGAGGACATAGACGCACTTCGAACATAAAGGTATTTCGAATATTTTGTTTTCTGAGTACAAAACAATTAATATTTGCTTGACTTCAATAATAACAGACAGTCTTAGTCTTCATTGTGATGCATTTCGGTAAAATTATTTTAAAGAACATCCGGGCGACATATAGAACAATGAACCTGCAAGTGCTTGCAAAATAGTGGTAACTGTGTGACTACCAATTTAAAAGTAATACAGTCCATAAAAAACGACCTGAAATCTTTTATATTATACATGGAAATGGAATTGAATATGTTCCAGAACTCATTCATCGCATTTGAAGCGAAATTTTTTATATATGGAAGATGTTTATGATAAAAATTTCAAATAATCCATTGTAACTGATAAAGAGAGGACGAACATTTAAATGCATCGGTTTTATTCCACACAGAATGATGGATAAGGAAAAATCACTTTGATGGAACATTGCAAAGACTTGATTGAAGACTCAAAAAATCATGACAACTTCAAATAATCTATTGCGATTGATGGAGGAATGAAGAAAAATTATATGCACACTGTTTGTTCCATACAAATTAATGGATAACGAAAATTCACTTCGATGGAACATGGCAATGGTTTTGATTTAAAGATTCAAAAAGCATCAAAATTTGAAATATTCCATTGTGCCTGTTAAGACGATGTGTTTTCAATATAATGCCGACACCAAGAGTCAAAGTGCGGTATGGAAGCACCTAACTGATGTCACACACACAAATACTGTCACTTTGAGCGCAATATCTTGGCTTGCAGTGGATTTAATCTTATGAATTTTACCTAAAAATAGGGCAAGTGTTATATTTCGGAAAAATCTGCCACTAGACTGTAATTGTTTAAAATAGATCCGTAATACGTTGGGAACACCTTCCACAATAAAGTATGCGATTCAATAACAATTCATAAAAATTATTTTTCAGTCGTTCACATAAGATCGCAATAATAATTTTACGAATTATTATAGGTTGTTCTTGATTAGATCATAGGTTTTAATGAAATTTTTGTGGGGTCACCTTACTGAATCAAAGTTTGAAATTCATTTTTCAGCTGATGTTCCACGCAGAAATTCGCTTCCAGTGAATCTTATGATCTCTTATTATATTTCCAAAAGAACCATCACTAGACTGGAATTGGTTAAAAAAGATCCCTTATACGTTAGGAACACCTTCCATAATAATGTATGAGATTCTATAACAATTCCTGAAAAATATTTTTCAGCCGTTCAAAAAAGCTAAACGCAGTAATTTCACGAATTATTATAGGTTGTTCTTGATTAGATCATAGATTTTCATGAATTATTTTTTATTTGTGTGCTCACCTATTTTGGACGACCGTTTTAGCGCACATTTCATATAAGATTGCCTCTCAATACAAATAACCTGTGGTTGGTTCCATATATTTGGTACTATTTATTTTTTAAACCTTGCATAAAAAATATTTTTATCTGGATGGGTATATTGGGTTGGATTGGAATGTCAAATTTTATTCAAATTGGTGCATCGAATAGGCTAGCAGAAATTTATTTTGAAAGCAATCATAAATTTGGGTAAACTAAACATCAAATTTAGTGGATCACCTATAAAACTAATGAATTGTTCATACAAGAACTTAAAAATGGGAAGGGATGGGATGAAAAAAAGCTATACATATACACAAATGTAGTTTCATCCTCACCAAATTTATTCGGTCATTAACAAAACCAAAAAATGTTTCATTAAAGAACTCGAAAATGGGAAGGGTTTGGTTAGGTTAATTTGCAGGTTACTTATAGCAAAGTTTGTACGATCATTTGATACACCTTGACTGAAAAACAAATTAGAGAGTTTATATATGAAAATACGGTAGCTTCATTTTTTACAGAATTCGAGTAACCGGTGTTCATATGAATGGTCAGACGGACGGATATAACGAGTTTAGACTATTCATTTGCAAATTATAATAAAATTAAGGTTTTTAAATTAATATTATTCAAGATTTCACGCTTTCATTTAGTTTTTAAGCGGGAATATCCCATTTACAAAAACTCACTGTTTTAAATGCAATTCCAATTGAAATATTTCATCATCATCATCATCAACATACCTGAAATGAGAAGAAAAATCACCAAAAATTAATAAACATTTAAAATTGATGTAAAGAAAAAAATTCTTAAGAAAAAAAAGTCAAACACTGGCGTACAATGAACTCTGGCACATTTCCGTCAGCTATACATGAACACAAATGGTGCACGCAAAATGCCCAAAAGCAAACAAAGTTACAAGAAATTCAAAGAAAAAACTTCTTCTTCTGTATAGACAAAAATTCCAATGGCAATGTGCCAATTTTTGAGAGTGCACACGTTCGAATTCATAAGCAATTTGCAGTTGAATTCTATAGAACTGACAATAATAAAAAAATAAAAAAACAAGAGAAGAAATAAAGGAAGCCAGCAAGAAATGTATATACTAACATAGATACTTCTAGGGAACATAAAGTCAAGTAGAGAAATCAATAATAGAAGGTATATATATATATGTATGAGCAAAGAAAAGATACATGCAGTTGGTAGGTATGTTTGGAACGCGTGCCGCATGCCAAACAACTTTTTCCAACGATGCCAAAAGATATGCAGTTGTATGGAGCAGAGTGCAAAGCATAAGAGGCGCATATGGGGAAAGCCTGGAGGAGAACTGCTTTAATTCAAAAATCGATTAGTCATTGTAACTGAACCATGCAATTGTCCAACATTTTTCATTTATAACTACCAACTGCACATAAAACTTTTGATTAATTTGCAGAGTTGCAAGCAGCAAAAAATAAAATAAAAATTAAAAATACGAAAAATTATAAAAAAGATAAAAACTTAAATAAGTATCTTAAGACTAAGTCATGTAGCTGTAAGATACAAAAAAAAAAAAAATATACAGCTTTTCATATAATATGCAGGAAGTAAATTTTTAAAATATTGCTTTGCAGATTAATAAAAAAAAAAAATATTGTTTAAATGGCAATACGTGAGGTGAGCCGGTTGAGCTTAAAAGTTAATGTTTTAGCTGTGCGAGTATCTACAACAAAAGCGCGTCGTCGCGCGTTTAATGCGTTTATAATTAACTTTGCTATTAGTTAATTCATCTTCTCGCAGCTTTTCTTTCTTTTTTTTTTTCTACTGTTTTATATCGTTGTATTGCATATTAATAATGTTACTTCTCAGCTCTATAGATACAGAGATACATTGATTATGCAATATAGTGTCTGGATTAGGATTTTGTATTGATAGGCAATATATCAACAGCTGCTGCTGCTGTCTAGAGGAAGCTATTGACGACGACAGTCAGTTGGTTAGGTGGGCGTTGCATTCATTATTGGCTTTTAATAGTAGCTGCGCTGTAGACAAACGGGCGTCGTGTTGCATGCTGATGTGGCAAGAGTTTGATGACTGTTGGTGGAAGACTTAAAAGTGGCTAAGTTGATTTTGTAATATTTGAAATGGGAAATGGTTTTGAATTTGAATGAGTAAACATTTAAAGTGTTAGAGGACATAAGGAAGCAAGAAACAAATGCTGATGGAGTGCAAAAGAAAGGTGAAGAAATAAGAGAGATGAAATGGTTTTGAGAATGTGAGGAATAGAAATAGATAGAAAGAAAGAGGAAATATAATTGTAGCTTTTAACAAAAGCTTTTAAGTATTAAGGGTAATCACGATATATAGTTAATAGTTAAAGAAATACTTTTATTTTAATGGAAAATATAGACTTCAAACTGAGTATGCAAATGGAGAGATATAGCGAAAGAGAGACAGAGTGATAAAAGGGGCAATATAAGCCAGTAGTGAATTAAAAAGAAATTTTAGTAATAGAGAAGAGAAATATAAATGGAAAAAAGCTTCTTTAAAAGATATTAACTAATAAGGCCTAATCACAATCTATAGATGAAGAAAAAACAGAAAAAAGAGGGACATATATAGCGGGAGAAAGAGAGTGAATAAAACGCTAATCAAACAGAATTGTAAAAATTGGGTCGATCCTCTATTCTTAAATCTTCATATAAAATTTCAAGTTAAAATAATATAAACAAAATATTTTTCATACAAAAATTCAAAAATCCTAGATGGGTTTGTATGAAGGCTATTGGTAAAAAAGAGTTAGGAACGCCCATTGATATATTTTAGAACCATTCGTAGTAAATTGGACTCCATATAAAAATTTCAAGTTAAGATTAGTTGTATTAAAAAAGTTTTTCATACAAATATGCTAATTTAAGCATTGTTTTGGTATGGAAGCTACTACTAAATGTGGAAGAAGCACGACCAATGGTATATATATTAGAAGTATTTGTTTCGAAGAAGCCTCCACATAATATTTCAAGTTTATATTAGTTGTATTCAGAAAGTTTTTCCTACAAAAATACGAATTAAGGCATTGGGTTTGTATGGAGGTGATTGCTAAAAGTGGGAGGAGCATGTCCATTGATAAATATTAGAAGCATTTATTTTTAAAAAGCATACATAGCTAATTTCAAGCTGATGTTAGTTGTATTTAAGAAGTTTTTCATAAAAATATATGAAACTAAGCGGTGGGTTTGTATGGGAACTACTACTTAAAGTCGGAGGAGCACACCGAGTGATATATATTAGAAGCATTTATTTTTAAAAAGTCTACACATGAAATTTCAAGTCGATATTAGTTTCATTAAATAAGTTTTTCATACAAAAACACCAAATAAAGCGATGGATATGTATGGGTGCTACTACTAAAACTGCGAGGAGTACACCCATTGATATATATTGGAACCATTTGTATTTAAAAAGTCTCCATACCCAATTTCAAGTTGATAAAAATGTTTTATACAAGTTTTTCATACAAAAATATGAATTTAAGCGGTAGGTTTGTATGGGGGATGTTGCAAAAGTGGGAGGAGCATGTCTATTAATATATGTTGAAAGCATTTGTTTTTAAAAAGCATACATAGCAAATTTCAAGTTGATATTAATTATAATACACAAGTTTTTCATACAAAAATACGAAATTAAGCACTGGTTTTGCATGGGGGCTGCTGCTAAAAGTGGGTGGAGCATACCTATTGATATATATTAGAAGCGTTCAATCTAGATAAATCTCCATATCGAATTTCAAGTTGATATTAGTTGTATTAAATAAGTTTTTCTTACAAAAACACCAAATTAAGCGATGGGTGTGTATGGAGGCTACTACTAAAAGTGGAACGAGGTCGCCCATTGATATATATTGGAATCATTTGTTTTTAAAAAGTCTCCATACCCTATTTCAAGTTGATAATAGATGTATTAATATAAGTTTTTCATACAAAAATATAAATGAATGCGGTGGGTTTATTGCTAAAAGTGGGAGGAGCATGTCCATTGATATATATTGAAAGCATTTATTTTTAAAAAGTCTCTAGATTAAATTTCAAGTTGATATTAGTTGTATTAAAGAAGTTTTTCTTACAAAAAAACAGAGTAGGTCGTCCATTGATATATATTGGAATCATTCAAGTTCATATTAGTTCTATTCAATAAGTTTTTCATACAAAACCATCATATTATGCGCTGGTTTTGTATGGGAGTTACTGCTAAAAGTGGGAGGAACACACCCATTGATATATATTAGAAGCATTCAATTTATATATTTCAATCTCCATATCAAATTTCAAGTTGACATTAAAAAAAGTTTTCCATACAAAAATCGATATTTTACGGTGGGTTTGTATGGAGACAATCCTTTAAAGAAGCCGTTGAATGTCGATTTGAATACTATATGGGCTAAGCACCAAATAAGGTGAAGCTACGAAAATATTGCAGCTGGTCGGTCGAGACTAGAAAAAAAAACATAAGTACGTAGAAAGACTATATGGTATATAATAGTCGTTCTACGTATTTATATTTTGCGTTCTGCCACGATCAACTAGAAGAATAGTCGCGATCGACAGGTCGACCGTTTGGCCACCCCTGCATTATGGGAGAGCAACAAATCCGAATGTGGTTCAGGAGACTATATTTTTGTGTTGTTCAGACTGGAAGAGCGATGGGACCGAATTTGTGTACTTCTGTACTTCGCACTAACTTCTCACTCTTTCAAAACGCTTCAGAAGTACAATAAATAATTATTAATTTCCAATGAAAACACTAAATAGAAGTTTTTAGAGTTTTCGTAATAAATTGTTCCCTCGAATTATTTTATAAATTTACTGAAACATTTTTATATACGGAAGTACATGTAAGAGATAACTTTAACGACTATGTTCATGCCTTGAAAATTCTATCCAATGCGTACAAAAAAGAAGAGAGAAGGTACCCAAATTATATAAAAGTATTTCATTTTAAATAAAAAAAAATATACCCAGTTAATAAAACTACCGAAATGATGCAAGAATGATGGAACCATATTACCGCATAGAAAATAGTTACAAGAAGTAATTTTCGGACCAAATATAATAACGCATTGCATTTGCGTTGCGCATAAACGCAGCAATTTACACACAAATCTTCCAGTCAGCGCCATGTTTCATGCTCGCACAATTTTCATGAAAAAAAAAAAACCACATAAAAAATGTGTAGCTACTAGGCTAGAACAAGATGAGTGTACAGGCACTAGACGACTGACTGACTGAATGACTGACGAAGTGATGTAGCGACTGATGGATGATCTTTTAACTTGGTTGCTTGTAGCGCTCAAAAGCCTACAAACTGGTCCATGATGACGACGACGACAACACATGCTGCAGAGCATAGAAATTACTTCCTGATTGTGTGTTACATGCTGCCTACTCGCTGGACAATGTTTTTCTTATTATGTATACCGCTCTCCCTGTGCAGCGAGATGTTTGTTCTTATAGATAGATTTTTTGTGGACAAAGCCATGAACAAACTGTAACAGAGATGAATTGTTGCTAGTTGGGAGTGGAGTGTATATTCTGTTGCCAGAGCCAAGTGTGTACAAAAAGCTAAAACGCCTGATAGTAGCGATTTCGGCTGAATATATATTATATACTTGTATGTGTTTGTTGAAGGAAGTTTGCTGTTTGCCGTTTGCCTTTGAGCAAGTCAGACCTGTCTAACTGCTTACTTGATGTTTGATGTTTTACTTTGATAGGCGCTATCAAAAAATAGAAGAAGAAAAAAGTGGCTAGTTTTCGTAGTAGCAAGTAGTAGCAATAGCTGCTCTTAGGAGTATTGGAACTAACTACTTCTAATACTTAAACGTAGTAACTGGAAATTGCAATGTTTGCTGCTTTTTGATAAACTTGAATTATTAGCGTTGATGTTTTTTCGATGCGTGTTCGAGAAAATTTACAGAGTTTTACAAAATTTTATAAACTGTTTAGCATTTATTTGACTAATTTTAATGAGCTGCAGGCAAGTACGAATACGGTTTTTTAAAGCAATTAACTGTTTACTATTTGGTTAAACCAGAAGCTTTCAAGGATTATTGATATCTACGAAAGGCTATAGAGAAAGGGTAGAGGAAAATTGGAATATGCAATATAAAATGGGTATAAAAAACTGTAACATAAAGGTAGAAAGGTTAGAGAAAAATGAAACTGATTTATAAAAAAGGTGGAGAAAAGATGAAAATTAAATATAAAAAGGGTAGAGAAAAATGAGACATGAAATATACGAAGGTAGATAAAATGTTAGAGAAAAATGAAACATGAAATTTTAAGAAATTCCCATCCTTCAAGTGATCAGCTAAAGGTTGCAGATGGTGAGCGAGAAAGTAATGTACAAGAAGTATAGAAAAGAATAAAAGCGCGTGTAAGCCATTCCGTAGAGAAATAAAAGGCAAAAACAAAAGGCAGAAAGAAAAGAAAAGCGTTATAGACACCGAGACAGAATTACGTAAAGTTTAAAGAATAGGACAGAAAAGTTGGGGAAGGACACATGGAGAGAGAAAGAGTCAGAAATTTTATAAAAAAATAGGAAAAAATAGGAGAAAGACTGATGCAAAGGTAGCATGAAAATACAAGGAGTCAGAGTCATAAAGAGAGACATTTGGAGAAAGAGATGTTAAAAAAGAGAGGATAGTAAGATAGAGAGTTACAAAGGTAGAATAAAAAGAATAGGAGTCAGCAAAGAGGGATATAGTCAAAAAAAAAAAAAAAAAAACAAGTGAGAGAGATAGAAAATATAGGGGAGGGTGAATAGAGAAACGGAAAAGGATAGAAAGGAAGTATCGAGACACTATGTGAAAGAAAAGAAATGAACATATAAAATATTAAAGAAAAAAAGATATATATTATAAAAAAAGAAAAAAGTGAGAAAGAAAGGAAACAAAATATTAGAAGGATATAGAGTGAAAGCGGGGGAAATAGAGAAAGTAGAAAACCACAATGTAAAACAAAGGAAATGGTGATATAAGGTATAGAAAAAGGGAAGAAAAAAGTGAGAAAGAGATTAGATATTTCTTTTTTTATATATATTTAAAGGATTCTTCGATTTTATTTAGTTTTTTCAAATTAATTTTGGTTTGGACCCATAACTTGTCTTATTTTCTACGCCGTAGAGCTCTAACTACTCTTGAGTTAAATGTTACTGCTGTGATGCAGTAGAAGGTGCTTAGTAGAGAAGACACAAAGCGAACGAGATATAGTAAAAAAAAATAGAGTCAGAGGAAAAAAGATATACAAATAAGGAGAGCAAATGCGCCAGAGTATGAGTGTGTGAAAAAGAGAAACAGTCGTAGAGTTTTTTTTAATTAAAAAAGAGACAGATAGAATGAAAAGAGATAAAGTTAGATTTGAAAAGAAAGAAAGCCTCAGTGTAAAGGAAAATAAAAGAATACACTTGTTTCTTTGATTGGAGAAACATAGTGTGAAAAAGAGAAACAGTTGTAGAGTTGCTTGTCCCAAAAAAGGATAAAAGAAACAAATTAAAAATCTTCATATGTTATGAAATGCTGCTCAGAAAGACGGACCATGTGATCGATCGAAACAAACGGAAATCAGAAGCCGTAATATCTGGTAAGTACAGCAAGTAGATTAAAACTTCCCAAATAGGTTTTGACCAGCGCTGCAACATGGTCACGGTCACTATCGTGAAGGAGAATAATTATGCCGAGTATGGTGTAGCATTTAGGCATGAGTTTTCGAATAGGTTTTGACCGACGTCGTGCTTTATAATGGAGGAGAATAACTTTGTATGTTTGACTCAAACTCATCAATTCTGTTCAATAGACAACCCACAGTGGTGGTTTCGCTCGATTTGAGAGATTCATAATACACGACTACAAGTTGATCTCAACAAAAAAACAACAATATTTCTAAAATTAAACTGCTTAAGCTATATGAAACGTATAATATGAAACGTTGAGAGTAGAGGTTAGGCATTAATATTTGGCTTAGCTAAAGATGCATGGGCATGGACCTTGGCAATGTTGGGTTATCATAGCAGATCAATATTTATTATGAGAACATCAGTACCTAGACGAGTATAATGCAGAAAACTTAAACCTTTCTTATGCGAAAAATCGCCGTTCAATATTTCTCAGCGTCAGTTTATAAAATGCAACCAATTTCAAAATTTTTAAATCATGTTGAGTCACTTCTCATGTAAGTTCTTCACGCTTTTGTAACACGTCTAAAGCCAATAAAGCTTCCAACTCCGCGTCTTCATAGACTTACGGCCTTACGCTACGTTTTTTGTCTTCCTTGGCAAAATACACTTATTTTTCTCTCTTTATTATAATGAACACTCGCTCATTTCTTAAGCATTACCATTTTTACGCATTCACATTAACTAACTGTGGTACTCTCCCAACGTCTCATATTTAACGTTTCACTTTTAGGCTACAACCTCTAAAATGCAATGTTTTTTAACTGTAAGAGAAACTTAAAAAATATTATTTATTGCATTCCACTCTAACCATTTAAAAACTTCAACAATTTCAAACATATTACTCACATCTTCAGCCTTCATTAGACTTTTAAATTAGCAACTTTTAGCACTTTCTATTGTTAATACATTGTTTTTATCTCAAAATACGTCAAATATCATTAGTTTACAGAATACCAGCGCTGATCTACTATCTAACCCCATTGTAAACCAACGACACAAGCAATACTTGTCATGTACAAACGCATTCATTAAGTATGCGCGCACACAGAGTATAATCGAATCTTATGGAACATGTCTTTCAATATGCATAGATAGATCTAGACAGATTAACGTTAACTATATGCGCGTCATAAAAATTAAACAAACTACAACTACTAAGCTCGACTAGTATGCAATGTGTATGCAAGCAACAATATGCTTTGCCTAACTACTGACTGACTGACTATGTACCTAAGACGACTATTGTAGCTACGTGTTGTAGTATTCGAGTATCTATCTAACTATGTATCTCAATGAGTATCAAGCTAAGTAATAGTTGGGATATGAATGAATGGCAAAACAAGTACAAGAATAACAACAACTACTACAACATGCAAGTAACAAGTGTTACTCAAGGCAACAAATTAATAGCGTACATTTTTCTAAACTAATCACGACAACAACAGAAGGCAGGCAGGCAGGCAAGCAGGCAGGTAGGCACTTGTTATGTGCTAAATACACAGCGAGAAATTTTAATGGTGATTTTTTGGAGAATATTTTAATGGTGTGTTGAAGAAGAAATCAGATTATAAGTGTTCTTCAGCAGTAAAAAAAGTTGAGTTGTTATGTATGAACACTAAGATCTCGGCGACTATAAAAGCTAAATTCACCAAACTTAAATTTTTAGATTCGCTGCTTCATTATGCAGCTTAAATTTAGAACTCAAGTTTAGAATGCCTCGATACCCATGCCACAATATAGCTATAGCTAAAGCATCTGCAAACTAAGGTACTAACATTAAGCAGCGCTATCTATTGGTACTAGTATACTACAACCGTTACAGTGCGCAAGCTAAAGAATTTCTCTCAGTGCACCTGCACATTTATCTAAACAACATTCCTTGCAGCAACTTTTGATGCCAAGTAAATCTCAAACTTTAAGAAAAATAAAAAAATATATATACTAACTGCCTGCAGCTGTATTATGGCCCATACAGTAGTTGTTGGTTCTAGAAAAAAAAATCGAAAAAATCAACTTTAAATTAAATAGAAATGCATCAACATTTTTAAGCATATTTATGCCCATTGGGTAGCAACTCAGTGTTGTTCTTAAACTCAATGTTGTATGCACCTACAAAGCAGGTTAAAACCGGCGGCACTTTTCACTGACTGCAGACTCTTAGTTGTTTCCGCGCTATCTTTTGAAATTTTAATAGCAGCAGTCGTAGTTTTCGTGCAGTATTTCGTAACAGCAACTTTTGATGGACAACTACATATATATATATATATATATATAGTATATCTAGAATAACTATAACAACAACAGTAAGTCGGCATTGTTGTTTTTGTGGTCAGTCAATGTGTATCTCTAACATATATTTTGTGTAACAAATGTCAGTCAGCGTCACTCAAACTGAAGCTCAGACACACCACACCACTAGCACTCACACAAAACGCTGGCAGGTTCAACTCATTCATTTGCCGCCTTCATAGCGTTTTGAGATCAGTCCGATACACTCGTATCTTCATGGCTTTCAGTGTATAATAGATCTGTAGCGCCTTTGTTCTACGATTTATTTTTTTTTTGTGTAAATTTTCGCAAATTTTCGTTTGTATATCATGGTCAGAAAATCAGATGATATATGATTCAGTTGTGCCACAGTAATATTCCTAAACTTACGAGACAGTTCGAGTTCGGAGATTTGATTGTTTGTAGGTTTTTAGGTTATGTTTGAGTATATAATAAAAAATATGTTTGACTTTTATGGTTGTTTATAATAAAAAAAAAAACTCATTTGGATTTCCACCAAAAATGTGTGGACTTCGTTGAAGATTGTGGCTGAAGCATAGCATGAGTTAATCTATTTCATTGAATTGCTTGATAAAGTAAGAAAAATTTGTGTAAGAACAATCCAAACATGGGAGATCAAGAAGTGGTAATGGATAACTCTTTGAAAAAGTGTATCAGAAATCGATAGATCAGTAATTTTTACTCTTAAAAACTATTTTTTGAGTTGCCCAAAAACTTTTTAAGTGGATCAAATTGCCGACTAAGACTATTTTATACCATTTAGAAGCCTTTTTAATTATGTATGGGCGCTGAACCTCAGAAGTATGGATATGTGAGCTGTTATAGACATTTCAAGGATAATAGATCAAAAATGTATGTGGACAAAATTAAATCATGGGAGTTCTAGTAGTGAATATCGTGGCCTCTTGATAAATAAATAAATTTTACATATTGAAACCATGTTTGCGACCATCAAAATTTATTCATCTTTCAACAATAAATCCATTTGAGTACAGAAATTAACAAAATTCTTACCAAGATGCAAATATTGGTGAAAATATACTTGTATTCGGTACTCAAATGGATCTAATATTGGAAGATTAATTAAAAATAAGTAAATGGAGCTAGATTCTAATGTTCGGTGTCAGCTTCTGCAGTTACATCAGAAAAATACTGCGAGCTAGAGAGAGAGAAAGGTAGTGGGTACGAGCTGCTAAGGCGAACATCATAGGGATCAATCAAAATCTAGAAAATTTGTATCCCAATAAGGTCCAGTTTTTAATATCAATTCAGAACTGTGAACGAAGCATGAGTGTATCAGTTCACGCTTAACACAAAGTAACAGTCAAAAAATAGACTGAGAGGGGAGAATTGGCTTCGAATTTGAAAAAGTGGGTTCCATATGCAGGAAAAATAATTTTTTTATGTATGAATTTTTCTACTTTTTATCGTTGATCGTTTTATGAGTGCCTTATGTGGTCGAAATTCCCCAAACTCTGCAAGTCAGGTGAAGCACCTTACACAAAATGTGATGGAAGTGCCGAATGTACGTTATGTACCTGAGCTGCAGGTGCTAGGTGTCAGGTAGAGATCTTATGAGTGCTTTATATGATAGAAATTTTTCTAATTGCGCAAGTGAGGTTGAGCACCTTACACAAAATGTGGTGGTTGTGCTAAATGTCCGTTATTTACTATGCATATGGTTACAATCTGAGTTGCAGGTGCTAGATTTCAGACAGAGATCGCAATATTACACAATTAATTTTTAAAAATTGAATTAAGATGGACGATCGGATCTTAAATTGTTTAACAAAGTTTATACGTTGCAAAAGTGGTCGATAAATTTTTTGAAATTTCGAACTCTATCGATCTCTAAAGGCATAATAATGATATAAATATCATGTTTTCCTAGTTGTACTTAATACGACGCTTTTTGTGGATAGATTGTTGTAATATTAGATGGATACTTTTTGCGTAGATCTATTATTTGCTATCTAAGGCAGACTGCTCTAAGTCAAGCCTTATTATTCAAAAGTTCTTCTTTAAGGATTTTATCTTCTCTTGATGCTCCCATGAAATTAGGAAGCTTATAAACCTTATAAAGAGTAACTGCAACCTAAGTACTTAAACTGCATGTGAAACTGCAAAATGAATGAATGCTTTGGGAGTATCATACGGAAGGAATAGCCAGTCACGGATGGCATTGTTCATAGCTTTATCTGCCTTTAGGAGACAACCAATTCGGATGTCACATAAAATAAATTGGTGAAAGAACTGTGGAAGCCAAAGGAGACTATGTAGAGAAAGAAAGATACTTCTTTCAAACACTTTTTTGCATTGTTAAATTGCGTACTTCTAGTGCAGGCGTATGGAAAATCTTTCTTGATGGTAAGTCCATATACTTTTAGCGAGCTAAAAGGAGACTTTTTGGAGAAGTTTATTTTCAAATTGTTTTTGTTTTCTGTACATATGTCCTCTTAAAAGTCTATTTGAGAAAAAAGTGCTCAAAGTGCACTAGGTGCTACACATTTACAGCTTTTTAACTGATAAAGCACAAAGTTAAACCAAAATTCTTAACATGCCAGTTAGTTCTCAAAAATGTTGATGTACATATGAGAGATATAGACACCAAATACTTTAAAATCATATTTCTTTCAAAGCTTGTTCCATCAACAACTACTCATTCCTATCACTATCTCTCTCTTTTACTTGTGCTGCAACTCTTTTACACTTCGTAGATACTTCTTTTTCAAGAAACTCATTCAGCCATTAACTGCCGTTATCTCTTGATTACACAATAACAACAACAACAACAACAACAATACCACAAAGACCTAATTCATGGTGTTGCATCGCACGAGCGAGTATCTTCCCGTCGAATGAAATGAAGTGAAGTGTATCTGATGGTGTATGTGTAGAGAGTTGAATGCTCATGCGCATGAGCAGCTTGCTCATTCTAACTTCAAATGAATATATATTCCAAAACTTCGAATGGCAGCCAATACAAATCTAACGTAACATTTAGAATGTTGTCTGAATGTTGCCGCATCGAAATTGTTGTGTTGTTGCTGTTATGGATGCGGCTTTTATTGTTGTTGTTGTTGTTGTTGTTGCAGCGACAATTGCTGGCATTACGACGACTAGCAATAGTTGCTGACACACATAATAGTTACAATGTTGTTTGGCACAATTTTTTTTTTTTTTTTTTGGTTTTCTTAAGTCATTGGAGGGAATTTTTGGCGATGAAAAAGTACCGAAAAGAATTATTATTGAGTGTAGAAGCAGAAAGCGTAAGAGATCTAGATAGTTATATATAGTACTTGCTATGATTTAATAGATAATGAGATACTTCAAATATAAACCAAATATGAATCAGTACAAAGTGTACAACTTTCGGTTGAATACAATTGAGTCCCATGAATCTATTGAATACATTTTAAATGAAAATTTTCACTTTTGCAAATTAATATCTACAAAAGTTAAGCCAGTTCATTGCACTTGATATGTTTAATATCTATAAACACTTTGAATACCATTTCATGCAATACGAGTCCAATAAAAAAAATTCGTTTATTTATTCTTTTGTGCAACCATATACAATAGACCACACCACCACTCTCAATTTCACAATATGTATTTGGAAAAAAAAAATTATTTACAATATACAATTTCAAATGATTTTCATAAAGTTTATTAACCTGTAAAATGCAATGCATGCCATACATTCATATACAATATATCTATTTTGGAGCGCCATTTCCTAATCCAACAAAAGCTATTGCCATATAGCCAACAACAGAAAGGCGAGCAAAGCCGACAACCTGCTTGGGTAATATCATATTTTAGAGTTAAGAGCTTTAGCAGCGCTCAACTCTAAAATTGTATTGTAGCTAGATACGAGTGGCTGGAATAGAGCGTTTAGAGTAGAGAATGTGTAAAAAAAAAAAACAGAAAAACGGCAACAAACGCAATAGCAAAACTTGTTGAAATTCCACAAGTCAACTACGAGTATCTTATAGATACTACACCAATATATACAGAAGAGTATCTATGAATCTATGTGTGTAAACAGCATGATTCGAAGTACGTACGTACGTTGTCTCAGTCTCAGTTGTCTCATACCGCTAGATGCCGCTAATATTTTGCGCGCAATTCTTTTAACTATTTTTGCTGCCTCATAGATTCATTCGACTGACTTCTTGCACCTAGTTTTGTGTTGTTGCTGTTGTTGTTGCTGGTTGCATATCTGTCTGTCTACAATTGCCAACAACAACAACAATGGCCAAGTAATAGCTAACAGCATTATGTGCCATAGTGCTAACGCCAAACGACCTTAAAGCCTCAACATTGTACAGATACTTATTGTAGATACTTTTGCCTATCTGTCTGTTCGTCCGTCTTTCTGTCTGTAAGTACGTACTCATATGTCGCTGATATCTTTGCAAATACCAAACTAAATACTTTGCTAATATTTATTTGTTTTGTTCTCTGCTCAACGTTATATTCTTTTGCTGTTTGCTGTTTAATTTTAGTATCTTTCAGCTATTTTATCTTGTATCTTGTATATATTGTGTTATGTTTCTAAACAGATTTTCATAGCATGTGTAGTTGATAGATGAAATAGTATTAGCTGTGAGTTGAACGACGTATATTGCAGTGTCTATTTACTTTAAGAAGTATCTATTTATACAAGTTGTTGATAAGCTTGGTTGAAGTAGTTGATAGTGTTTAATGAAAAGAAAAATATATTTTTTGGCTTTTTTGGCTTGAGCGTTCTAAAAATATATGAATTAAGTGTCTTAGACCTATAAGTTTTAGTTTTAGCTCATTTGATTGAATGAGTGCAACAGAAATGAGTCATATGATTCATTGATTGATGCTTCATATCTGTGTCCTTCATTTTGATTTTGTTCACTAAACACATGTTGTCTACAGAAATGAACCAAATAGAATAGCACTGAATCATTCAATTGAATGAGTAATGCGAGATTAATTCATATGATTCATTGATTGATTCTTAATATCTGTGCTTTTAACTTGGATTTGGTTAAGACAGGCTGTCTACAGAAATGAGCCAAATATAGTTGCATTGGATCATTTAATTGATTGAGTGCTGCGAGAATAATTTATATGATTCATTAATTGATTCTTTATATCTGTGCTTTTCATTTTGATTCTGTTCATTATACACAAGCTGTCTATAGAATTGAGTCAAATAGAGTAACACTGAATCATTTAATTAAAAGTTCTGTGACAATGATTGAAATGATTCATTGATTGATTCTTCATATCAGCGCCTTTTATTTTGATTCTATTCACAATACACACGTTGTCTACAGAAATAAGCCAAATAGAGTAGCACTGAATCATTGAATTAAATCAGTGCAGTGACAACGGTTCATATGACTCAGTCTACAGTAATGAACCAAATAAATAGAGTAGCATTGAATGTCATAATAGTTGAATGAATGCTCTGACAATGATTCATATGATTTATTGCTTGATTCTTCATATCTGTGCTTTTCACTTTATGAGTCTACATAATAAGCCAAAATAAGAGTTTGTATGAAAGAAATAGATTCAAATTGTATTTCAATGGTCGATACTTTTCAATCGATATCCATCACATCTCTGAATATATATGTATATCTTAGTACATATTCATCGCAACTTTGAATATATATCTGAATATAAGACTGTTCAATATTTGTGTACAACTTTGTATTCATTTGATTCAGTCGATTCGTATGACTCGTATGACTTGACAATTGAGTATCCCTATTGAACCTTAAATGTTTATGGGGTATACCTCGATCTTTTTATATCTGAATATGAGTCTATTCAATGTTTGTTTAGATCTTCTTACTCATTTGATTCAGTCGATTTGTATGACTTGACAATCGAGTACCCCCATTTAGCCTTAAAATTTTATGGGACATACCTCGATGCTTGTGGGATATTATATTTTATTATTTGTTGTCTTTTTATGTTCATTGACTACAAGTGATCTGAAGTATGAGTAAGAGACTCTAAATATGCAAATTTGAAGGCTCTATCTTTTATAGTCTGCAAGATCACACTATTCATACGGACAGTCAAACAGACGAACATGTCTATATCGACTCGACTTTTGATGCTTCTCAAGAATATATGAGGTATGTCTCGCTTTTTCAGCTTGTTGCATACATTTGAACAAACTTAAAAATTATATGAACCACATTCATGAACTGAATCATTGTATGAATGAATGCAATACAAACAAAGACATATACATTGAAAATAAAATATAACTCAATATATGTCTGTTCAAAATTTGTGCTGTCCATCGGCATTGTTTCAAAGCAAACAAATATGAACTAGGTATTCATATGATTCAGTGTATTCATAACACTTTTTTGTATTCAGAAATGATTCATACAGAGACATTTGTTTGCAGAAAGTCTAGAATTGAGTGTGAACTATTTTAATGTTTTGCCTCAGTGAATGAAATTCCAGAATTCAATCAATTCTCCATATGAATGAGTACTCATTTTACAATAATTTTCAATATTAAACCTCTGTTGAACATTCGTTTTAAACATCGGTCTGTATTTAAAACAAGTAAAAATTTATTATGGATTCATATGATTCAGTGTATTCATAACACTTTTTTTTTGTATTCAGAAATGATTCATACAGAGACATTTGTTTGCAGAAAGTCTAGAATTGAGTGTGAACTCTTTTAATGTTTTGCCTCAGTGATTGATATTCTAGAATATAATAAATTCTAGGAGCAAAGTCCATATGAATGAGTACTCATTTTCAAATAATATATATATTAAGGCTCTATTCAACATTCATGATTAAAAACACATAAAAATGTATTATGGATTCATATGATTCAGTGTATTCATAAGACCTTTTTGTATTCAGGCATTGAAGCACAGTAATTTATATGATTTATACAGAGTCATTTGTTTGTTAAGTATATAATTGTGTATGAGCTCTTTTAATATATTTTCTTAGTGAGTGATTATATAGAATACACCTAATTGGGGGATAAGACTGTTTATGGATTCATATGATTCAGTGTATTCATCAGACTTTTTTGTACTCGGAAATGAATTATACAGAGAAATTTTTTTGAAGTATTGAATTGTGTGTGAACTCTTTCAATGTTTGGTCTCAGTGAGTAATATTTTAGTATATAATTAATTCTAGGAGCAGTGTCCATATGATTGGGTACTCATTTTAAATCAATATATATATATATATTAAGGCTCTGTTCAACATTTCTTTGAAACATCGCTCTGTATTTAAAACAAATAAAGATTTATTATGCATTCATATGATTCAGTGTATTCATAAGACTTTTTCGTATTCAGGCATTGAAGCACAGTAATTTATATGATTTATACAGAGTCATTTGTTTGTTAAGTATATAATTGTGTGTGAGCTCTTTTAATATTGACTTTAGTGAGTGATACTCCAGAATAAAACTAATTCTGGGTGTATTCGAATGAAAGAATGTATATGAAAAAGTACTAATTATAAAACCATATTCAATATAGATCTGTTTCATCTATGTATTAATCATCGGCCTGCTTAAAAAGGAAAACAAAATGTACTATGCATTCATATAATTCAGTGAGTTTTTTGTATTCAAAGTTGTTTCACAGTAATTTTTATAATTTATACATTTGCTTTACAAAGTATAGAATTGTGTATAAGCTCTTTTAACAGTCGTGCAATGTACTATGGTTTGCATATGATTCAGTGTATTCATAAGACTTTTTGTATTCAGATGTACAACAGAGTAACTCAAATGATTCATACTGTATCCATTGTTTGAGAAAAATATATAAAATTGTGTAAAAGCTCTTTTTATATTTTGTTTTAAGTGAGTGATATTCCAAAATGCAATTACTTCTAGCAACAGCATGTATATGAATGAGTGAAAATGTTGCATGAATCGTACGGGTACTCTATTTTTGTACGCTTCTATGAATTTTTTAAACTTTTTTACATAAGCAAAATTTTGCATATATATGTACAGCCATGCGAGCTAATGTGATTTCATAGCGGAAATCGAAACATGTATCAACATTGTGCTTCACTTCAATGTTATGCAAAGTTATTGCAATTAAATTCGCTTTTCTAAATCTCAAAATTTCAGCATAACTAATAAACTTTCAAAGTATCGTTGTTTAAATTTTTATAAGTGTAACTGATTTGTTTTAAATAATTCCTTGAACAACTTTTGCAACTAAATATTTATAAAATTAATAATGACCTTAGCGGTCGGATGACTTTTACATTTAATAACTAAAATTAGTTTTGAATAATCAACTAATTAATCCCTAATTTTAAGTAACTTAATATTATTATTAAAAACTGCATAGATTATTAGTTAATCAAAAGTTGCCATGAACCAATTATTGATTATAATGTTTCATAATTTTATGCAATTCATTCACTTGTTAACTTTTTTAATTATTTATATATATATATATATATATGTCTTAATTATATTTTTAAACGTCATTTGTGGCCGTTACTAATCAATTAAAAAATTCAATAAAAATACAACAAGCCAAATTAAGCATTTCCAATTAATTATGACTGCAATAACCTTCAAATAGAATTGCATGAAAAATTCTTGTTATATTATATGATAGAGCTGTAACATAAATAAATATTAAAAATATATGCATTTAATATTATTTTAGCAAACGACTTGATTGACGTTGATTGCCAAATGGACAGCAAGCAAGTACAATGAACTTAAGTTGCAAACAAAAATAAATGACGAGGCAAGAAAATTTGAATTAATTTGCACAGAATACTAAAAAGTTTGCCAATCACAGCGCGACAAAAATTAAACAACAAAGACATTCAACATAAATGTCGACAGTTGCAGGTGGTGGCAGCTGTGTATAACGAAATCAATATGGCAATATTTCAATATTGAAACTTGATTTTTTGTTTTTGTTTTTATACTAAAATACATTTTGACAGCTTAATTGATTTGTTGCCATTTGCTTAAATTTGACTTTAATGCATTTTATAGTTGGTTCCCATGATTGTTTGTTGCTGATAAGATTATTCAATGAAGATTTTGTCTGGGTATATAAATCAAAAGTAAATAAAAAAAAAAATATTATATTTGCTTAAATCTGAGACAGTAAGTCAATGTTTGTACGTACGGGTTCTTAAAACAAAAAAAACTTACATCATAAAATTAATTTTCTGTTTGTAACAATTGACGTAAATGAACTTTGCTTTCAATTGGAGGTCAACATACATATTTATCTTTGGATTATACAATTCTATCAAATATTACGACAATTTGTGGTTTACATAATTACTCTGTGGAGATCAGCAGCATGTACCGAGTATATGTTTGTCTGTGTAGATTTTAATTGAATCGATAAATTGTTTTTAAATTATTTTTCTTTCATATGGGCAACTTAATTGAAGCAATTAGTGTTGTGCATGCATCATAGTCAGGTGTTCGCTAGACAATGGAATTGATCGTGCGATTGTATTTTAAAAGTCTTAAATAGATAAGTATTATATGAGTGTAGTACTTTGTGTTGTCTATTGTTTAGAATTCAATTTTGAAAGTCTTGAACATTAAATGATAAACATCTGTTGTGGCTAAGCTTTGTCGTTGTGTAAGCATATTCAATTGAATAATAGTTGATAAGCATCAAAAGCGCAGAATTTAGTGAAGTATTTTTATTTTAAAGCAAGCTTGAGTGGTATTTGTATATATTTTTGAGAATTAAAAGTTAAATTAACATTCAAGAAGTTTCAAGAAGTCTTGTGGAAGGTGCTGAAAAGTCTTTTGCAATCAAATGTAGCAAATTTTCAAACTTGCTATAAAAATTATAGCAGCATATTATAGCAATATTTTGTATATTTTCTAATAATGATAATAGTAACAGTGAAATTTGATAGCAAATGATTATGAAATCTTTTTCTTACTTGCTATAAAAATTATAGCAAGCAATATTTTGCATATTTTCTTACTCTGTTCACAATAGAAGTGAAATTTAATAGTTTAAGCAACTCAAATGAAAATTTTTATAATTTTTCTGACTTGCTATAAAAATTATAGCAAATTATAGCAAGTAAGATTAAGCATATTTTGTGTTACTGATAAAAGCAGAAGTGAAATCGATAACTCAAGCCATATTAATGAAAATTAATAGTTCTCCTCACTTGCTATAAAAATTATAGCAGCATATTATAGCAAAGCATGTTTTAACCATAAACTTTTTGGATGAAATTACTGCTGTTGAATAAAATTCTGGTAATGAAATGAATATGTATATTCTTTATAGCAAGCATCTGTGCTCAATGTACATACATACTTTTCTGATTTGCTATAACAAATTATAGGAAAGCATATTTTTCTACAATTTACAAACTGATGCCTATAATAGTGATATAAATTTGTTCTGCAAAAAATTTAGAAATAATATTGTCTAGATCTACAAAATATTTCTCTGAAAATTATTTCGACTTGCTATAAAAATTATAGCGCATTATAGCAAAGCACATTTCTGTAACTTTGAATCACTTAACTACTTAACATGCAACAATATAATGTTACAAAATTTTACAAACTAATTTGTGGCTTAATATGGCTTCTAATTTGATTTTATTTTATAGTAACTATATAAACTTAGCGGTTTGGTGTAAATTGCAAAAATCTGGCATAAATTTTGATAGATTTTTGTCTAGATGTTGAAAATGCTTTTCTAAATTTATGGATTAGAATATTTTCACTTGCTATAAAAATTATAGCACATTAGAGCAAAGCATATTGTATGAATTGTGAGTTCCTAAACTACTCCACATTCTAAAAAAATATTTTACAAACTAATTTGTAGCTTAATAAGTCAGCTAATTGCATTTTATTTTTATAGCAACTATTTTTTTTTTTTTTTTTTTTTGTTTTGCAAACTGAAATAGATGTAGAGCTAAATTTTTTGCCATAGCTACTCATTAAGTTTCTTATTATTTTGTTCAGCATTATGCAACACTAATTACTACATTACGTTCATTATTTATGCATAGTAAATGTAATTTATTCCACTCGACTCACTAATACAATTCATTTCAATTTTAAACGCTCGACTAGCATAAAAATCAAAACACGTACAACTCTGACAGCAAAGTCAATTAAAAGCGAAATCAAGTGCCATAATTTTTAATTTAAATTAAAATCGTTATTGCAATGACCAACTGAAGTTGTTGTTAGTGGACGGATACCGAGTATAGTTTATAGTAAAAATAACAACATCGTCGACGACAACAATTTGCTACTAAATTACAATGAGTGCACCTATTCTTCTACTGTTTCTTGCCACTTAATGAGACAATTTCTGATTGCGGCAAGTATTGAAGAAAAATTAATAATTTAGCATATTAAATGCAATTAGTGGCTTTTAATAAATCATAAAAAAAAAAAAAATGAAAAAATCGAACACAGCAGTTGTTTAGAGTAACTTGAAGTAGCGTCGCCGACTGTTTCAATTTCCGTTCACAGTGATTGATGCTGAGTGGTGAATGGCTGAGAATGCACAGACTTTTGTTACACCAACAGCTCTGCTGGTTGGTTGCTTAGCAGCCATAATAGCCGACAAAACTTAATAAATTTTTATGGCATCAAGTGAGTCATATAAAAGTAGGAAATTGCAAAACTGAAAACGAAATTTTGCCATAAAATGTTTATGTTTCAATAATAATTGCGCATAAAAATCATGTCTAAGTTAGAGTACTTCCTATAATAAATTATGGCACATTATAGCAAGTTTTATAATTAAAATAAAATACTAAGAGTTAGAAAGCAATGCTCAGACATGCGCTTGTTGACAAGTAATCAACGCCCACACGTGCACATTTATTACAACAGACCGACGGGACGCTGTGGAAGATAGACTCAAAAAAAAAAAAAAAAATAAATAAAGATAGATCACCACGAAAACCAGTTCAAAAACGTTTATAAGCCTAATTTATTATGCAAAGTTCAAACATTTGTCTTTTATAAACTTATGCTGACTGGCAGCAAAAGGCACCTATGCTGTCTCTAAGACATTTTTGATGCATAATAACCGCCAAAAAACGTCAAAAGCCATAATAAATGCTTACATGGTTTTTTCTTCAGTTACAACAGGCAAATGTTATAACAAGCTAGATTCCAGCATCTACTGCCTTCGAGTTATGCAAACCTTTTCTTCCGCAAAGGCTTTCAAAAAACTATAAGCTGCACATCTTTAGCGCCACGGCAAAAGATCAAGAACATGTTATACCACGAATCTGTCTAAATGTCCACCCCACGCATTTTTGTGTTCATTTGAGTCTATGGCTGCCTGGCTGACTGGCGAACTGTGCGATACATATTTCTAACTTTTTTCTGTTCTGTACTGTTGTCTGTTGCCTTTGGGTGCTTTTGGTGCAAATGTTGCAACATCATTTTTCACTTGAAGATTGCATAATGATTGACAATTCATTATGTGCAAAAGCGGCGCTCATTCTATCTGTATTATAGCATCATGCAATGAGTATGGCTTAGGCTTTTAAGTTAAAATGGTTTTTATGACAAAGAATTTTGTTCCCCTTTGTATTGAAGAGGTGTTTCTGTTTGCAAAAACTTAAAATGGAGCGTTTATTATGAGAAGTTCATAATGGTTTTTATAGCAAAAGGTGTTTCTTTGAAAAATCACAAATAGTGAGTCGTTGAAAAAAATCTAGGAAACTTTTCGAGAAGACTGACTGTCCAATGGTTTTGTACACAATTTAAGTAATGTTTCCAGAATTCTCCCGCATAAAGTTTATCTGGTGATTAGCGCTTGCAAGAAACTTAAAATAAAATATGTTGTTTTTCTGACCTCAATTGTGATTGGAGATGAAACCTGGATGACACAATACACTCCTAAGACGAAGAAATACTGTCTCGTCTTTCATTAAAAGTTCTCCATCAGTCAAAAAAAAAAAAAAAATTTACTTTCGACTCAATAAATCATGGTCACCATATTTTAAGATCAAATAGATACAGTTTTGGTCGAATTGCTGCCACAGGGGGAGATAAAAAATTTATATTCAATTTCCGTGAATTACAATTACAGCTCGAATGGACGAAGGTGCTTATGGCAGACCAACATATGTCCGCATACATCGGCTACTATGCAGAAGTTAAAATTTCATTGCATATTGCTCTCATTTGGCGCCTTCAGACTTTCATCACTTTCAGCTCCATAAAGACTCATATGTTTCAAAAATTTTCAATGGTTGAAGAGATGAAAAAGGGATACAGAATTGGAAAAAAGAGCTAGCATCACAACCTGCTTATAATGGTATTGTGACTAAGTGGAAAAGTAGCTGATATATATATGAACTAAGTCCTTCAAATTTTGTTTTTAATACACATTTTCATTTTTTTTTATTAACAGAAAATTTAAATTACGAATTTTGGATAATTTGCTATAAAAATTATAGCACTTTATAGCAACACTTATTTAGCGAAAGTATAATATGGTGACTTAATATAAAAAATTAAAGCATCTTTGAAAATATTTAAAAGTTAATAAGTGTAAAAAATAATACACAGCTTTAAATAATTATTATGGCAAACTTTTTATTGGGCTTAAAGAAGTATTACTTTACACATTTTTGAGCAAACATCCACAGTAAACTTCATGCCAGTCCAATCAATACAATTTGCATTGTGTTTATTTATAAAAAACTTTAATCAACAAATTATAGCAACTTGATTTGCTGACTTCCTATAAATAAATTATAGCACATTGCAAAACACTGAAGCAGATTTGATAGTATTTTAAATAAATTATATAACATATATAAAAAATATGAGACTTTATGGTGACTAATTAAAAAAAAAAAAAAAAAAACAATTATAGCAACTTCTAATAATAATTTAAACGCAATTTGCATTGTGTATATTTACGACAACTGTTTACAATACAATTATAGCATCTTTAAGTCTTCCGAAATCACTTCGTGACTTTATTTAAACAAATTATAGCACATTTAAGTATATTCGTGCAGATTTGAAAGTTATTCATATACAAAAAAAAGCATTTTGGTGACTTCCTATAAAAATAATAAAAGTATTGTGTATCATATTGTCGTAAATTTTATATTATTTCAAACAAAGATAATAAAAAATTTTAATATTAAACATTTTGTTGACTTCCTATAAAAATTATAGCAACTTTGTTAATTGTTTTATAGCTTCAATGCATAACTATTTGCTTATATACGTTTATTGTAGTTATTTTAAGTAACTAAAACTATTATGGTGACTTACTATAAACAAATTATAGCACAGTTAAACATTTTTCAGTAATACTTTAAACAAAAAAAGCAATTAAGCATTTTCTTGACTTGCTATAAAAATTATAGCAGTTTTGAATATTGTTTTATAGCTTAATTTAATCATTATGGTAAACTTTTTATAGTATTATTATTGTACGTATTTGAAGGGAAGCACAACATTTTTATTTTGGTAGACTTTTAAAAAAAAAAAATTATAGCATAATTGAAAAAATTTCAGTAGTAGAACCAATAAATGTAAATGCTAAGCATTTTAGTGACTTCCTATAAAAATTATAGCTACTTTAAATATTGTTTTATATCTTTAAAGAATAAATATTTGCTTATACACTTTTAATGTAATTATTTGAAGTAAATAACAATATTATGGTGACTTCCTATAAACAAATTTTAACACCTTGAGGATTTCTGATCAAATTTTAAAATATGTACTTCGAACAAAGACAACAACAACAACATTTGTTGCTTTCTCTGATTGATATACTTTAATAATAATATTAATAGTTTTCGTGACTTCCTATAAAAATTATAGCTACTTTAAATATTGTTTTATATCTTTAAAGAATAAATATTTGCTTATACACTTTTAATGTAATTATTTGAAGTAAATAACAATATTATGGTGACTTCCTATAAACAAACTTTAACACCTTAAGGACTTCTGTTCAAATTTTAAAATATATACTTCGAACAAAGACAACAACAACAACATTTGTTGCTTTCTCTGACTGATATACTTTAATAATAATATTAATGGTTTTCGTGACTTCCTATAAAAATTATAGCAACTTTGAATATTGTTTTCTAGCTCAAAATAATTATTATGGCAACCTTTTTATTGTGTTTATAGAATTTTTATGTACATTTTTGAAGAAAACCAAAATCATTTGGTGATCTGCTATAAAAAAATTATAGCAACTTGTAAGACCTTGGACTAGATTTCAAAGTATTTCGAACAGAAAGCAACAACAATTGTTTGTTTGCTTTCTTTGTTCCAATTACTTTAAAATTAATATTAAAAGTTTTGGTGGCTTCCTATAAAAATTATAGCAACTTTAATTATTGTTTTCGAGCTCAAATTAAATATTATTTCATTTTTTTTTTATGCGTGTACATATTTGAAAGCAAAGAACCAAATTATGCTCCTTGTTTTACCATAAAATTATAGCATGCTACAAATTTCCTGAAGTCTAACAACATCTTCATTAACAAATTATTTTAATTATTAAATCCAACATTGACAATACAAATACATCCTGTTTAGCTAATTCCTTTATAAAACTAAAACTATTCTCGACTCTTTCCAACTGAACTGCACTTCCTTTAATGCAATTAGTAATTAAATACATGCAACAAAACTGTATGCAAACAGTCATTAAGTTAATAAAGGTAATTATGCGGAAATCATTATCAAATGTCGTCAGTGAGAGAAAACAAAAACAAACAAAAAGTATCTTAAAGTAGCGTAACAAAACAGTACGAGTACGACGAAGCCGTTATGAAAACATATTTCACAGATACAAAAGCAATTGCGACTACAATAGATGACAAAAGTAATGCACCGCATGAAAAGCCGCAAATGCAGTTATATATGATGATGATTATTATGATGATGAAGGGCGTAAAATGCATTGCACAGTAAAATAATATTATTAGAAGATACATTGAGGCAGGGTAAGAGATGCATGCATATAAGTCTGACAGTCATGCTGTGCATCAAACTATCTATCAGTCAGTCAGTCAGTCAGTCAGACTTGTCGATGCATTTCACAAAAAAAAAAAGATAGAAAAAAAACGCGCATTGAACAAGAAATTTAATACCCGCGATTGTGGCTTATAGTATAAACAACGGCAACATTCATAAAACCATACATTGGAACTGCGGGTCTAATAGACAGATACATACTGAACGAACCGACGAAGCTTTGAGCTGCAGACAACGCGTCTCATTCAGCTAATGTATTATTTTTTTCTTCTTCTCCATATTTCTTCAAAGAGTCTTGCTTGCTAGATGATACAATATATGATATTGAAGAGTAAGGATCATGCGTGCAAGTAGTTGTCATGTTTGTAGCATGTTATTGACAATGTATGTTGCACAGACTGACAGACAGACGGACAATATACGAGTGAGAGAAAATCACATGTAAGTACATAGATATGACAATGCAAAAATAGAGATGTGCACATTGGGGTCTGTCTATGTGACAGTCTAGTATAAGATAAACAGCTGAGCAGCATCATTCATTATTGTCTCTCGCTGCTGGCGACAAAGAAGTAAGACCCTGAGCTTGTGCATATGCTTGACTGATTGCCTGTGGGTTTGTTTGCTGTTAGATGAAGGCTTTTTTTTTTTTTTTTTTTTTTTTTGAATAGATTTCAGATTTCATATCTAATTAACTGACAAAGTGAAATGCAAAATGTTAGAAAAGAAATTCCAAAGTCACGTTGTACTTAATGGATTTAAATGACTTGGTAAATTTTTTGCATAAGTTTTATTAAATTTAATTGTGTCAATCAATTAATTGTGTGTTGGGATTTAATTTTTTTTTTTAACACGTTTTATGTATTTTGAATTTTTTATGGTGTTTGATTCCATAAAGCAAAGATATTGGATCTAAACAAAATTTACAGCTTGCTTATTACGAATCATATTTTACAGAGTTCCAATATGGCAGATATTTGTCAGCAGAAGGTTTTCTTTATACCTAAACTTCAAATGTTTCCATTCCATTAATTTTTTCTAGTAAACCGTTCAAATAATATTGAAATTAAAGTGAGAATAGTTTTTTTTTTTATTAAAAATTTAAAGCCAAATAGGCAACATTTAGCAGCTAATTTTTAAAATATTTTCAAGTTAAAGGCTTAGCGAACATTTTTGAACTGAAAACATCTAAAGATCTAGCAAGACTTTTTACTTAGAGCTTCATAAAGAAAAGTTTTCCGTAATTTATTTTGAACAATTGTCTAAAAATTTTGGTTATGCACTGACATAGCAGCTTTCTAACAAAACAAACAATAATGGATTATAAAAAAATTTAGAAATAAAATAGTTTTTTTTTCTTTTATCGTTTTTATAATTATTTCCTTCTACTATTTCATACTTATTATTATTTTAAAATGCTTAATACCAGCTAATTTGTAAAATTAATATAAACAATTTTTTATCCACCTTACACATGTGTAGGTTCTAGGAAACAATATTCGAAAAAAAAAGTATCTCAAACGCCAACAAATCACCACATTTCACCTGACAACGAATCAATGCCAAAAATAGACAAACCAAATGTAAACAATTTTATTAGCAATAATTAACAGTTGCATACGACTATGCAATGCTGCTGCAAATAAAGGTGTCAATTGAATTCACTTAGCTACAGATACAGCGAGCGAGAGTATCTTTTATTTTTAATGTAGGTGGTAAAAGCTTGCAGTCGCCGGTTAAATGCATTAAGAGCAATTAAGCATTTCAGGCTAATTTGCACATTAACTGAGAAAATGAGCTATTGAATGCATGCATGATTGAATGAATGCAAAACAAACGCAAAAAAATGAGACAAGTCATGAATCGAGGAGGCATGCATAAACTCGCTGCAAGTCTCTAATAAATAACAATTAGAATAACATGCTAATAAATCTTCAATGTTGAAGACTTGCCATAAATTCAAACGGAAACAAATGCGAAAAAAAACAATGACAACATTCAAGTCGGGCGGTTTTTTTTTTTTCTATTTTTTGCTATCTTGCAATATTCATTCATAAAAAAGTAGCACATGCATAAAGTATCTGAAGCTTTGTATTTATGTATCTGCGCGTATCTGTGAGTATTTGTTTAGCATTTGCACAGAGGCAACACCTCTAAATTTATATGTTAATTTTCTACTGTATGTTTTTCCTAGTTTTTTTTTGCATTTTTAAACAAATTAGCGGGGGGTGTTTGTGTTTTTGCTGATGACGACTTTGGCGTTTTTTGTGCAAGTGTGGGTATAGTGCATTGCTGCAGTATCTAGTACAAAAAAAAAAAAAAAAAAAATAGTAGTAGTCGCCTGTAAATGTATCTCAATGTATAACTGTCAGTTTGCTACGTGGGTCGTCTGCAAGTTGGCAGAGGTGTGTTAATTAATTGCTGCAATGTGTGGTGCTTTGGGTTCTGCTCGGTTGCGTGTGAGGCTGCGCTTAATGGAAATTGCTATGCGAAATTAATTTCAAACAATTTATTTTTTTTTTACTGCACATTTGATGTAGTGTAACTGCTAGAGTAGCAGCCTATTTAAGTCTATTTATTGAAGTAAAATTTTTTAGTTAAAGCAGTTTGCTAGCTAAATATTTGAAATAGAAAAGTTGAAGTTAATTGATTAAAGTAATTAAAAGTATTTTACCTGAAATTACTTTATCCGTCTGTCTATAAGCTGGCATATTTCAGTTTATAAAGATAAAATAATCAAAATTTTATGGATTTCTCCAATATACACTCTGACATAATGTTTTCCTTAAACTAAAGACTTTATAAGGTTTCTATGCCGACGAAATTCTTTGTAAAGTTGTATCAGCGGCTTTGAAGCCTATAAAGATCTTCATACATATACTTCGTTTTGGACCAATTCCATTTAACGCACAAATCATTCGTACATCTTTGCTGAGATGACATGCCTCCATCGGTACACCATTTTTTGTCTGTCTCTGAAGCAGCTGATTTAGACAAATTCGTTAAAACAGGCCGTCACAAAAATTTGCATGAATCGCCCATAGACTCTGCATCAGTCTAGACTGTACGGGCCACATGTTGACCAACCAAGTACTTGAACACTGTGCATCGCCCTTTCAACTACGACGTTGCTGGTGCTTTATGAAGATTATGCTTCCAAAAATAAACTTCAAGCCCATCAAACCAGTTCAGCCATCTGACTCTGAACTAACGGAAATATTACAAGGCAAAATGTCTCTTAAAATTTCGAACGATATATATAATCAAAAATACATCTAGAAACGAGCGAAAATTCACAAGTATAAACTTTTATGTTCTAAGAATAGTGATGTTCCGCATAACCGGGATATTGTGGTCATACTACTACAAGAGGGTTTACGACAATCATCGATCAATTTTTACGTTAATCAAAAGCTGTAGAGACTGTGGTCCTCCAAAAACTGTAATAACGGAACAAGGGTCGCAGTGTGGGAGAGCCTTATTCAAAGCTAATGTGGGTAGGGCGAACATACACATACAACTGTTGACTATACCCAATTCAATGGCTTTATCGAACGTAGAAATAGATACTTCAAGGAAGAACTTTGCACAACAAATTTTACAATGTGCTATTCGACAGAAGTCAAACGCTCAGAGGCAGCCGAGCTCCTTTATGGTGCAGCTATTTGATTGACTATTCTAAAATCAATCGATAGCTTATCGATATACGCTAAATACGACCAATACCTACGTCGCATCACATAATTTTTTTAATAAAAAGTCATCAACCACTAATCTTACATTTTCATCCGAGTAGCTTCTGTGAAGCAACCGCTTGCACCATCGTATGCTGGATCATAAGAGGTGTGACGTGAAAATAGTAGAGTTCTCATTGTCAGAATAAATGGTAACAACAAAGCCTCATTCGATCGTGTTAAGCCTACTTTCTTCATTGAAGACAATTCTGCTTAACAGTATAGGACCATCATGATCCTATGAGATGCAGCTTCGGGTACAGTCATTCGTGACTCTAGGGGGAGAACTGGTGGTCTAAACCAACTCTGCTGTTAAATTTCCATTCTTAAAAACGAGAACAAACGATAGAGCTGATAAACGATGGAAGTTATCGATAGAGACTCTATCCATACCTCAAGAAAATAAGTATATGTGCCTTTTTTGTTTTTGCTTGTATTTTTTGCAAATTTAAGGGTATTTTTGTTTAGGTATTTCTAGCTACTCCAGGAATCCACGTTAGGCTTCTTTGTTCTACTAACAACTAAAGTTATTATTATTAATACACACATACCTCATTAATATTTGCATTATACTCGCACATTTACTCTTGCACTTGCTTCATAGTTAATGGTTAACAGTCAAACTGCTCTCTGCGCTCCTGTCACACTGCATTTCTTTTAACTCTTTTTATTCCACAACATACTCTCTTTGAGAAATAATTAAAAGAATACGTTTATACGCATAAATAAGAAATCAACGCAAACGCCAATACCGAACTGTGTGCGCACATTAATTTACTATGTTTCCCTTAAGCTTAATTTTTTTTTCTTTCATACACTTCCCAATCAGTTCATATTTCATTAACTTCCAACACAGTTAACAACTTTGATTAAGTGCACCCTTTTTCCAGGAAGCAACAACCTACATCATTTTACTTCCAGACATCAGACAGCAAAAAAAAACTGTTGCTAATAAATTGTAAAAAAAAAGGAAAAAATTTTCACAACAAATTGGCTTACTGAAAGTTAAACTACAACTCGTCCCTACACACACACACACACACACACACATCACACATGGCCAGCCCTAAGCATTGCTGCAACTCAACAACTTGCAACGGAAATAAAGCAAAATTTTATACGCTGTTTAAGCATAATTTCTGATAATATTCTTTGACAATTTAATCGCAGCAATTTGCATGTGAATTTATCATAACTCAATATTGATTATGATTATGCGTAAGCGTAATACGATTGTACGAGGTTTGAGTTGTAAGGATGAGGGGTAGAAAAGTGGCGATGCAACAGCTGAAGCTGCAACACAGTTGAAGAGGAAAATAGCAATAAACTTACAACTTGAATTATGCAGATTTTTATCATCATTTTGCATACAAAGTGTACAATTTTCATTGCAGAAAAAAAAAAAATGGAAAGAAGCCTCTGAGCTTGCAACAAACTGTGACAGCGCAGCATTTGGTAGAAAAGAATGAGAGAGCAAGGAGGGTAGTACTGAAAGTATATGAATTGAAGACAATTGAGAATTTGAGCTACCAACTAAAAAAACAAATTTTTGAGCACCTGCAACATTAAGTTTGTGTATTGACAGTCATTGAAGGTAGACATGAATGCTAAATAGGCGAACAGATTTCATAGAACTTTTAAGCAACCCAATTGGCCACTTTATGCTTCATTCAAGGTCAAAACTGATACAGATAGCATTGTTTGTCCGTCTGTCTGCCATCCATGTCTGCTTTCAATGCCTAGCTGCACATAAACTTTCTACAAATTTCTTAGTATTATAATACATGCTACTTGTCTGCAACTTTTAACTATACCCTCGCATATATTCCACAAAGCATAGCGTATGTAGTTGACGACAACTTGCAACATAAGCGCAAGTTTGAGCAGTAACAGATAAGCTTCATGCAAAGTTGTAAACTCAGTCGCGCTGCACTGGCTAATGAAGTTCTGCGCATGCGTAAAAGCAGAAAATTCTTTGCCGTATAATGTTGCAGCGTTTAATGTTGCTTGCAGCAATGTTGCAAGGCGTCAAGGTAAGTTCAATGTACCTGTCAAGGCAGGCAGGCAGGCAGGCAGCGCACAGCAACAGCACGAGTAGAAAACGGAAGTGTTTGCAACATTTTGATCAGATCAATGCCACAAGTCAGTCAGCGAAAAACCTGTCAGCATGTGCTACAAGCACAATATGTGGCCAAGTAGTAGATACTTTAGAACGAACCACTTTTGAGTTGTTGCGCTGATTATAATATTCAATGATAATGCAATTGATAATCACAATCATAATCAGCAGTAAACGTTGTTTGTTGAGTGACAAGCGCTGCAGCAAGGAGGAGAAGAAGCAAGGGCAGAAGTAAAAGAGTTGCAGCATACACTGCAGCAAGCGCCCTGCCGCTTTGCATGCTGCGTTCATAATGCCAAGTTTATTATCGCCACCGCTACTGATGCTCCGGCAAAGAAGAAGGCATGCCCTGCTGTGTTGTCTTTTGCATGTCTGCTATATTAATTAAACCAGGAAGTATTTGCTGCATGCTACCTGTTCTTCCAGTGCTGATGCAGTGCTGCTGCTGCTGCTGCTCTTCTTTGCGCTTGGTAATTTTTTAACTATCAAGTTGCAAGTTGGCGCATGCCTCCACTACTATACTCTGTGCAGCTGCGCACTCAAATATTTATTAAAAATTATGCACGCATTAGTGCAACAGACTCAGCCAGCTCCAGAGTGCAGGATGCGCCTGAGCAGTCTTGCAGCAAATGAATAGAGTAGAATGAACGGGTTTTTGGTACTTTATTAAGGAAGTGCTTGAGTTTATTATGCGGTTAAGTTTATTACTATGCAGCTATAAGCTTTTTTTCTCTTTTTTTTCTGTGCTGCATTAGATAAATGTGGTTTATTAATTTTGTTTGGCTGGCTGAGTTGGCAGAGTGGAGAGTTTATAGTGAAATAAATTTTAGCGTAAATTTGAAATGGTGCAAAGATAAAATTGTCTAAAACTGCTGCAAGTACTGTAGTACATGACAGCTAATAAGTATCTTTTAACAGAGTTTTGCATAAATTGTGTAATTTATTTCTAAAAGATAGTAGGGTATATATTTGCGTGCAGTTAATTAAATTTCGCTTGGTTAGCTAGAAAAAAGCTAAAAGAGTTTGCAATTCAAAATGTGTTATTTTTTTTATTTTTTTTTTAATGAAACTGCTTTAGCGTTTTTTGAGTATGAAAAAGTGAAACGTAAAATATGTAACGATGGGAGAGAGACACAAGCAGTAAGAGAAAATGAATGTTTAATTGAGTTTTCTGTTTCTATTAGTGGAAATTGGTTTAATTTTTTTAACAAATTTTGTAAAAGTGAAACGTAAAATATGTAACACTGCAAGAAGAGCGCGGGCAGTTAGAGAATGGTGATATTTGTCTAAATTTTCCCAAAAAATTCTGAAAAAGTGAAACGTAAAATATGTAACGATGTGGAATGAGCATAGGATGTAAAAGAATGTGAAATGTTTCATTGCGTTTGTTGAAATGTTTGCTTGCGTTTAGAAATTGGTTTAATTTTTCTGAAGAAGTATGAAGAGTGAAACGTTTAATATGTAACGATGTGAAAGGATCACCGGTAGTAAGAAAATGCAAATGTTTCATTGAGTTTGCTGTCACTATTAGTAGTGAAGCGTAAAATATGTAACGATGCTAGAGTAGCACCTGCAGTAAGATAATGCACATGTTTCATTGAGTTTGCTATCACCCATCAGTAGAAATTGGTTTAATTTTTCTAAAAAAGTGAAACGTAAAATATGTAACGATGGCAGAGGATCACCGGCAGTAAGAGAAATCAAACGTTTTATTGAGTTTGCTGTCATTATCAGTTGAAATTTTTTTTAAATTTTTCTGAAAAAGTGAAACGTTTAATATGCAACGATGCGAGAAACACACAGACAGACATATGAATATTATCAGATAAATATGTAATGAGCCTTAGGACTAATAGCACTTCGGAAAACTGTACAATCTCTCACGTATATTGAAACAATCTAAATATTTTATGGCCCACTTTCAGATCATAAGAAGTTAACAAAGTCTTTAATTGTTTGTATTTGCTTGTGTTCTCAACAGGTGGGTGAAAAATTCAATCGATGTAACACAGTGTCTGCTGCATTAAAATTTTATGATTTTTTAGTTTCTAAAAGTGTAGAGCGTGGAGCAGTTTCTGGACGAAGGCGGACCTTTCTCTATAAAAAGATGAGCATTATATTCTGGATGAAGCCGAACTTCACCTATTAAGATGATATGTACTTATATACTGGACGAAGGCCGAACTCCCCTATAATTAAATGATCATTATATGATGAACCTGTACGACCCCTTCCAGTATAAAGGCGGACGTCCTCTACAATAAGATGATCATTATATGATGCACCTGTGCGATCACTTCTTTACGAAGGCGGATTTCGCCTGATATAAGATGATCACTTCATCCCTTCGAGTAAGTATGCTGATATGTGATGACTTCTGAACGAAGGTGAACTTCTCCTATTAAAAGATGATCATTATATTCTCGATGAAAGTGGACTTCCCCAATAATAAGAGTATGATTATATTCTTGGAAATCTCGTCCACTTTTGGACGAAGGCGAAATTCCACTACCACATGATGATCATTATATATAGGTCGAAGGCCGACTTTCCCTATAATAAGATGAGCATTTTTGCAATTATGTCTGCTGCTGTGCGACCATTTCTGGAAGAAGGTCGACTTCTCCTATAGTAAGATGATCAATACATATATTCTTGTGAATAAATGTGGTCTTGTACGACACTTCCTTAGTGAAGACAGACTTCTTCCATACCAAGATGATGAAGAAACAATGGAACTATCGTCTGCTGATACTATGATAAATTGGATTGAACCCATTTCTACCAGGTGATTCACTATAGTAAATAAGTGAATTTTGTTCTACCAAATAACCATTGCAGGTTTGTAGAAAGCTCTGGTAGTCGCTCACCATTGCTGTCTCTTCTAATGTGGGTCCATGAAGGCATATAGTTACAGTCACACTTTTGCTTTTTTAGTTAAATTTCTTAAAGATAATTATGATCTCGACTTAGGGGAGTTGGAATTAAGTATAGTGTAGAATGTCTGCTTTTGTCCATGTCTGTTTCCCATCATGGGTAACATTGAATTACGTTTATATTTCGAAACTTCGTTTTGTACCTTGCCCTATTTTTTATTCGGAGATTGAGATACATCCTTTTACTGAACGTTTTAAATCGCGAAATACTAATAGTGACAAGATATATATAGAAAGTTCATTATTATTCTCTCATTATTAACGGTCTCATCTGTTACAAGAGAGAAGATATCCGCCAATTTATACGCTTCATAATGTTGTTACTGTAGCTGAAGCATTGGCTTATAAAAATTTTATAAACTTCATACCCATTCAAACTTGTGGAAGTCTTAAAAATTAAAAAGGGAGAAAGACTAAACAATATTAATATTAATTCTACATCATGAAAATCACGCAGACCTTAGTCTCATTCTTTTCTTTCACCTTCACTTCATAGTCTCATAAAAGTTCAAAGCCGCAAAAAATAGCTAACCTACATAAATCGAAATTATCCACAACAGCCTATAGCTATTGAGAATATTTGCAGTTGTGTGCATAACCAGCAGCTAATAGCATAAAAAAAAGGCTTAATAACTTTGAAAATTGTAAATAAATTCTAATAATTCGAACGATGTCTAAATGGCAGAAAAATTAAACCAGCTGGCTGACGGCTATTCTCAGTGATTGTCGTTGTCGCCGTCATAGTAATTTTTTTTTCTTTGCACCTGCAGCATATGCTGCATGCTGCATACTGTCAGGGCGTAATTTTCTCGCTATGAAGACTGCTGAAGTCTTTGCGTTTGTTAAATGTTTGAATGCACACACTGAGCACACTAAGATACAGAGATAATGAAGCTTAAGAGCGCGTCGCGTTGCAATCGTTAACCTAAACCCTTAAGCGGCAAATTTATATGCGTCTAGAGTCAAAGTCGTAGACACAGCCGAGGGACAGAAAGTTACAATACCTAACAAAATTTTTTTTTTCTGCTTCTCTTATTTTTGGATTTAGTTGCGCGTTTTTTGTCATTTATTTTAACGATGTTGCCAGCCAGCCAGCCAGCCAGCATTTCTTTTGCAATAATAATGACGACGACTACGCAATTTGCCTTTCTAAGCTTGCAGCGGCAGCAAGAGCAGCAGCAGCAACTTGCAACGTATCCATTATGATTATGTTTATTAAGCTTATGAAATGATGGCGTTAAACGTTATACCAGCAAGCGTGTCTTAAGCTCTCGGCAAAACAAGTGTATTTTTTCTTTTTATTTTTATTTTTTTTTTTATGCGCAGGCGAGCTTGCCGCATAAAAAAGTGTGGAATGTGTACATAAAATGTTGTTCGCTGTTGATTACATTGCACGCACACCCTACAGACAGCAATACTTGGTGAAATACTTTATGTATTTTTCTATTAAAATAAGCTGTCACAACAAGACTTCATTAGTTTTAAGAGTTTTTGTACTGTACAGATACACTAACCCATACAAGCACCTTTCATATTTAAAACTGCAAAATTTAATTATGCACATTTGCCATAAAAATTCTAGACAAACTATTCCCCATTAAGCATAACTCACCATGCAACTACCGGTCTTATGCATTTTATTAAAATAAGCCAACCAATATGTAGATATAATCTCCAACAGTAATACTAAGCATTAATCAGGAAATAAAAGAAAGTTTTCAGCAAACGAAAAAAATGTCTATTAATTTCTTGCTTTTGCATAGTTTTGCCGAGTTTATTTCTACGATCGCCAACCATTGCACAGCATCCGGCTGGCTATTATACATCGGACTCTAACAAAATGTTAATTAAATACCTGAGCATGCATTAAAAAACATTCGTAAATTTATGTTAACAAGGAAGTGTGCGCACACTTTTATTATCTTTCTCTCCCAACAAATCGCAAGTGGCTAACTGACTGACTGACTGACTGGCTGGGTTGTCTATTTGCATACAGGCATAAGTCCATATATATTATACAGTCTGTCCGTCTGTCGCATCGTTATGATCATCACCATCATCATCATCATCAGCTAGAGTTGTCATTTCTCTGTTGTAGTTTTACAGTTTTTAACGACGTCGATGTCCGCATCATTGGTTCAGCTCACTTCAACACTTCCACTACGTCATACGCTAATTGGTTGCGATATAAATCGCCAATTGGATTCAGCCGTCGTCGTCGTCGTTGTCGCCGTCGTCATCGTTGTCGGCTTTTGCTGCTGCTGCAAGTGTTTGACTGTCATTTGGTAAAATGCTTTTCTTTTTAATGGGTTTTTGTGCTATATTATTTTTAGTTTTATTATGCTTCGATATGAACCTATAAAATAATAGACTTTCTTTTGACGCATTTCGAGAAAATGAAAATTAAAAATATGAGTTGAAGTTGTTTCCGTTTGGGAATGATATTGAAGCTGTTATTAAAGGTGTGTTACTGTTGTAATAGTGTTAAGCTTATATGGGGTGTTTATAACATGTAATATTGGAGACACTTAAGACTATCGTTTTGTGAAACATTGAACAATATACATTGAAACATTGAACTATATTTCCTAAGCTTGTAGGTGCTTCACACATTAATAGAAGTATTTAAAATTTTTGTCTGTTTGTACCTTTATCTGTTCGGGCTAATCTACGAATCGGCTGACCCAATTTCGTTGGGAGTTTCATGCACAGTTGGAGGTTTTTTCAGAGACTACTAATAGTAAGTCTCAAACTAAAAAATTGGCTCAGCCAAGCTTCACATATTACTGCGTGCTGCTAGAGAGTAGCAAACAATAATATGTGTTCCCTTTTTCAGTAAATTAACACACTGCTCCAATTATGACTCAGTCGTTACTAAGCGCAATGCGTCTGTGCTATTGAAAGTGTATTCAAACAATATCTTGCAGTGCAAACTTTGCTTCGTCACCATTTGGACAAGCAAAGAATTCTTTGTACAATTTTAATAAGGAAGCAAGGGACTGAGTAGCAGTAGTTAGTCCTACCATATAAACAAATATTATCTTCTAAAGGTTATAGGAATATCATTGTTAAATTTCAGCTTACCTTTGTTCTGTAGAGTGGATTACTGAAGTCCCAGTCCGGTGCCACAAATAGATATCCACATTTTGAAACTTTGCGTGAAGCCTGTAAAATTAGATGAAAAATGTTATAAGTAAATATATTTCAAATACGATATAGTGCGAGTATATATTCATAATAAAATAAATAGTTCTATTATTAAATATTGTTAATCAAAAAATTAAAAAGATTTCCTCCCCGACGGGGAATTGAACCCCGGTCTCCCGCGTGACAGGCGGGGATACTAACCACTATACTATCGAGGATTGTTGACAACTTAACAAAAATAAACACATATTTTAAAAAATATTTCGAATATAGATATTAAAGGTGGAGGAGGAACAGAGAGATGTGCCTGCTTATCTAAATTAAATCTAAATAAACAAGTAGGAAAATTACAGTCGGGCGTTACCGACTGTAAGAGGGCCTGTACCAGTTCAGGTCGTCTAACAAACACATTAAATGTTTCCCGAGCTTATGACCAAGCTTATGACCACTTCCTTCTGCACGAATAAGTGCCTTATAAAACATTTTTTTATGTATGAAAAGAAAAGGGGGGTCGTTCAAATTCAATTGCTTATAAAATCGTCATTTATTATCCGATTTTGATGAACTTTGGCTTAGAGGGACGTTATCTCTATACTGGTATACAAAATTTTTTTAATGCCAAAGAAATTTTTATACTTGGGGGTGATTTTATGGGGAAGGGGGGGGGGAGGTGGGGTAAGGGGTAAGGGGCAAAATTCCGGAGCAGTCCTAGTCGAATGCAAAAAACACGAAGTCTCTATCTATTACCGTTTCCGAGATCCTTTCGTTCATACAGACGGACGGACAGACGGACATGTCTATATCGACTCCTCTATTACTCCTGACCATAATGG
Source organism: Leucophenga maculata (assembly GCA_035044805.1). Lineage (NCBI taxonomy): Eukaryota > Metazoa > Arthropoda > Insecta > Diptera > Drosophilidae > Leucophenga > Leucophenga maculata. The sequence continues at coordinate 979,849 of JAWNNP010000500.1, forward strand.
GGGTAACTTTGAGGGGTCTCCGACCATTATTTCTATCTGTTACATACATTTGCACAAAACCAATAGGCTCTTGTGCCTTCGGTACAGGACCTAATTATAATAGATGGGAGATAGATGGAAGATAGATGAAACATATATGGAATATAGGAGCAAGTTAGATGAAAGATATATAGAAGGAAAATTGATGGAACATAGATGGAAGATAGACAAAAGTTAATTGGAAGTTGGAAGATGGAAGTTAGTTGGAAGATATATAGAGGATAGACGGAAGATGAATGGAAGTTAAAAGATGTAACTTTGAAGATAGATGGAGCATATATAGAAATTAGGTGGTAGATGGAATAAAAATGAAAGATAGATGGAAGATAGATAGAGGATAGATGGAAAATTGCTGGAAGCTAGATGGAAATAAGTTTGAAGAGAAATATAATTATTTGGAAGCTAGATGAAAGATAGATGGAATAAAGATGTAAGTTAGAAGGAAGATAGATGGAGGCTAGTTGGAAGATAGATAGAGGATAGATGGAAGATGGATGGAAGTTAAAAAAAAGTAAATTTGAAGATATGATAAGAAGATAAGAATGAAAATTAGTCGGAAGTTAGATGGCAGGCAGATGGAAGTTAGTTGGAAGTTAGATGGAAAGTATATTGAAGATAGAGAGAGGATAGATGGAAGATAGCAGGAAGCTAGATGGAAATAAGTTTGAAGATAAATGGAAGTTTTTTGGAAGTTAGATGGAAGATAGAATTTACTTCAAATTTAAATGGAAATCAGATGGGAAGTTAGTTGGATGATCGATGGAAGATATTGATGGAAGTTAGTTGGAAGATAGATGGAAGATAGATGGGAGATAGATGAAATTCAGTTAAAAGTTAAATGGCAGTCAGATGGAGATAGCTGGAAGTTAGAAGAAGTAACTTTGAAGATAGATGGAACTTAGTTGGAAGATAGATGGAATATAGAATTTATTTCAAAGTTAGATGAAAGTCAGATGGAAAGTTTGTTGGATGATAGATAGAAGATAAAAGAGAGATGGAAGATAGATGAGAGATAGATGGAATTTAGTTGAAAGTTAGTTGGAAGTCAGTTAGAAGAAAGATGGAAGTTAGTTGAATGATAAATAAAAGGTAGATGGAAAATAGAAGGAAGTTAGTTGGAATATAAATAGAAGACCTAATGGAGCTGCCTATTACATAACGGTATAAAATGGTTTGGTATTGTGAACTAGTAATGTTTGAAATTTTCTTTCTCCCCGAAATGATGATAAACAAATCCCGTACACATTTTCAACTAAAAAGAAATTATGTAAAAAAAATATTTCCCATACCGGGAATCGAACCCGGGCCTTCTGGGTGAAAGCCAGATATCCTAGCCACTAGACCATATGGGAGTGTTTATTATGCTGACTGTGATACAAATAAATTTTATATTTAGATTAGAAAAATATTAATTTAAAATATTATGTTTGCGTTCGCAGATAGAATAAAAATTAGTCACGTTTAAGAGACAAATCTATAAATATAACGAAATATAAAAATTTGAATAATAAGATTTATGAACAAAAAATATTGATATATACTTTAAATTTGAATAAAATGCCAGATTTTTTTGTAACATATAATTTTAATACTCGAAATCTTTGAAGAAATATTGCTTAGAGAAAATAAAATATATGACTTGCTCAGACATTTTATTCTATTTTCAAATAAGATGATGCTACACCGGACCAAAAAAAAAAAATGATGTTGCACAGGGTTAATGCACTATTTTTATATGACTTCTAGCACCCCGCCCTTCAATTTCTTCATATATGTACTAAATACGCCAATATTTAAATCTATTTGTCGAATTTAATTAAAAAAAGAAACAATTAAAGTTACCTCCCCGACGGGGAATTGAACCCCGGTCTCCCGCGTGACAGGCGGGGATACTAACCACTATACTATCGAGGATTGCTGTATATGGGCTGAATAAAATTATATTTTAATAAAAAATATTAATAAGATCCATAATTCGATTTAAATTAAATAAAATAAATTATCAACTCTTCGAATCTTCAACTACAAATGCAGAATAAGATTAAGAACGGCCAAAAGAACAAAGTAGTATCAAAAAGGAACACAAATTAACAAACTATTTTAAAGAAAATTATTCTTAAAAATGATTTATATTAAGTCACATCAACAGAACATAATAAAATCGCACGAAGGAACAGTAAACAGTTCGAACGAACAGAGAATAATGAATAAGCAATATGGAACTTTAACAAAACATAATAAAATCGAAAGAATATACAGTTTATATTCAAACGAGCAGGAAATAGTGAACAATGAACTTGTTATAAATTTAATTGAATGCATATGCCTTATTAGTAAACTTCAAGTGATCAATGGAATAAATTAGAAAGAATAAAAAAGTAACAAAAATGAACAATTCAAATAATCAAAAGAGAACAAAAGAGTTTATTCTATATTCGTAGGGTTCTAGGCAAACTCAACAGAGCATAATAAAATCGAACGAAAGAACAGTAAACAATTCGAACGAGCAGGTCATAATGAACAAATTTGAGCAATAAACAAGTTAAAAATTTAAAATAAAGCTTTTAAAACAATTTAATTGAATTCTTATTAATTGTTCCTTCATGCTTTCATGCTGTTCCTTTTAGGTTTGCATTTCTAAGTTTGAACGTGTGTGATTATATACTTTTATACAGTTCAAATAGATGTTTAGCAGGCACTTATTTATAGAAATTTTGTCTTGTTTATTTTTCGTTTACAGTGATTAGCAGTAGTGAGACGCACAATCGTAATAGATTAATAAAGAACATAAAAAAACGAACGAACATATTAAACTTAAGCTGTTCGTTCAGTGTAGTGAATAAGTTAATTTTATTTGTTCGTACATAAATAACTCAAAACTATTTTAAATAAAATATTTTGACTAAATAGCTTTAGTAGCTGAATGTTTTTCGTAAAATTAATTAACTATTCTGTAGGGTTTCGCTAAAAACAACAAAATATTTAGTAACCTTTAATGTTATGCAATTCTTTAACATATTAATTAAGATCTGCTCAGATATTATCAAATACTTCAATATGCAGATGATAGCCGTCTAAACTATTTAAAAATTCATGAAAGCTAAAATTTCTCACTTATAGCACCTTCCAAAAACTTATCTGCAATTCAAATGCGTATAGAGTATGGCGCGCTTAAATTAGTTTCAGAGAGTGACAACAAATTTCGCTGAATTACAAAATTTTGGCACGTGTTGCAAATTATAAATTTTTTTGTTATCAACTTGAACACTTTTTTGCCGCCATTTTAATTTTTAATAGAAAAATAAGCACCATGACTAATATAATATTTCCGTAGAATGCTTAATTGCGTAGTAAATAAACAGTAAATGACTTAAAATAAATTTAACTGCATAAACAAAAATATGCTCTAAAAAAAAAGCCCTTTTACTAACTGGGTGGCACAGCCATTTCATATCTAAACGGCTACTTCAAAGCAATTTATAGAAAAAAAATAAATAAAAAAGCTAAAAGATAAAAAGGTTTTAGTTTAAAATGTGTTGTAATAGCGCTTTTATTTCAATTTTGTCTGTCTCAGCTTTTTTTATTTTATTTGGAATTTATTTTTTTTTTTTTTTTTTGCTTTATTCTTCTAAGCTGCCACTTAAGTAGACAATAAACACGCCAATTGGAGCAATTGTTCAAGTCAACAAGCAGCCAAAAGTTTTTCAGTACTTAAAAATAAATGAAAATAAAAATCAACTAAAAAACGTTTAACCCATTGGTGTAAAGTGTGCAGAAAAAGGAATGTAGAAAAAATTGTTTCATATTAAGAGTTTTTGGTAAAAATTTTTAAATATGTATGAAGAGCATAAAAATTATATGTGAGTGTCAAAATATGCAGTGAATGGCTAAAAAAGAAGACAGAAAGTTTTTAGCTGTATTTTTTTTAATAATTCACAGCATATTTTGACACTCACAACGAATTTTTTTATGTAAAACTTTGCTACTATATTTTAAATTTAATTTTTTTAAATATTTACTCCAATAATTTGAAGTTAAGAACTAAAAATCACATAGCTTTAGTGAAGTTCTGAATTTCAACATTATTTGTTTATAAGAAATTTTTCGTATTAGGAAATATAATGCTTTTTTCTAACATAAAATCATTTAAAAACAATAGCTTTGGTCACATTTGGGTTAATAACTATTATCTTTGAGAGATACTTGCCACACGTTGAGTGGGTGGTTGCACTTTGACAAAAAGACAAAAATAAGTGCATTCAAGAAAAAAGAAAACAAAAATAGCTAAACCTAAAGCATAATTTACAAAATAGCTGACATTTAATTTGTTTATGCCTTGGACTGCGATTTAGCTATTTTTTTTTTTTTTTTTTCTACAAGAGGGCTGAACCCAATTTTGAAAGAGTGACAGCTTAGTGCCAACAATGCGCTTAATTAGCGACAGTTGGGTTAAAAAACTCCCACCATGCTTAAGCGTAACTTGAGACCACGTGCTCCATTTTTTCCATTTTATTTCTACGCTACTGGGCTTTGCACAGCTGTACTGTTGCAGCTATTTAAAATTCGGCGGCGCTGACTGACACTCACTTTAAAAAAATGTGCAATCCATCTCTTTATACCATTCACCATTCGTCGGCAGTGTGTCTGTACTGTGCCACAGACAGCAGCGCCGCAATTACGTTGGCTAATTTTATTTATCTGACATTCTTTTGCATTTTATTATAAACACAAGAAAAAAATTCAAAAAAACAAAAAACTTCATTTAAATGCCCCATTAACATTGATTTATGTGAAAAATCGCTCGTTTGTATTTAAATGCAAACAGTAGCAGCAGCAGCAACTGTTGCTGCTGCTAGCCAAAAAAAAAAAATGAGGAAAAAAAATATAGTAGCAACAATTGTTGTTCGCGTGGCGCCGGCCGTCCGTCTGTCTTTAAATCTACATAGCCACCTTCCTTTCCTTTCTTCAGCTGTGCTGCAACTTCCAACAGACTTTGTACAAAACTGTCAGCCTTTCATCACTGTTTAGTCATTTAGCAAGTCATTTAGTCAGTGAGGACAGCTAACACATTTAGATCATAAATTTGCCTCAAACAAAAAACATTTTTTTTTTTAAGATATTTAAGTTTAGATAATGGAGAATGGATTTGATAATGTTGTGGATTGTGTACTTGTTAAATAAAAGAGAGAAACTGTTCGACTTTTTTTTATATAAAAAGAATAAACAAAAATGTATAAAATAGAGTTTGTTACAGATTGGTAGATTGGGTTTTTATTTAAGTATTTTTAAAAAGTATTATCAATTGTTTTTTCAATAATAAAAAAGAGAAAAAGGAAGTTTAGGATTAGAAAAAGTACATTTGGGTAGAGAAAAATTTAGTTGGGTAAGAGAAAAGGTAAAATTAAAATAAATGCATCGGACTGGCATTCGACAATACTGCAAAGAAGCAACTGTGTACATATACATATATAAAAATCCTGAATAATCATTGCTGCGTGTCAATGTATCCATTGAATAGCTCAAAAGTAGAAAGGAAGCGAACAAGAGAAGAAGAAAAACAAAGTTCTATTCAATTTTTCAAAAAGTTGATTTAATAATCTTTAATAGTACGAATTTTAGAATTGATTTTTCTGTAAAAGTCTTAACGTTCTGTCAAAAGATTTGAGAAGTGGTTTCACGGAACCTTAAGGCTGTGGATTGCTAGTTGAGTATAGCGCAGGGTCACCTTGTTGAATTGGGAACTTCAGCGTTCTTTAATCAGGCAAGTACCTTACCAAGCTATACGCTCAACCCAATTATTCAGCTTTCGAATAAGTGTTAGCAAACAGAAGACCGGAAAATCAACGAGTATGTGTTAGTGCAACATTGTCAAGGTCTAAAGAGGTACACCTGAACTTTTATTCTCCCCTATATGCCAATATTTTATTCTCGCTAGTCTTCTTCTTGTTTCATATTTTCTATAAAACAACAATGTTTGCTATTCCCGCGATCGAGGCTCATCGATCATGATACCACTGGAAGGTGCTCAAGACTAAGATGTTGAGCACAGCAGCCAAACTAATACTAAACAAAAGGACAGCCATAGATGAAGCTCTATCAGAGTCTGTCAGAAATTTTTGGGTTGCTGCAGCCGAAGCTTGCTGACCAATAGCTTCAGTCGATACCATGACGACATTTATATGCTCACATCGGAGCTCCATTATTAAGGAACAAACGTCGACTGCGCAATATTTTTTCGTGCTCTATACATCCTGCTTATAAAATAAATTATAAATGAGTCACTGGAGAGCTCACCATAAGATGAATCTACAATGTGCAAGACATGTAGACGACTAGCTGGCCAGTACGTCGACACTCAGAGATGCGCCTCATGTCGCTAAGATACTCAAGAACCTGAAGTATTAATGGAACACTTTAAAAAGCACTTTTAGCCCCATGAGAAGTGAGCCAGACTTTGTCTGCCTAATCATACACTATGATCATCAGAGATTCTGCAATGCCCCATATCAAGAGAACGTATAACATATCACAAAGAAAGAAATATGGTCGCCAGCAGTCAACACAGTATCCCAAAATCTACCGGCTGTTCATTCTCCTTCTCTCGCTGTCGAATGTATGGAAGAGTCAGATCGCTACCAGAAATGTGAACAAAGCGAACTTACAATTTGGAATTCGCATTGCCCTGATTCGATGAAACAGCTTTACAGGGTCGTAAGCCATGCTCTGGAAGTCTTTAAATCAAAATGTATTTCAAGAATTTTTTTTTGTGGTTGTCGTTGAAGCCTTTGATCGGGTTTGACAGCCGGTGTTTCTTATAAAAGTCATAAATGTCCGATTCTATCCACCAGTTCCACTTTACGAGGCCGTAAACCATGCTCTTGAGGTCTTTGAATAGAAAATGTATTGCAATGATTTTTTTGTGGTTGTCGTCCAAGCCTTTGATCGGGATTAAAACCCGGTGTTACTCATAAAAGTCATAAATTGTCGATTCAATCTCTGGAGTTCTTTGAACAGAAAATATATTGCAATGATTTTTTTTTTTTTTGTAGTTGTCGTCCAAGCTTTTGATTGGGTTTGACACCCAATGTTACTCATAAGTCATAGATTTACGATTCGATCTACAAGTTTTCCTCCTTTTTTTTGGAGTCTTTGAGAACAATATTTCATTGCAATCACCCAAACGCTATTATAAATGATCTCTAGGAAGTCCCGCGATTTGTGCCTCTTGTGTTCTACTTAAACAGTCGGTTGTAATATTCTGGCTGTAGTTCTATGGAGCAAACCCCATATTCATACCTGAATCCGTAGGTGTGTAATATAGGCCTTATCGTATTATGACGGGCTATGCCACAACGGGTCTCAAGTTCTCAATACTCGTGGGATCTATAAAACTATAAGAAAAATAGACAGATTGAAGTCGCATTGCAAATTGTGCTCAACGTAGAGGACAGTGTTCGCGTCTAGGAACTTCTTAGGCACACAAATGCGCAGCAAATTCTTGGAAGAATTTTTACCAAATGAAAGAATGATAAAGTTTAAACTTCCTTAATTAGATTGCAGCCATCTTACTCTTAGGAGATTATTACGACGATGAGTAGAGGACTTGGAATTGATGAGAGCAGCTGGGCACCACTAATAACTGCACAAAAAATTGCTTAAAACCACAATGGTAAAGCGGAGAACAGCTTCTAGTTGTCACTTGAATGAAAGAAGTGAATATATCAAAAGAAAGGAGAAACAGAAGGTTCCCCATCGGCATGCATATGAATGGTACAAAAATGTTATGGGATAAAATTTTAAGAAGGGAGTTCTTACAAAAAGATATTGATGCAAATATACACTTCCTCTTACGTCCGAGAAACAATTAAAATGACAAGCAGAAAACATGTCAGTGAGAACCTACAAAAGAGCTCGGCATAGCGTTTCCCAATATAGGCCTAAGCGATCTCGGTGCTTTGGAACACCTACACAATCATGGATTCAGCAAACCTGGCTTGAAATAGTACCTGCGATATTTAAAGGGGAACTATAAGACTCAACGAAACTGGATTAAAGTAGCACCTGCGATATTTACAGAGGATCTATAGGGAAAGTTCATTAGAATATATGTCGCACTCCGTGACAGAAATAGGTAGACAATTGCAATTGATGACCATCTGTCTGACCATTTATCTGTTCCCCGACTGCATGTATCAAAACTGGTCCCTCTGCTTTTAGGCTATTCACCTAAAATTGTGTGCGGAAACTTCTTATAAGTTTCACGACTGATGAAAGACACTGTAAGTCCACTAACTTCTTTTTGGTATTTTTGTATGAAAAACTTCATTCTTACAGTCAACATTTACTTGAAATTTTAGAAGTTTAACAGATAAATATAATATATCAATGAGTATATTTTGTCCACTACTATGTTAAAACCCTATATAAATCCTATTTTATTATGGTTAGGTTTTTTTACCATTAGATCGCATTCTATTCCATACATTTTTCGTACCGGTGAAACTGTTATATCTGCAAAAAAATCGCCACTCACTTGTAGTCGTAAAAACATATTTTTGTGGTATTTTTTAGTTTTTTACTGTGTGATATTAGATCTATAGGGGAGTCGTATAAGAAAGATATTGTACTTCACTTCTCATTACTGATTTAGTTCAGCATCGGTTAGTAGTAGCTTTTTATATAATCGTAGGGATCTTCTAAAAAGTGCTGAGTAGCTGCTTGAATAGGTTTAAAAGTAGATGAATCTTCTTTGCATTTCAATACCTAATCATAAATCAATGGCGCAAACATGGAATCGTTTAGATCGATGGGAAGGAAATGGAACATTTACATAAGCAAATTTTTTTTTGACTTTCACCTTTTTTTGACTTATAAAACATTTTTTTTTTTATATAAAAATTCAAAGTTAAACAAAACTTCTGGAGACTAAATATATTTTTAAAAAAATTTTATTAAATATTTTAAAATATCACCAGTGACATAAATTAATAAAAATGTCTTACTTCAGCAATAGTTCTCCAAACGCAATTCTATCTTAAATTTCTTGAAGCAATCAACTCCAAATGATGTCAGAATACTAGTAGGCAAACTTCGTAATAACTATAAACTTCAATTATATAAGCAACTAAATTTACATACTAAACTCGAATGAGCTCATACAAAGTATTTACTCATAACTCTTGTTTTTTTTATAGCTGAATTTTTTAATACTGAATTTGTTAGAAAAAAAATGATATAATAAAATAATATCGAATGCTGTGCTACTGTTTTTCAAGTACGACTGACTGAATGACTTTGTTCCCCTTTCAAGCTGTGACAATTACCAATTCTGCTCAGATTCGCATTCATTGTCAGTGATTTAGGCTAAATGAACGTCATGCATATATGCAGAATTATATCAAAGTAAAATTCGTGACTAAATGAGTCACTTTTTTTTTTTTTGGACGATGGTGACGAATGTTATTTTAGATGAAGGTGGTGGAGGTGTTGGTGGAGCATATATATGATTTAATTTATCGCAATGTTGTGTAAAAAGTAGATTTATGTACTTGCCATGAGTCTGCTGACATACATAAAACGTTGATTTGCTGGTTTGGATTTAAAATGTTTGCGTGCAGAAGTATTTATTTTTAAAAATAAAAGAAGTTATTTTTGGGTAAATGAAGTTTGAAGATATGCAAATGCAAATTAGAGACGGCATAAGTTTAAATAAAGAAGTAATAAAAAATAATTTTAAAAAATGCAAAAAAAGGAAAAAAATAAGTAAATTGAAACAGAATGGCATGGAACATGATTGTGACAAAGAATATGCTGTTACAAGAAATGTTACGAAATGGTAAAGGTACAATACTGAATGGTACATAAATTTGTGGGGGAGAGCAGAATATCATTAGTGATAACAAACAAATTGTTGTTTCAATGGAGTTCTTATACAAATTGACCTATCCTAAGAAGCTGTGACCCACATTTTAATTTCTATAAAATTTTATGTTAAAAATGAAAAAAAATTTAGAGATGCTGTTTCCTGTATTCGGAGAATTCCAGTGTTGTTCAGTAAGATACTGTATGTTTCAGTTGTTATTACTAAAAATATGTTAAATAAACTTTAATATAGTTTGTGATAATAATACTTATCACGGTAATATTTGCATAAATAAATTATCAACCATATATAAACACTTATTTATAATTAAAAAAAAAAAATAAAAATAATTGTATGACTACATCAATGCATGCACTTTTATGACACATAAATATGAAACAATTATTTTATAATTAAGAAACATTTACTTACGTTTATTTTCAACAACATCTAACATTGCGTAAGCATTTTTTTCAAAAGAAACAGAGAAGTGAACACATTTATAAATTGAATAATTGAAAACTTTAAATAAAACTATTTATAATTTATACACACTCCTTGAAATACTTAGCACACCTCCTACGAAATGACTCAATTAGCTCTAGCTCTAACGTGTGATGAGAGAAGATACTTTGACATTCGTGTTGTAATAAATGCATGTATTCAAAATATTTACGAATGATGAATATGATATAACTGAAGCTTCTTCAATTATTTTACAATAACTCTTTAGACTGACTGCTGCTGCTGCTGTTGCTGTTTTCTTCATCTTGTTTTAAATGCAATTGTGACATTTAAACATCGTGTGACATTAGCAAATGCGGGATGCGCCGCCATTCGAATTTACTACAGCCAAACCTTAAAAAATGAATTTAAATTACCACAAGACGACGTATAGACAGACCGAGAGACCGAGTCGGAAAACTACTTGTTTGATTTAATTTGATAACGAGATGAGAGTGTTTTCTAGCACGCAAGGCTCAAGCAAAATGTTGGCATGGGAAATATTTTATTCGCGCACTACTTGCTCATGTTGCGACCGAAAATGTCAAGTTGGATAGAAAAAAAAAAAATTATTGTATAAAAAGAAGAAGTCACGTTTTGATTTTCCGCTGCAGATGATGAAGATGATTTTGTTGCGCGATAAGCGATGCTGCACAGCATTTTCGATGTGAAAAAGTTGATTGAAAAATATTAATCGAAAATAGAAAATTTATAGCAAAATATTATTAAATTAAATGGGTTGTATAAAATGTTGAATAAGCCATATATTGTATAAGAAACTTGATAATACGAATGCTTCTTCTTTAACTAAAATCAGTTGCAATTGCCGATATCAAAAAAAAAAAAAAAACGGTGGGCAGTGGTTTGAATTTATCGCTGTTTGTTGTCTATAATATTGTTGATTCTTATCTGTATACAGTCTTAATTTGGTAGAATGGCGGTTGCACTTGTTGCTGATACAAATAAAAAATATAAAAAAAAACGGTGGGCAGGGACAACATTTAACGTTGTTGGTTAAGTTATTTAAAGTATTTTTGTGAGCAACTCCACATATTCGGAGGGAAATTAGTAAAAAAAAAAACCTGTGAGTGGTGAACACTTTTGATGTAAATTTTTATATTAAAGCACTCAACTTCTTCAGCTTCAATGGTTTGCGACCTCAAGAATTATCAATTAGAACTGAATATGAGCTCTCCTCAGGTCACCTGGCTCTGGTGTTTACGCTGTATATCTCTCCGAGGACCAAGGCTCCCATGAGACACCTGCTACCACCTTCTTCAAATATGGCTACATTTCAAAAGGAGCTGGAGAATACCCTCGATCTTAATCTTGAGATCCTTTAACCACAGGAATTCGAAGATGCACATGCAATTCTTCTTAATAAGATGCAAGCAGCTGCCCTTATTGCTGCATCCGAAAGTCTGACGCTATATTCAAAGTTGCAAAACATACTCCCCCTAGCTATAGAGGCCTTGCTTTTGGTGAATGAGGAGAGTTAGGTAACAATACTGCCGCCTAAGGGACCATAATGCAAATAGAATGTACCGCAGGATCAGGAGACTCATTTGGCGAAGAGGTATAAGCAGCAAATGTCTCCGATATTCCCAATCAGGAGGGCTTATGGTTCTTGGGCTAAGTGCCGAATGAATGTGAATGTATAGAGGCATTCGCTAAGGATTTGGAGGCCCGCCTACAGCCATTCGATTACAATTACAGACAACGCTCGACAGTCCTGGCCACTGCTGAAGAAATTACAGACCTGAAGACAAGGAAGGCCCCAGGCAAGGACGGGCTTGATAACAACACGATGGAAGCTTTGCCTGTGCAAGCAGTGCTGTTCATGGTCCTCCTCTTAAATGCATCTTCATCACAATGGAAGAAGGCATGGATTTGTATGATCTACAAGGCTAGCAAAAGCCCCTCAGTATTGGACTCATATTTACAGACCAATCATTCTGTTATCAGACTGAGAGTACCAGCAATCGAGAATGTCAGGAAGAGGATACCAACCTTTCAGTTTGAATGTCGTAAGCCCTGAACAGTTAAATAGATTGGTAAACTTCATTCTTGATGAATATCAGTACAAAGAGTACATGGTGGCGGCATTCCGCGATATAAGGCTTTTCATAATAGCCTTCTTTACAAACTCAAAGGTCTACTGCCACCTAAATTTTTCTTGCTACTGAAGAGTTATTTGGCTGACAAAACCTTCTCCGTTGTTTAAAATGGAGTGGAATCAACGGCCAGAGAAATCAATGCTGGTGTTCGACGAGGAAGCGTATGATTCGCTCTTCACCAGCGATATGCCCACAGACTATTCTCATCCTAGTAGCAAGTATAGTTCATTACTGCTAAATCACACCTTGCCAAGATCAGGGTTCTTCAAGCGAAGATCCTTCGAACCTTCTCTGGCGCACCCTGGTACATAAGAACATCTAACCTTGAGAGGGACTTAAATGTTCACAAAATTGGCGATGTACTCAACCAGCAAGCAGCGACGTACATGGCGCGTCTTATAAATCATCCAAACGTGCTAACAGGTGCTTTATTAGTAGGCGCAAGTGCTGTGGCGATAGAATAAAGAGACGGCTCTGTAGAATTCACCAATTGACCTGGCAAACAGAGTCTTATAATATACAAATTCATAAAATATCCATGATCTCATGCTCAAAATCTCATTTTGTTACAATAATACCAACTTTTACTTGTTTTAAATTAATTATAAGTTGTATTTTAATAACAGTAAAATTAAATACTTGTTATGTTGGACCTCTGCCCATCGTTTTTTTTTTATCAGAGACGAGAGCTACCGTATGTCTACCAATGTCTCACACTATTTGTATAAAGTCGAGCAGAAATATTGTTATAACTAAATACAACAGCCACGAAAAGCGATCAGTACTGCAACTGCCCAACGTTTTTTTTGTATCTAACTATTAAAGAAACTATTTGGTATTCCATATTCCCATATACAAATATGCATACTATACCGTTTTACCATTCATGTAAAAATATCTCCAACAACTTCATATCCAATATTGACTTAACACATCAATAAATCCCACCGACAGCTGCACTCATCAACAGCTAATAAAATCACGGAATTTATTAATTATGTCAATCAAAGTCATTTAAAAACGGATCAACCATAAATTTTGGCGCCTGGTACAGTTGAAATAACTTTTTCTTTTTGGTATTCCCGCCTATTTTTTTATTTTTTTTTTTTATTATTATTTTTTTTCTAGCAAAAATTTCACTTTTCGCTATTAGGTAAAAACTGTTGAAAAAAAAGTAATATTTTTCTATATATATATAAATCGCTAACGAATCAAACAAATAATTTGCTGCGCATGCCAAGCCATTCGCGCCAAGTCAACAACAACATCAGCAACAGCAACATGTGGCAAGTCTGTCTCTAAACTTGCCACAAAGCCTCGAGTGGAAAGTTGTTTACGTACAAATAATGATGACGACGATTTTCGCGGTTTACTACGACGACGACGACGTCTCTCGGCGGCTTAAATCAATTTCAGGTTTACTAAAAGTTTTATTTATTTTCATTTAATATTATTTGTATTTCTTTACAGATTTTTCCACACAGATCTTGCTTGCTGCCATCTTTACACACTCTGCAACCAGATATTTTCTACTACTAAGCCATGTCGCTTAATAAGCGTCAAAAACCGCCTGCTAACGATTCTGTTTGCTTTGAGAGACTCGTCTACTACTCGGCGGCTGATTATGATGCCAAAAGATGCTTCAAGAGTAACTCAAAGCTAAAAACTCTCTGGCATGGTCAACAAATACAACAACAACAACAACAGACCAGTCTGTGTATTTGGTTTCGTAGCTATTGATAACAGGTTTATTTTGAGTTTAGTTTGCCGCGTTTTTTTTTTTTTTTCTTTTTTTCTGTTTTGTTTACATTTTCAAATGGGGTTTCAACGTAGAAAAATAGAAAACAGCTGCAAAAATAAATACTAAGTCTACCAAGTAATGCGCGCTGAAAAACAGTTCCAACTTTGTAGAACAATGGATTCTTTAATATTTGTTTTCGGTTTAAGTTTTTATTTTTTTTTTGCTATACGAGTAAATAAAAATTTCAATAACATGGATTTTTTGAGATGTTTAGCTTCTTTGATGTATTAATATTTCCCATCTACTTGTATAACATTGATCTGAAAATATTATCGTAGCTTTTTCGATCTCCTTGGCTTACATGAGCTATTGAAATTAAGATCTGACAGAATTTTGTGGGTCTTTATATTTCTGTTATACTTTGCTTTCTTATCAAACGGTATTAATTTATTGATTGGTTTTTAAATTACTAAAGCACCTTCCATAAGCTTTCATGTACTAATGACCTTTGAGGCTCTTTATCATATAGCAGTGCCGATTTTCTTGGCTTCTATATCTGCTACTTTCAATTTTCTTGCCTTACATGGGCTTTTGAGGACAAGATGAAGTACTTGGTGTCTTTTCGCACTCCGTCATCGAGTCTTGGACAGTCAGTGACGACGGAGAATTTCAACTTCAGTGTTGTAGAAAACTTCGTCTATCTTGGATACGAGATAACCAGCAACAACAACGTCAGCCTGCAGATCAGATGAAGAATCACGCTTGCAAACAGATGCTTTTTTTGGGAAGTAAGGCGCTCTCTCGAAACAAAAAAAATCAAGATCGATAAGACGCTGATACTTCCGGTCCTATTGTATGGCGCAGAGGCATGGACTGTGATTGAGTCAGATGGAAGTCTTCGAGAGGAAGATTCTTCGCAGGATCTTCGGTCCTATTAGAGTCGGCGACGAGTTTAGGTCCCATATGAACCGCGAGCTGTATGAGCTATTCGATGAGGTTGACATAGTCCAGCACATAAAATTCCAGCGGCTGCTCTGGGCTGCTTACCTCATTCGAATGGATGAAAGAGCTCCAGAACGCATGGCTTACATGGGGGCCAAATTTTGATTGGAGGACGTCGAAATAAAGCACGAGTGGGCACGCGTTGGAATGTCCAGGTATGGAGAGAGATCTCCGTACTTGGAATTCAAAACAACTGGCGACAGCGCGCACAAGAATACGGAAGCTGGAGCGCCTTCCTTAATGCGGCCATGACCGGAAGACAGTTGAAGGCTATTTAAGAAAGTAAGTAATGGTCTATTGGTTTCTCCGTTCACTTAAACTTGACATTAATATCTTCATATTTGATGATCGTCTAGGCTTCCATTAACCACTGGTATTTCCGTCGACTTCATTGGGCTATTGATGCTTCCTCAAAAGTTATCTCCTAAAATTTTGGTGATTTCGGATCATCTTGACATTCATGGCCCATTGACTTTTCTCTTTTTACTAACTTCCATAAGGTATTAATATTTCTGAATCGTTTATATATCAAGCTTGGCATTTCCGCTTCCCAAAGCTTTTATAAACTTCTGTAATTTCCGACCTCTAAACTTTCATCAGCTAGTGACAGTTCCACTTTAAATGACTTCCATATATTTGATGATCAAATTCTGATTTTTTTCTGTTTTAGAGCTAAGATCTTATAAAATAGTCGTCGCATTAAGGCTATCTTAAGCCTTCTTGGACCATTGAAATTCCAGCTCTCCTGCTTGGCTTCAATGAGTATGATATACTATATATTTCGATTATTTATTATTCAGACCACAAACTGCTCTCCTTTTTCAAATCAGTGTGCAATTTATACAAAGCTGATATGAAAATTTGCTCATATTGATATAAAAAATATCATATTGATATTTCATCAGATCAATATGATATTTTAGAACACATCAATAATAAGTAAGAACGACTGTAAATCCATATAATAAAACTTTATATGAAAATTGGTGCATTTAAATATTTTAAATATCAATTTGATATTTAATCAGATCAATATGATATTTCCGTACTTATCAATATTATAATTTTCGGCATGGGAACAAATTATTAAGATATGCAAGTAGCTTGATATGAAGATTGCAACATTTTGATACAAATTTTGATCATTTTGATATTTAAAATATCAAATTGATATTTAATTAGATCAATATGATATTTCCGTACTTATCAATATTATAATTTTCGGCAGGGGAACAAATTATTAAGATATGCAAGTAGCTTGATATGAAGATTGCCACATTTTGATACAAATTTTGATCATTTTGATATTTAAAATATCAAATTGTTATTTAATTAGATCAATATGATATTTCCGTACTTATCGATATTATAATTTTCGGCAGGGGTACAAATTAATATGATACACAAGTAGCATGATATGAAGATTGTTGCATTTTGATATAAGTTTTGATCATTTTGATATTTGAAACATTTAATTGATATTTAATCAGATCAATATGATATTTTCTCAAATATACATGAATGTTGTAACTAGAAGAAAAAAAGTTATGTTATCGTTCTACCTTGCAAAAGAAGGCTCTTCGGTCACCATAATATTGAGCGTTGATCTTCTTAATATCAAGTAAAAGTTATTACCAAGTTTTTCCATCAAAAATTACACAAATTGCTTTAATATTAAGACTTACGGTATGTGTTTCCATTAAAAACACCAAAAAAATTTGCAAAAACCTGCATTTGGAAAATATCTGTAATCATATCAGCACTATAAAACCATGACTATATACCTGTCATTATTAAACGTTTATAACAGATAATTGTAAAAGAGAAAAAAGCGCATCCGCTAAACCAAAGCTGCTATTTTGATAAAGGAAATACCGAAGAAAAAAATTCCAGAAACAAAACTGCTACTTAATCTCAATCTAGCGCCTGAGTTGCAACCCAAAAAGGGCGTCACACACATATACACACGACATACAAATCAATTGCTGGCATTTAAATTTTATAACTTTCGCGTTTCGAAGATGAATAAAAGAAAGCCTACAGAAATAAAGACAGTCAGTTATAATTATATGCTCACTCACATGTAAATTGCAGCTATCAGTAATGATGTTTTTTCGTTTCTTCTTTAAAACCTTAAAATATTGGTAATTGAACCATCACACATCACATAGCGCAATACAAAGCTGTCAGTAGGCATACAAATCGTCGTACAGAAAGCCAAGTTGGACAGTTACAAATTCTTTTATTTTTTTGTGGCACCCGCCTTTTGATATATTTTTTTTTTTTTATTTTCCATGACTTCACATACCACAAACTTTTGTCATACAATTTAGCCTTCATTTCACCAATGTCGTCGTCGTCTTCGTAGTCGATAAAGAAGTCAGAGCAATAAATCGTTTAACAAATGAGCTGCCCAAAATGCAATACGAAGGCTAAGGTGTAATAAAAGGTAACTCTGGCTGTGCAAGTTAAGAAGAAGAAAAAAAGATGTACAATTGGTTAGCAACGAAGCAATAATGCGCTTACCATGTGCTTTTTTTTGGTTAGAAGAAGTAATAAAATAGTTTAGAGTCATAAAATTTGTTTGATTAGACTAAGAAATTATAGAACAATAAGTCTATATTAAACTTTCTCATCATTTTCACTTGGTGACCCCGACGTTTGCTACTACTGAATTTTTGAATAGTTTCACATCAAAGTCATAATAGACTTTTTCAAATAACTTTTAACAGTTTTATAACTAAGAAAAATATAGCTTAATCTGTTTCTTCTGAATGCCACTTGGTGACCCCAATATTAACAACCATATGTTACCAACTTAACAACAAAATAAAAATGCCTCTTTAAAACATATTAAGCACAGCATTTAAAATACTGTGCACTCCTCATACAATGCATTGTAAATTGTAGACCCTCTTTAGCAAGAAAAAATTCCAGTCATGAATGAAATTTCTGCACGATTTTCAACTGTTTCACCTTCGATTTTCGTTTTTCGATTTTTCAGTAACTCAGTTTTATTAACGGTTAATCATGCCGCATACAACATATTCAACGTATGTGCGCGACAAGATCAGACAGCCAAGATCAGCTAAACAGTGTCGGAAAGAATGGTTACACACAGGGCTGGAGATCACCAACCAACCAACCGACCGAGATGCCACTTTAAAGTATTTCATTTCTTTTGAAATGCGTACACAATAAGAAAAACACTCAAAAAAGCCAAAGAAAGCACAGCCTCACAAGTTTTGATATCTTGGCTTTTCTTCGTTGCGTTTTTCTTTGAAGATCGATCGTTCACTTGAAGTTTCGTCGTCTTTGGTTGGTTGGTTGGTTGGTTGGTTTGGTCAGTGCAACGTGTGTGTGCTTCTTTTTTTCTTTCGCTTGATTCCCTCCACAACGCACACGACACATGAGCGTATAATATAATTAATGTGTGAGAACAACTTTCTTCTGCGGCCGAACGGATCGAATCGTATCGGATCTTGAGCGTCATCTTCAAGCATTGTGATGACCATGACGACCAAGTCCGGTATGGGTGTCTTCTCTCTACTCTATGCTACCTTCACCACTTCATCATCATCGTCATCATATATGTAGATATTCACTTGGTTTTGTTGTAAGAAAAATGAAAGTGGGCTTACAAGTTGCCGCCTATCTTGAACGTATTTTGTATTGTCGGTCCATTGGTTTGTTTGGCTGCTACCCGGTTTGGGGCTAGTTGGTGGTATCACGCTTGATCATGCTGTTTGAACAAGCAAATTACTTTTGGAAGTGCTAGTAATTAAATCATTAATTAATTCTTATCATTGGCATGAGTGAGATGAACGGAGAAAGAGAGAGAGAGAGAGAGAGAGAGAGAGAGAAGAGAGTTACAGCTGTATAGAAAGTGAAATTTCTTTAAGCTTAAATTTGTGAATGAAACAAGTGGAGCAACTTGGGTTTTGTATTAACGAAAAGGTTGAAAGAAAAATAAGAAAAAAGGAGAATGACAGATTGTAGTCTAATAAATGCAATTAGCGGGAAATCAACGGAAATGAAAGTCTTAAAGGTTCTGTTGCATGTTTTAGTACTACTATAAAAGAGTTAGAGAGAAGAAAAGAGTGCGAAAAAGAGAGCCAGAAATTGTGAGACATAATTTTTGTTCTTCTCCCTTGATGTAAGTATATCAATTCGATTATTTTTTTCCTACCAATTTTCTGCACTGCTCTAAATGTAATAAAGAACCATCTGGAAACCACGCCAGTGTCATATGGCTTTATAAACCTAAAACCTAATCTAAAAAAACTCCTCCCTTCATTAACTTAATTATAATTCGTGCCCAACGTGAGAGATATATCTTAATAAATTAACTACTATAAACAAACACAAAAGAAATAATTGATGATGATTCGGGTTTACATTGCCCAGAGTTATACAAAAATCTTCAGTTCCCATGAAAGCCATGCATGCCATTAATAAAATTTTATACATAAGCAAGAAATTCCAAGGTACCTGCAGTCAGTTTCCATGTACTCATTGAGAAAATATAAATATTTATTTCATTCATAAATAACAAAAAAAAAAAAAAAAGGGAGAGGAAAAAAATTAATACAAAAGTGACATTTCAACATTGGCTTTGGATGAATTGAGTAGCGTATAATTGTCTAAGCTTGATGGAGAAAAATTAAATGCGAAATATAGTGAAAAGCTTGATGAATAATAATTTTCGCAAGCTTATTAAACGTTGACAGAGATGCCAACTTGTATAAAATAGTTTTAGAGAAAATGACAAAAATTAAGAGGAGAGGAAAAAGATTTTTAGAGGAGACAACATTTTAAAAAGGGAGATTTTTTGCATTAGAAAAGAAGTATAATGAAATGGGAGGAAAAATGGAAAAGACAAAGACTGAAGATAGATATGTAGAGAATGAGAGAAAAAAGAAGCAGAAGAGATGGTGAAGAAGGGGAGTGAAGAGGGGGAGAGTGAAGAAGAGCAGAGTGAAGAAGAGGAGGGAGAAGAAGAGGTGAGTGAAGAAGGGGTGAGTGAAGAAGGGAAGAATGAAGCAGGGGTGAGTGAGAAAGGGGTGAGTGAAGAAGGGGTGAGTGAAGAAGGGGTGAGTGAAGAACGGGAGAGTAGCGAACGGAAGAGTGAAGAATGAAAGAGTGAAGAAGTGGTTAGTTAAAAAAGGGAGAGTGAAGAAGGGGAGAGTGAAGAAAGGGAGAGTGAAGAAGGGTAGAGTGAAGAAGAGGAGATAGAAGAAGATGTGAATGAGAAGGGGTGAGTGAAGAAGAAGTGAGTGAAGAATGGGAGAGTGAAGAAGTTTAGAGTAAAAAAGTGAGAGTGGAAAAGAGGAAGTGTAAAGAGAAGTGTGAAAAGGGGAGAGGGAAAACGGAGACTGAAAAAGAGATTGAAAATATAGGGAAAATTAAGAGAGAGAGAGAAAAGGAGAAAGAGAGAAGTGGCAGAGAGAAAAAGCGCAGAAAGAAAATAAGGTGAGAGAAAATAACCATAGAAAAAGAGGACACAGAACAAGCGGATAGACAGTGAGAAAAAGTTGAAACAGAGTGTGAAAATGGGAGAAAAAGAATTTAAGAAAAAAAGCAAGAGCAAAAGGGGAGCGAAAATGGAATTAAGAAAAGAGAATAGAGGAAAAGGAATAGACATAAGGGGAGGGAGAAAAAATAGAGATGAGGAGAGAAAGAGCAAAAGAAACATAAAAGCCCAGTCACTCAAATAATATGTGTCTGCTCTACATGTGGGAGTGAATTGTTCAAAGCATGATCCACAAATTTTTATTCTATCTTGATGAAGGTATATGAGAAACATCACTTCAGCAAGTTCTATTGGGAGAAAAACTTTAAAAAATGATAGGAATGTGTGAACGATGACCTTGCGCATGGCACGATGGCCACTAACAAGTCAAACCGATGAATATGAATATGACTCGAGAGCCCTAAATGCAAATTCGGTTCTTGAGTAACACCCTAAACGATGGAAACACCATTCTACATCGCATTCTTACAGACAAATTGATTATGCGATAAGTGTGTACTAAACGTGGTTCAATGTTCTGCCCGGCTTCTTCTTTAGCTTCCGACTTTCAGAGCCATACTCAAAGAAAGTCGTGAAAGCTGATTTAAGCGAAGTTCATGTCGATGCTTTGCATGAAGGTGCATACATGATAGAGTTGGTTAAAAAAGGTTGTAGATGTTCATGCATAGAAGAGGGGATTTTGAACACTTTAAGGATTGTTTGGTTTTCAACTTTGATTTTTGAACAATTTGGAGATATAAAACTAGTTTAGCTACCACAAGAAAGCCGTCATTCCCAGTTTTGATACACTTCCATAAAACCTATGACAGTAGTCTTTAAGAAAAAATGGACCATGCTCACAATCAAGCATATCTTGTTAACGTCAAGTATTAGACTTCTCAAGAAGCTTGCAGATAGAAGTAAGACAGAAACAAATGTTAGTAGAAATAGTTTTCTTAATTTAAAAAATACAACATTTAAAGAAGAAAAAAAATATATTGGAAATGAAGAAAATATAAGAAGATTTGTGCACACCATCAAATGGTCTCACTATAAAATATATTCATTTCTTCAATTATTCTACACATTGAGATATATTTAGGTATGTTTTTTTTCCCCATATGTAGAAAGAATAATAAAAACTTTTTGTGCAGAAAAATTGTATAGCTACGAAGACAATTGTTTCGTATGCAGCAACGAGCCTTCATCTCTTCGCTATGACAAAATTTTGCTACTCTTATCAAGCAGCTCAGGAAAATTTCCATAACTAACTTATGTACTCAGATATATCAAATTATAAAGGGGTGTTCCCTTCCAAGAAATTTTTTTTTTGTTTCTTATTTTTCCAAACCCTGTATTTTCTTGAAAACTATGCCTCTAAGTCCCTAAGAAATATTATACTCATAACAATGATTTGTTGACACAAAACTCTTCAAAAGAAAAGAGAAAAAAAATATAAACAAATGGAGATACAAAACAAAAAAAAAAAAAGTTAAAGAAAGAAATAACTCAAATTGAATATATACAAATAATATAAAAATCGAAAGTACAAAAGAAATCGAAAGCGAATATCAAGTGCAGCAGCAGTAACAGCCAACAACAACAACTTCGAGGCAGACAAGTGCAGGCAGACAGGCACTCTTGACAATAAGAAGCAGATGTAGTCAATACGAAAAAAAATCCAATTGGTAGCGAATGAACGAACGAACGAACAAACGAACGACTGAACGAACGAGCGAGTAAGTGAGTGACCAGCTCAACTCAAAACGAAATAAACCGAAATGAAAGCGAATGTCGAATTGTCTTGCAAGCAATAATAAGAAGAAGAAGAAGAAAAAGAAGCGAATGAACCCCGCAGGTTTCTGTCTGGCTGACTAAGTTTTTTTTTTTTTTTTTTTTGTATATTTTGCGGCAGCAACACACAGCTGCAACATACTGTCTGCAGTCTGCTCCATTGCGGTCGGTCGGTCGAAGTTGCTTCAAGCTCCATTTAAAAAAAAAAAAACAAACAAAAACAAACAAAAAACAAAACAAAGTTGTATCGCGCGCTCTTAGCTAATAAAGCGCCAAACAGCAACACCAAAAATATTCGGAGGGGATATAAAGCACATTTTTTTATTTTTTTTTTGTTTATTTTATTTTGAGAAATAATATGTTGCACATGCGCGCGTGATCGGTTCGGCTCGATTGAACGATTGCCACAAACAGAGGAAACAAAATAGCAACTTAGACGGTTCCATGTGCCATGTGCAGCGGTTCCAATATTTTTTACTTTTTTTTTGGAAAATAGTGCCTCAAATCAGCCAGTCAAGCAGTCAGCCAGCCAGAAAGTCAGTCACCGCTTATGCATGCAAAGAATTTCTCACTGTTTTGCAAATGAGATGGAAAGTTGCGAGTGCCTATGAAGTATTTGTATAAAGCAGTGAGGGTTGGAGTAGCTGATCGAGATGTTATTTTTAAATTTTATATGGCTCAGGTTTTGTGGTGTTCTGGAGTTATTGATGGTCAAGCTGCGGTCTTTATATTGCAAAATAATATTTTTTCGGTTAAAATTGATTTTCATTCGAGCCGTCTTGTGGGCTTCGTGTGACTCCTATCCGAGCAACTATCTATCCCAACCAATTAATACGTATCGGGAAAATATTTAGCACAAAAAATTATACAAAAATTTAAAATTCTTCGAAGTATGAACACCGACAAACATCTGTCAGTGACTTCTTTCAAGCTTCGAAGGATTCCTGCTGATCGCATACCGTAACATCTTTCAAAACAAGATTGCAAACATCTTTAACGGTTTGTATGGTCTCAAGATAGCAAGCATCCTTTGAAGGCGATTTTCTCTCAGGATAACAGGAAAACTACACCGGAGTATTGGATGTATACCGACAGTGGAGAACCAGTATGAATTCAATATTGTTTAAGTTTTCATACACCAAGAAATTATATTGATGCAATATTTGGCCTTACTAGATTGCCCATTCTTTTTAACCATTCTGAGGTATAAACTTCTGAAGGATCCAAACATTTGTGTCTTTCTGTCTAATTTTCTTCATTGGTACTCAGAAGAAATAGACAAAAAATAATGCTGCAAGATTTTAACTTGTGGTCGTCTAGCAGCTGACTAGCCGTTCGTCTCATGGAAGGTCTAAGGATAAAACAGTGGAGTACATAACGCAAATAATGTCTCCAAACTCAAGCCACTTGATCAACAATAACGTTGAACCAATGGGGAATACATGAATGAAAGAAAGTGATGCTAGGTATACAAAGTAAAGCTTGTTAATGACTCTCAGAGGTTCCATTTTGCCTGACTTCTGTGCTTGTTGAAATCTTCTCAGTTGAAATACTTCTCAGTACTTCGTGTAACCAAAGAAAATCGTTGATGATGTGAGAGTGGAAAGCGTGTTAAAGATTCTTAGAGGTTCCATTTCGCCAGACTTCTGTGCTTCTTGAACTAGTTTTCAGAAGGGTTATTCTTTGTGTAGAATATGATTGCTGATGTAAGACTCTACACTTTTCACAGATTCTTGGAGGTTCTATTTCGCCTCTCTTCTGACTTTTGTGCTCTTTGAATTACTTTTCAGAGTGATTCTTCTTCGTTCAATTAAAGAAAATTATTGCTGATGTTTAAGAATACACCGTGCTATAAATTCATGAAGGTTTCATTTTGTCTTGCTTCTGTGCTGGTTGAATTATTTTTCAGAATGATTCTTCTTTCTTCAATCAAAGAAAATTTTTGCTGATGTTGGAGCATACAGCGTGCTATAAATTCTTGGAGGTTCCACTTGTCTTTGCTTCTATGCACGTTGAAATGCTTTTCAAAACAGTTCTTCTTCGCTCGCTTTAATAAATCTTTGCTGATGTGGGAATGTACACGTTTTACAGATTCTTGGAGGTTTCATTACATCAGACTTCTGTGCTCTTTGTATAACTTTTCAGAATGTTTCTTTTTCATTGACTTAAAAAAAATCGTTGCTGATGTGGGAGTATTTACTTGAATAAGGACACACATAACTTTGTTGGGTTTCCTCACTCAAGGATATTATTTTGCCTACTAAAACAAATATTTGGTGATGTTTGGAATCAAAGCTGTGAGAGTTTCAATTTCAAAAAAATCCCTTATAGACCACGTTGGGGACATGTCTTGTACAGCGTCATGTGCACAGTTTAAAAAGCGATTGATTCAAGACATAAGATCTGAGATATCATGTAGAGGATCGTATACGAAGTTTTGCAAGATAGGTCACCAAGGGATACGTGCGGAACCCTCGCAAAAATTGTATTAAAATCTTGTAGAATATAGTAATGGCTCTACTAGCAAGGTTTAGTCAAGTAAAATGGCATGGGTGACACTACTCTTCCAAGACTTCTTTCCAATTAGTTTTGTTTGAAAGCGTTAACTCGTTATTTCCAACCTTCAACTCGTTAAAACTTTCAGCAAGTTAATTCTTACATTCAACTAATTATATCCCAATTTCTACCCGTTACTTCTTACTTTCAACTCGTTATTTATTACTATAAACTTTTTTCTTTTTTGAGCTCGTTGGTTACTTTTTTTACTCGTTAGTTCAACCCAACAGCAACTAATTTCAACTCGTTTGTTCTTTCAACTCGTTAGTGCTTACTATCAACTCGTTATTCTTACTTCCAACTCGTTACTTCCTATATTCAACTCGTTACTTCCTATATTCAACTCGTTAGTTCCTATTTTAGACATAATATTGAAACAGAAGGTACATAGCCACTCTGCCATCCACAATGATTAAGTAAAAATAATTAAAGAAGAAAAATAATTTCAAGTCAATAACATTAGGCAACTTTTTAGTTGATTTCCCATTATTTATTTATTTATTTTGTTTGTTTTTTTTTAAATTTTTCTACATCAAAGTTCAACTAATTAAAACTTCACGTGTTCAATGACTTTTCACTCCAAATCTTTTGCTTTTTTCATACATTAATGTCGGAATGGAATGATTGTTTAAAAAAACTCCATTTAAAAACTGTAAAACGTGAAAATGCGTTTCAGATACTTTCATGCGGTAAATTGTTTAGTGAGGTTTACTCATCTAAAAAAGTGGAGGAAAAGTAAATTAAATGTAGGTACTAGAAAAAAATAAGTAAAAATAAACAAAGAAGAAATAATTGTAGCTTCTGTCGAAACAAAAAAATTGATTTTTTTTTTTATTTTTTCTGCTAAAAACTACTACAAACTTTGTAGATACATTTCACTTTCGTTACTGCAGACACTCGAATCGATTTCAAATGCGCAAATGATGCTTTTACTTACACACACTTCAGAGTTAGTAGCTTCATTATGCTAGACTCATGCCGACGACGACTGTCTGCCTTCTGATATATGCATACCTACAACTACTAACACTAAGCAGATACAGATACTTTTGCAGCTGAGCTTGGGCTGTGCTAAGCTCTGAGTGCCACATTATGCGCTATTTGAAAGTCTGCATTTTTAAATCGATGTGTGATGTTGGAAAAATCGTGCATGAATGGTAAAAGTAAAAATCACTATTTCTTTTCTTTTCAATTTTTTTTTGTTTCATTTCGTTTGGTTTTGGTTTGTTTGGCGCGCTACATGTATCTATTTGATTTTTATTTTATTATATGGCGCTAAAAAAGGCAGTCTCATTCGCTAAGTTAGCTGCCACATGAGTCTGCAACTTGTGGCAGATAGATATCGGCAAGCGCCGCCGCATGTCTGCTGACTGCTGGCTGGCATCTCCCTCGGTGAGTGCATGTATTACAATTCATTTAGAAATTCATTTAAAAATACATAAAATGCGATGTAGATGCGCGTTATCAGCACGAAATGTTTGCAAAAAGGTAAAAAGAAAAAAAACGAAATACGAAGTGAAATCAAATGAAATTGAAAGTTGTTCAGCGCCAAAAAAAAAAAGAAGGAAATTTTAGATACTGCAGCGCTAGGGATACACAGCATGCTATTGCCATGAAAGTAAATTGTTATTGCGCTGTCGCTATTCTTTTTTTTTTCAAGTTCAATTCGCTATAAATCAGTCTACCACTCCATTTTAATATAGCATAATTTTTTGCTATGCAAAACGCCATCAATAAGATACAAAACTGCAAATGTGTCATATAAATATTATTTTTTTGAAATATGCTATACAGTTAGCATAATTCATTGATAGTTTTTTTTTTATTTTTTTTTTTTGCTGTAGTATTGTATTATACAATTGCAAATTGGAAAGCAAGCAATACACTAAATTGCAACTATAGCGCGCAAAAATGTATCTTATAGATACTTTTTTTTTTTCTTAAGGCTACACATGTGCCGTTTGTTTGCTATTTCTTTGCTTACTTATGTTTTCATCTAGCCGCCAGATAAGCGCACCAAATCTTAAAATAATGTCTGATTGTAATGCTTTAGATACGACGACGATCTTGAGATATATATGTGTGAGATATATGCATGCAAAAATAATGGTTTTGCATTTGTATTTTTATGGCAGTTTTTTTTTTTTTTATTGTATTTTGTTTTTGTATCTTTCGTTTAGCTGTTTAATAGCTGTACGGTTTAAATGTGAAATATGTTAATTGCTAACATTTATAGCTTTTAGTGTACTCATATGCATTCAGGTATATTCATTTCAAGCTATTTGCATCAAAAGGACTGCTTAATAATTTATTGTTTATCGTAAATACATTTTGTACAGTATTAAGCATTAAATTAATTAATTAGTATGTATTAAAGAAACGAAAAATGAATATTTTAAGTATACATTGTACTCATTTTATATTTATGCCTACTGATTCATACTAATTTTCTTCTATTGACAGTTTATAGTATCATAAGCGTTACATGAACTTGAAAAGAGTGATAACTGTTAGCATTCATTGGTTTTTTCCTATACTCACATTGCATTCATATGCACTCATGCCTATGTAATTCATAGTACTTCAAATAATTGACATACATTTAGGAAAAAAGCTTGTAAAATCTAATAATTGCTTACATTTATTACTTATCATATATTCATTTTGGATTCATGAGTACTCTAATGTACTCATTATGTCTCATTAGTTCTCAATTACTTTAATATTTCGAAATATTTTCATTTACTGACACTTATAAGCATGAATATTGTTTGTATTCATTGTTTATCCTATACCCATTTTATATTCATGCCCAATCATTCATACTCATTCATTTCTATTCACATTTTGTAGTACCAAGCATTTTATAAACACAAAATGTGATTACTTTACGCATTCATTGCTTTTCGAATGCTTACTTTGGATTCATAAGCACTCATGCTTATTTAATTCATACTACTGCAAATCAATAGCAAAAATTTTGGAAAAAAAACTTGCAAAATGTAATATTTGCTCAAATTCATTGCTCAACATACACTTATCATGTATACACGAGTACTCTAATGTATTCACAATATCTCATTAGCTATCAATTGCTTTAATACTTAAAAATATTTTCATTTGCTGACACGTATGTGTATAAATATTGTAAATATTCATGGGCTGTCTTATACTCAATTTGTATTCATGTCTACTCATTCATACTCATTTCATTCTATTGACACATTGTAGTATCAATATGACTTCAACTGCCTAATAACTGTCTGTTAAAGACAAAAAAGTGATAACTGTACGCATTCACTTATTTTTGTAAAAACATTTTATATTCATATGCACTCATGTTAACTCATTTCATTCTATTAACCTGCAATGCCAACTGCAAATTCTAAAAAACTAAATTTTAAGGAAAAAGAACATACAACAAGTGCTCATTTATTACTTATCATAAAATCATTTTGTATGTAAGAGTATTCAGTATACTCATTATGTCTCAATAGTACTCAATTGCTACAATAACAACAAGTATTTTGATTTATATACACTTATGTGCGTAAACTCATTTTATATCCTTTATACAGATTAGAAACTCAAAGATTTAAATTAATGCTAAATGAATATATTTCATAAAAAAACCTCTTCCTCACAAATTGCTATCAAAATACAGACAGACCACCATGCAGACAAGCAATAAATCTATACGATTTAACCAAAAAAAAAAGAATATATAACCACTCATTTCACAGTAAATTATAAAATCAACTTTCCGAGAAAAATGGAGAGAAAATTCCAAGCAGGATTTTTGTTCCCTTGATTTCTCATAGCACCTTCCAGCAAGCTTATTTTTTCTTGATGAATGATGTGCCCTTGTGTGTCAAATACATCATTAAATGTCAACGCTTGAGGGTTACAATGCATTTCGATCTGATACGATTCGAGATTTTTTTTTAAGACGAACAGAAGACGACAGGAGACATAAAGGTTAACAACTGTTTGAGCCAATTGAGTAACTCATAACAAGCAACACGCGGAGACATTGTCGAAGTAGAAATAATTGCGCGACTGCATAAATTGACTGAAGCGTAGATACTTTCGTTTTTAATTTAAAATTGAGAAGGAAAAAAAAATACAACAACAACAACAACAAAAAAGTGCAATTGACGACTGATAAATGGCAACGAACCTTGATGTCAGAAAAACTAAAAACTAAAAAAAAAAAAAGCGAGTAAACTCAAAGACAGCATAAATATTTTGCCGACAACTACTTACAATACAGCAGGAATCAGGCAAGCGAATCCAAATCGAATCATTCAATCGGTAGACAGTGATCGAGTCTCAAGACTCGAGCTGTGCTACAGAAGCAGGAGACAGCAGCTTGCTGCCTGCACGTTGCTGCTGATGCTGCTGCTGCTGCCGCCAGAGGGCAGGCATTCAAAGGCATTCAATCGTTCAGCACACTCAGAGTTAAACTTTTGCGTTTTGCGATGAAGATCGATGATTGTCATCGGGCAGCAGCAACAACAACAACAACAACAACATTCAGCAGTGTTGTACGACGATTGCGTTTTTTAGCAGCGACGGCAGCAGCAAGAGCAGCAGTTGACATTAAGTGAAAGTGAACTTGATGAGGGACAACAACGAACGCTGCAACAAAAAGCAGCAGGCAGCAGCAGCGGAAAAAATGCGCAAAAGTGATTTTTATTATTTTTCCCAAGTTGACTCGTTTATCTTATATGCCTGCCTGCAACAGCCAAGTTGCAATTAGAAACGCTCTCTCTTTATCTATTTACTTGTTGCTCCTTCAAATCGTAGATATTTACACAATGTTTGACATGTTTTTTATATTAGGTATATATTGTTGTATGTACATAAATGGTCTATAGGAAAATTAGGTTCCTAGAATAGGTTTCTCCAATTAAAAGTACATACTTCGAACTTCCTAGTCAATAAAACAATATATATTCCTATTTCGGTTCAAAGAAGAAATACATAAATTTTGTTAAAATTATTTTAACCAGTAACGCCATTTGCCTGATCGATTTTTTCTTTCATTTAATCCTTAGCAGCTGTACGGAATCTTAAGAAACATTAACTGCATACATATATGTCTGGAAGGTGCTATATATAGTATATCAACCCATAGAAAAAATCATTTTTAACAGAATATAATACACAAAACACAGTCAATGCAGTCGTGTGCACACAGTTAGGTATTGTCATTCATTCTTTTTCATTAATTCGTATGATAATTATTAAATTTTGTATGATGCGGCCAAATACTCAGCTTTATATGCAACATCTAGGCAGAAAATGGGTACAAGAAGCAGCTGTAAATATTGAAAGCTCCATAGCAACAGCGAAAAAATTTGTAAATAGTCTGGACTTTGTATTAGCGGCATTATAAGAAGTTAAAAGAAATTAAAATTTCGACCAAAAGGTTGAAGAAAACAGCTAATGTCTGAATGCTGCCATATTATCAAATTGCAGATGAAAAAAATCTTTATAAACACTCTAAAATCTAAAATAAACAAACCTTTATTTATTTATTAAATTCAAGGTTAAACTTAAACTAAATAAACACAGATGTTTTATTATATATCATAGTTCTTATCAGAAAAGCATATTTTAGCTAAGCTGCAACAACTGGCTCGTTGGTCTAGGGGTATGATTTCCGCTTAGGGTGCGGGAGGTCCCGGGTTCAAATCCCGGACGAGCCCAAATTTGTTTTAAATTTTTTTTATTATATTAATTTTTTTTTATATATTTGTGTAGTAGTAAGATAAACAAGATGAAAGCTGTTTTTAAAGAGAGATCACCAAATAATCTACATATTAAAATTGAAGCTCTTACTTTTGACAGCATTTCTTAGTGCTTGCGCCCCGACAAAAAATATAGAAGCATAATTGAGTGGAACTATATATATATATATATAGACAAAATATAGAATATTTGATACTCATAGAATTTTTTTAACACAGAAAAGTAGTGAGTAGCATTGGTAATCAAAAAATCAGGCAGTTCGGTTCGGATGTGGAAATAGTTATTAAAAAAAAGTGATGTGTGAAGGTGAAGAGGTATGCTAAGATGACTAACCGAAGAAGAAATATGACAAGCTATAGAAGAAAATGAGTATACTGAAGATGGAATTTTTTAAATACAAACATTACGACCAACATTAACGAGATATAGACCAGAAAAAAAATACTATTGGTTTAATTTTAGTTCCAAGTTCTTTTTGTTACCAATGGAGATCGAATATATGTTCATACATATATCAAATCGAGCTGAACGTCCAATATCGTCTAGAATGCGTCAGTCAATCGAGGAGATTCAAAATTGTTCTCAAATGAAAATCTTGCAGTAAGATACATCTGCGACCCATTTGTCACAATGATTAATTTTAGTTTCTAGGCAGAATTTGCTACTTTATAAGAGTTCCACTAGTAGATGTTAGGGTGTTTTACAAATTCAATACATATTTGAGATGTTGACAGGGCAATGTAACAAAATGTTGACAAAATAGGTAAAGAATTTTCTTTTCTGGCAGAGGTTTCTTGAAATTTTAAATCAAAGATGACTTTGTTGTCTATGGAGTAAATCCAGATTAGTTTTTGGTTTTTTCCCAATACAAATAACTAAAAAAAATTGACCAAATAAAACATTGCTAACAATTGAGCTGGATATATATTCTTACAAACTTCACCACACCATGGTGAAATAATATTCAGGGATGTAAAGAAAAAGTTCATCAATTAAAATATTAAATTTAAATAAGCAGGATATATATTCTTACTAACTTCACCACACCATGGTGAAATAATATTCAATTAGAATATTGATTACAAATTAGTATGTTTTTTCTTCTTACTCACTTTCTCACACCATGGTATAAAAATATTCATGGTGTAAATAACGACAAAGTGCAACAAATAAAATACGACAATCAAATGAGTATGAAATATCCTCTTAATCACTTCACCACACAATGGTGAAATGATATTCATGGTGGAATTGAAACAAAAAAGTGTAGAAAATAAAACAGTGCTACTAATAAATGAGCTCGACATTTGTTCTTACTAATTTCAACACACCACACTATACTTGAATAATATTCATAATAGAAATGGAAATAGAAATAGGCATAACATTACTTCTTAGTAACTTCACCACACCATGGTGTAAAAATATTCACGTTGGAAATAAATAAAAAAGTTTACCAAATAAAACACGGCTAACAAATGTTTACGACATATTTTCTTACTCAGTTCACCACAGCATGGTAAAATAATATTTATGGAGGAAATAAAAAAAAAGTTCACCAAATGAAATAGTGCTAACAAATATACATGCTTTATTTTCTTACATCATCACCACACTATGGTTCTTTCAACCATAGAGAACAGTTTTTCAGCTCGGGTATCAAGTTCCGCAGGATTATATCTGGACCCAACATGCTGCCAAGCTGCATTAGAGACATTCTGTCGAATTAGAACAATACGGTTCGCCACATAGGTCTTTCAGAGTTGAGGTGGATTGTCCAATCAGGCAAGTATGATTATGATTAAACTAGTCAGAAGTACTGCTCTAGACAACTCAAGTCGGGGGAGACTGAGACAGTGGCGCTACTTTGTTTTTTGCTACGAGCAGTTAAGATGAGATTATGGAGAAGCACTGTGCAGATAGATTACATCGCAATAAACTTTCTCAGAAGTAAATCATGAGCACCTGACAGAATGTCGTCAACATACGTCTATCCGCCAAAGGGAATACATCATTGCAATCATGAGTAAATATTGTCAAAAATTGAAGACTGTATATCTTTTTACTCACTTCACCACAGCAATGGTGAAATAATATTCATGGTGATAATATATACACAGCGTAATTATGAGTTCTGGCATGAGCTGAAGAACTAAAGTACTACCGAACAGTAGACAATCAAATAAGCAAACTGCTATTCAAAGTAGATATGACTCCGAACTGTTCACTTTTAGATTGAAAACGTTCATCGAAAGAAAATCCCTAGTGCCTGATAGAAGACTCAAGTCA
Organism: Leucophenga maculata; assembly: GCA_035044805.1. Lineage (NCBI taxonomy): Eukaryota > Metazoa > Arthropoda > Insecta > Diptera > Drosophilidae > Leucophenga > Leucophenga maculata. The sequence continues at coordinate 1,013,022 of JAWNNP010000500.1, forward strand.
TATGTGTCAACCGGTTTTTATAGCAAAAGATTTTAAATCTCAAAGCATCGAAAATGATGCAAAGCTGTACCTGGTTGTCTTTTGAGATTTTCAATCAAGAAATGTTGTTGTAATTATTCTCTCCAAAGTTCACAAACTAACACGCTAAAAATTTTAAATTAAGTCCAACAGCTATACAATAGGCTCTAGTTCTGCCACTTCCGTTTTTTACCAGAGCCAAAACGCCTTATCCGCATATAGCAATCTGAATTGCAGGTGCTTGAATCTGTGAGTGGCGCTCCCACCAACTTTTTTTCAAGAATAACTATTAGAAGTTATTTTTTCATTGCTTCAGGTAGCCGTAACTTCACTAGTTTTAAATTAGTTGTCTTAAGGAGGATTTTTGACTTAAGAATTCCATTTCATATCTTTGCCAATATTAATCACTAACAGCTGAAGATCATTGAACAAAATTTTAATTAAATTATTGTGGACTTCTGACATTGTTTCCTTTCTCAATATCTCTAAATAGCTTGTGGTAGACTTCTAAATTTTATCTTTGGAGAAGCGGTTTGAGAAGCACATAAGCTATAGTTTGAAAAGCTCTAGCAAACAGTTTGAATAGCATTAGTGTATAGCATTTTTTAAGCTTAGAAATTTTATTTAAACGTTTACATTAATATCTTTTGACTTTGTAGATCGATTTCGATGAAATAAATGCTTAATGTTATGCACAAAAAGAGCTTCTAATCTTTAGGCAGTTTGATTTTGAATTCAATGAGCGGATTTTATGTGTTGCAAGCACAAACAAACAGGCTATTTATATTATATGTATAGATTTTGTGTTACAAGAGAACAAATATGAGCTATATTGTTGTTGTTGCTCGAGTAAACTTCTGCTATAAACAAATAAATCAATAGAACTGTTCAAACATAATAATCAAGCTGTGCCTATTGTAGAAAGAAGTTCTTGTAAGAGTACTCTTTACATAGAGCTATATAAGCAGAGACATTATAAGCTATTATTAACATTTCTAGCTTATATTAAATTTATTAAATCTACTTCAAGCAGATATTGCCCTATAATAGATTCAAATTACTCTAAGTTACTTGCATACATACAGTAATATTTCAAATGAATACTTTTGAGCATTCATAAAGTCAACTTCAGTAATCCATAGAGTTAAAAGCTTACCTGTAAAGATAAAGAAAATTTCACAAAATTAATAATAATAAAGAACATTTTTTTTAAATATATTTAAGTTTAATAACAATAATTGAATAGGCACTTTAAACACTTATCTAAAGAGCGTAATATCATTCAATGTACTCATAACCATTCATATTATATAGAAAGAAAAAAAGCTAATAATTTGCCAGCTATTAACGCTACACTAAAGAAGTTTTAAACGCTTAGAATTGTTGTACTATTTTTTTTTTATAGTATAAAGCATTATGCCGCATGGGAAGCGGCTTTAAAATTGCTACATCATATCACTTGTCCCACTAACATAGAAAATGCATAACCATTATGCAGGCAAAAACAGACAATAAAGACCCAAAAAAAAAACAAAAGAAATACTTGTACCAACCTAAACGGCATAAATAGGAAAAGACTTGAATGGACAAGCGTGGCAAGCATGGCGTATGAGTACTTTTGTCCATAAATATGGCTGCGCCATACTAAAAACTTAAAAACGTTTGAGCAAATTCGTGCAGTGCTATTATTTTTAGAAAATTATGTGACAACGTTAAGCAAAATAGACAACGCTGTTCTTTTTTTATGAGGGCATGGCTGCGAAAAAATAAAAATAAATGGCACAAGATACCAAAAACAAGTCCATAACCATAAAGACTGTTGGTCCGTCTGTCTGTCTGTCTTTCCGGCTTTGCCTAATCAACGTGAAAATTAGACTTAAGTGTTCAATTATCTAAAGTACTTAGAAGCAGTGCTTATGACCTTTTTGCCTTTTTAATAATAATTTTTTTTTTTTTTTTTTTTTTGTATCTTGTATCTTGTAAGCCGCCTCTTCTATGTGTCAACTTATGACCCAGTTTCATGGCGAAAATTTCTAGTGAATGAAATCTAAACCATTGCGTATATTCGTTTATAGTCAATGCGTTTCATATATGGCACTAACTTGTATAGAAGTTAGTGCGGATACACGTTCTATTGTGGTTGGTATTTGGTTTCATTCATAAAAATATAAAAGCAGTAACTAACTATAGAACATATGGTCGCCGGTTTTACTCAATGAAGTTGACCAATTTTGTAATCACAACAACCAGTTGCAGGCAGTCATTCATTCTAGTTGTAGTAGCGGTTGTATAGCCCATATATGTTTCATTAAACTGCCCAAATTAAGTATTTCGTTGCATTCGTTGTTACATGAAAGTTTTATATGTATATTGTAGTACAAAGTAGATTAACAACGTTGAGGGTGTATAAAACCAAGTTCATATAAAGTCATTTGTGCTAGTTTTGCTGTAGTAGTTGATGAACTTCTTTAAGCGTTAAAAAAGTTTGTATTTGCAAAATAGTTTATGAATGAATACATATTTGAATGTGTGTGGTTTAGTTGCAGTAATACAACTTCATTCAGTTCTAGATATAATGCATTAAGAAGATGTACTACGAGTAAGTGGTTAGATATTATGAAGTTTTGATGAAAGCATATAAATGCTTGGAGAGATTGAAAATCTGTTTTAAGTCGACTCTATTTTAAAAGGTGGAGTATATATATATAGAACCATATAAAATTTAGAATTAAAAAGATAATTTCATTCATTCATTCGTAATAATCGTTTACACAATCAATCATTCATTCATACATTTAGTCAGTTATTGATTCATTTACTCATTAAATCGTATACTCATTTATTTAAATATTCATTCGTACACTCACTGATTCATTTCCCCATTCAAACATTTACTCATTGATCCATTCAATCAATCATTCATGCATTCATTCATTCATACTTATTCATTCAATCATAAACTCATACATTTACTAATTCATTTAAAACATCACTCATGCATTCTCTCATTCATTCACTATTTCTTGTTAGTTTCATTGTTCACAAATTTTATACAGTATAGTTTAGAAATTTCGATTAGTCATCTATACACCTAAAATACAATAGATCTTTCATTCATTTACTCATTAATTCATTCAATAATTATTTCATACACTGATTCACTCATTGTTCCAATTGATTCATTGAGTCATTCATGCATACACTAAGCCATTCATACACTCATTTAAACAATATAGCTTAGAAATTTCGATTCGTCATTTATACAACTAAGAATGCTTGAGTTGACTAATTTATTCATTCGATCTGTCATTTATTTACTCATTATTTCATTCAACTATTAATTCATTCATTGATTCATTGAGTCATTCATTCATACACTAAGTCATTCATAAATTGATTTACACAATATAGCTTAGAAATTTCTATTAGTCACCTATACAACGAAGAATGCTTGAGTTGACTTATTTATTCATTCGATCTTTCATTCATTTACTCATTAATTCATACAATAATTAATTCATACACTGATTCATTGATATACTCATTGTTTCAATTCATTCATTTAGTCATTCATTATACACTTAGTTATTCAACCAATCATTCAATGTTTGACTCATAGATTGAATCATTCATTCACTCACTCACTCGCTGACTCACTCGCTTTTTCTTTCTTTGATTTATTTATTAATTATTTTATGCATATATTCATTCACTCAAATTATTTATTAACTGATTGATTCATTAACTTAGTGATTCCTTCACTCATTCATTTATAAACTCATTCATTCATTCACTTATTGATTTAATCACTCATTAAGTAATTTACTTACATATTCATGCACTCATTCGTTTACACAGTCAATCATTCATTCATACATTTACATATTAATTGGTACACTCATTTATTCATTCCATGATGCATTCACACACATATTCATTCCTACATTCATTTGCACACTCTCTGATTCATTCCCCCATTCAGTCATTGATGCATTTACTCATTCATTCATACACTTATTTCTTATAGATTCAATTGTTAACCAATTCATTCATACATTCATTCAATACCTAACTACTTCATTCAAACCATCACACATGCATTCACACATTCATTCACTTGTTCATATAATCGCACATTGATACATTCAATCATTTATATACTCACTTATTGATAGGAATGAGTATTGAAATATTGATTTTATTGAAACACTCATTCATTTATTCCCACATTTATTCATTCAATATATATCTTTTTATTCATACATTCACTCACTGATTTCTTCACACATTCACTCTTGCATTCATTCACACATTCATTCACTTGTTCATATAATCACACATTGATTCATTCATTCATTTATATACTCACTTATTGATTGGTATGAGTATTGAATAATTGATTTCATTCAAACTCTCATTAATTATCTCACACATTCATACACTCATTCATTCAAGCATTCATTCACATACTCATTTATTTATATATCTTTTTATTCATACATTCACTCACTGATCTCTTCACACATTCACTCTTTCATTCATTTACACAGTTTTTCATTATTTCATTCAATCACTCATTTATTCAATTGATCACTCATTCATTCACTAATTCATAAACTCATTCATTGTTTTAATCACTCATTCATTCAATTCATCATACAATCATTCCTTCTATTACTCATCAACTGCTAATGCTAGAGAGCTGATTTTTGGCGAGTAACAAAATTTTATGATGAGAATCTGCACTAAGGTGGATGAAAAGCCCACCCTAAGGAGACCAAAAAAGTGTGCTTTAACTGGGTTTAGGGAAATTTTCATTGTTATCATCCGATCACACGCATATTTGGCTTCTATACTCAACACAACAACAAATTAAACACATATTTGTACAAATTTTACAACAAGGAAAAGGAAAAGGAGATGAAAACTTATATGGGGTAACTTTTTCGTCTTCATACTCCGTTAAAAATAAAATTGTGTTCTTCAAGTGGGGAGAAAAAATATACGATATTGTACCAGTGATGTCAGAAATGTGTGGAAAAGTATATTTTTGAAGTCAGGAACTGAAACTGCAAACAAACAACCAGTTACCAGCTGTTAAGAAACTATGGGCGCGAAAGAGAGAGAGAGAGAGAGAGAGAGAGAGAGACAAAGAAAGAGAGATTGAGGGCGTGTTTTACTTTTTATTCGTTTCGATTACCGTGTAATTACACATGGTTACATATTTGACAGCCCCCGTCGCCTTTTGGTTCCCTAATTCTAAGATAGATAGACTCTACTTAAAGGGTATTTTTTATGGTTTTTTCATTCGAAGGTTTTGAAGTTCGTTTAAAAAAATTATAGTCCAAGAAACCTCGGGTATAATTGTAAAAGTTCCTACTAAATCTGAAAGCTGCAAAAGAAGTTTTGTGATTGATTCAGCCGAGTTTTTAGCTTTGAAACACCTAGCATTCCTAGTATTCTTTCAGCACATGGTATCCCCTAAAAAATTATTTGTATGCTCTTCGATGAAATTAGTCGTTCTTACCATCCATCTATGCATTTGTCCCACTGTCTGTCTGTTTGGCTAGTACTTAGTGAATTTCCAGCTTTGGGCTCGATTAGATATCTTCAACTTAATTTACTTACGGTTCAATAAGTAAAACATGATGAAGGACATTTAAGCTTTCCCTCCACTGAATTCAACCTCTTATCATTCAATTTATATACCAACTCTTCAAATAATTTCATTGTATTATCCCCAAAATCATATAGTTTAGTACCACTCCGACGAAGTCAAACAAACCGCTAACAAACAGCTGTCAAATAGTTTTCAAGTTTTTCACCGAAATCCAATAAAAACTACCAACTAACGGTGATTTTAGCGGCGCGTGCGCACATAGCACCCGAATCAAATAAAATTCCAACAAACCGAAAAATCACCGAACGAAAAAAAGAAACATTTTCAAGATACACTTAAAGATACTTTCGCTGTTATTTACGACCGTATACTAATTTCAAATCTAAAAAGTAATAAAGATTAAAATAAAAGAAACAACATAGCCAAAATATCACATGGCCAAACCAAAAAAAATTGCGACAAAAAATTTACAAGTAACGCAATTCAATCCAAAGTAAAGTCAAACTTAAAACCAAAGGAGGCAAAAAACTGGACAAGAAACAAAAAAAAAAATTATTGAACATGGAAGCGCAATGTTGTATATACCACATAGAAGCAGAAGAAAACAACGACGACGATTCGTAGCCCAAAATCAAACCATTTGACCAAAAAGATTGCGCAAAAACGTACAAAAAAAACAGTCAAATCACAAAAGATGTTAGCAAGCAAACGTACAAACGAACGAGCAGACCAACAAACAAACAAACAAACAAACAAACAAACGAACAAAACAAATTCGCATGACTTCCGTCATTGACATACAACATGACAGTTGATTTCTGTATTTGATATGCCCAGAATTTACTACTGTCATGTGGGGAATGTTTATCGCGCGCGATTTTCAACTGCAACTGCAGTTCGAGCAGTTCGAGTACAAGAAGAGCCAAGCCAACCAAGTCCACCAAACTGAAGCTTAGAGCTCAGTAGGCAATACTGAGTTGCCTCCTCATCAGAGATCAGGCATCGTCGTTGAGCACATGCGCGCATGCTTCACGAGAGTCCAATGAGAGTGTCATATCCCGAACGCAGTTTGCAGTTCAAACTATGTTTGTAATGTGAGTTTTGTGTCGTTGTGGCATAGTACTATGAATTTACACTGAAAGAAATAAATGTATAGAAGCTTCTTTGGGAACTACTTGAGACAATGAACTAATTAAGTTTTGTCACGAGTGTAAGATCTTTACAAATCGAAAGACTGCGGAATTGGCACTGGTTTCAAATGCATTTCGATGTCATTAAGTACAAAAACTCAATGAGGGACCAACCGTTTAAATAGACGCCATAGGATCCAGTTCATCGAGAAGTTGGCAGAGATTTGGAGAACGAATTAATAAAAAGAAGGAGTCAGACTATTCAAATGCATTTCGTTGTCATTTAGTTCCAAAATAGCATTGGGTTTCAGTTCATCATGGAGCTGACATGGCAGAGAATAATTTAGTATAGAGAAGGAGCCAGAACATGTTCTCTACTTAATTTGCGACAAGTTATATATTGAAATCTATAGAAAATCCTATTATTTCGAATGTTTAAGATGATGAAGAGCGAAATTGGCCTTTTTGATTTTTGAAAATCTATGAAACATTCCTTAACCAAGCTCGAGCGCGGGCACATCGAAGCTGAAATATATATTTCTAACACGTTCTCTAAGCCTCATTGTTCACCATGAAAATATTTAGAGCAATGGTGTGGCAATACATGTTGGAATTCTTATGAATCAGGAAGCCAAGCAAAGATAAGCATCATCTACTCTCAGATCTCAGTAGTTTCACATGCTTTTACTACGAAGTACATCACTTGCAATAAGTTCAAAAACATCTTTAACTAATACTCTTCTCTATAACGTGGGAGTCTCTAGAGTGAAGCTCCTTGCTTCCAACTCGTTAAATTGCATCTTTTTCCTTCAATTTTATATTCATATGCAACTTTTTACTCCAAATTTCATTTCCCTTTCATACTCCCTTACTTCAAATTTTATTCTACCCATCTGTAAATAATTTAAGTTACACCTTCTCCTTAATTTCAATTCCATATTCGTATGATTCTTTTTGCTTCATATTTGGTTGTCCCATCTATCCCATCCACCAAATCCCATCACATGACATAACATTACATCCCACCCATCCCATCGAATCCATACTCCCTTGCTTACAGTTTTATTCTGTCTATCTGTTAAAAATTAAAGTTTTAACTTTTTCTTAAAATTCATATTCGTATGCCTCTTTTTGCTCCATATTTAGTTGTCCCATTAATCCCATCTATACTTCTTTACTAACAATTTGATTCTGTCCACGATGATTTAATGAATTAAAGTTGCTCACAATTTTATTTAAGCTATGAACAATAAATGATGCACCTTCTAGTAAATTTTAATTTCATATTCGTATGCTTCATATTTGGTTGTCCCATGAAACCCATTTCATACATACTCCCTGGCTTACAAATTTATTCTATTATCTGAGAAAAATTAAAGTTGCATCTTTTACTTCCATTTCATAGTTGCATGGCTCTTTTTACTTCATTCTTTCATGGGTGTTGAGGATTTCTTGCTTCCAATTTTGTATTTTCGTATTCTTAGCAGCGTTAAAGCTCCTGTTTTCTCTCTCTTTCCTGATATTTGCTTCTTTTTTCTTTCAGCTTTAGATGTTGGCTATCTTCCTTGATCCCAATTTTCTGCTGAAGTCGTTGGACCAAATTTCAGCTTTCCTCTGGCCTTGTTTCGGGGCTGTTTGATATCTTAGATTCTATTTTTCTTGTATTTCCAATAAATTAAGTTTCTGTTCATTCTTGATTCGTTGGCTGTCTATCTCACACTTAAATTAATTCCTAATTGTATTGGTCTGTCCAAGTCATCCCAAGCTTACCCTTGACATCTAATTTCTGGACGCTGGCACTCAATCTTGCTTCCAAACGCAATATGATTAGTCTTGGGTCTGTTGAAGGTTGTTATCTATTTTGCAAGTGGGAGGTTTCATTCTATCATGCTCAAAATATGTTCTCAATTGTTCCGTTATGTATAAGTATCCATCTAATTCTAAATACTTCTTTTTCCTTTGCTTTCAGTGTTGATGTCTTACGTATCTCCTCAACTTATTGGTTAATACTTCCATATCGCTTCTTTTGAGGTTGCTGGAATTTAGTGTCCCTCCTCCCTTCTTTGCTTCCAAATTCCTTGTATTTTCTCTAGATTTGTTGAAGTTCCCATTTATATACATATTCTTGTTTAGAATTTTTTTCGGAACAGTGACATTTTTAGCTCCCCTTACTAATCTTACTTGTATTTTAAATTTTTCTTTCTCCCTTTTTGTCGGAAAATTGGAATTTTTACCTTTCCTTATTATTAATTTACATGTCATTCACCATTGATGATGTGTTAGTAGGCTGATGTGTTGTTACAAATAATTTCTGTTACGGTTTTCCTGATGCAAATCAAGTTTCTACATCTTATTAGCACCTTCTAACCACAAATATAAAGGTAAGGCTCCTTAAACTTCTACACATTCTACTCATTTCTAATCAAAAAAAAAATTTCAAATAATTTTCAGTGTAATATAAAACTGCAACTGTACAATTTCGTAAGTTTTCTTATGGCCTTTTTCACAATCAACAAAAATAGCGAAAAAACGACAAAAATTATACAATAAATATCTAAGGAAGGCGCAAAGGCATGCCAAACGAATACACTACATACTAAGTATAGTTAGTAGAACTCTTAACAAAAGAGAGAAAGAGACAGATTGAGTGAAAAGAAAGGAACAGTACGAGTGTAAAATGTTTGCTATTGTAGCTGTACAGAACTGAACTAAGTCGCATTGCCGCGAATTGTTTGTGAAGTTTAGGCCTCTAAGGCCAAGGCGTCTGAGGCCGCGAGAAGCCAGAACTATGCGCAAACATTGAAGTTCAGCGAAATGTTGGCAATGGATAAATGAAGGCGCGCATTGGGATGCGGTAAGATACTTGCGACAAATACGAAGCAGCGGTGACAACTTTTTGAGGCAAAGGCAATGCTGCTAGAACGGGCCATGATGATGATGAGGATTTGTATGCAGCATGCCACATGCAACACATGGCGTCTTGACGACGACGACGACGACGACTACAACGACTCGACTCCTTCATGTCTCCCAGTTGAGTTGACTACGAGTTCGAGTGCTATGGTATGGAATATATGTATCTCGTACATGGCGCGCGCTGGAGACATTTGAAACCGAAACCGTTAAATGGTACAATATTGAAATTTATTTTTATGTTGATGATCATTTGATGAGAATTTTACGACGACAACAAAAATAAAAGAAAAAACTAAGAAGCAGTTGCTGCAGCATAGAGTTTTGTACTGTGTGTCAACTGTGACTACTGTGCTGCCAGGCAGCAGCTAGCCAGCCAGCCATAATATCCATCGAACCGGTCGGTCTCTGCTGTCAGAAGTTTTTCGCTATTTCCTAGTTATTTATTCGCATAATTTTCAAATGCAATGCGTTGTTGTATAGAGACTGCCAAGACTGTTGCAATTGATAATATGGCCAAATGTCACAAACAACTGCGATCCATCATTTTGACTCAGGAAAATAAGCAAGAAGAAGCAGAGAGAAAAAACGTATAAAGCTGCATGCAGTTGTTTGTTTTTTTTTTTCGGATGGTTTTCGGTACTGCAGCAAAAGATCTGCTGCAACTTCGTCATCATCGTCGTCATCATTTTCATCATCGTGGCTATAATCTTCATCGTTGTGTCAATGCTCTGCACAATTCTGTCAGTCTGCCGCAGTGCAGTGTTGCACATTCTTACTGTGCATCAGTCTTACTGCTAGCTGGTAGTAGTTGTCTTTGGTATTTGGTATTTTGACTTTGGTGTTGCAATATATCTCGTAGTATTTTGTATGTTTTTTCGTTTGCGATTTGAAAGTTGTACATGCTCTGTTGTGTAATTTTTATGATTTAAAATCTTCTTTTTTTTTTAGCCATAGAAGTAATGTTGTTGCATCTAGCTGGCATCGTAGCTTTGATTCAAGTCAAGTCAAGGTTGAGCCGGGATTATCGTTGAATCTGTTTATGTGGTGTGGACCTTTTGGTGTTTGTTGACGATGTGTTGTGTTCTGTTGTCTGTGATTTAGGTTGTTTGATTAAATTTAATATAGTATATTGTATATATGCATTGTACTGGCCGCCCCCTTTTGTTTTTATATGTGTAGCGTGACACCATTTGATTGGCTTATGTGTATTTGGAAACCTTGTCCACATAGTGCAGTTCAAAGTTGAAAGGCTGTGTTAATATTAAGCAGAAAGTGGTGCACTTTTATCTTATTTTGCGCTATGTGCTCTATGTATTTAATAGCTACATATGATACTTCAATGAACTGTAGTAATTCTAAGAGGTCAAGGTTTCTCTCGATCTAATCAAAAAATATGTCACAAACTGTGAACTGTCTTACGTTTCAAACTCACATCACAACAAAAAGAGAGATTTTTGTTTAATTAGTTTTAGGAATATTGGGCGGCTTTTAAAATGTTCCATCCTGAGAGAATTTGGAACTTTAAATAATGACTAAGAATACCACTCCATCAAACAGTTTCTAAACATTTTTGGAGTATAGGGAACTTTCGATCCAGTACGAACCGCGAGCTTTATGAGCTATTTGATGAAGTTGACAAAGTCTAGCTGCTCTGGGATGACCATCTTGTTCCATAGGACCATAGAACTGGTGTATGATAAAATAGAGGTCGACCAGGTATGGAAAGATCTTTGCATATTTCAAGAAGATAAGGAAGATTACGATGTGTTCTAGCCTGAAACTGTCCAATGTAGATTTCGTATTGAATATTATTTTTTTCAACCACAAATATTTTAGTATATGGTGGTCTCAGAAGCTATTTGACATGGAGAACTGCAGGATAGTAGATCCGCTGCTGTTTGAAAAACTTCCAAAAGAAGTTATCAGTAACTCCCTCTATTTTAAAATTTTTGTTTGTTCCGGATAATCTCCGAAACAACTAAATTTATAAGGAGTAACTACTTATGTAGTTGGGGTGGGTGAAGGCGAGGGGTGAATGGGATCAAGGTATCAAGATCCCATGAGCAATTGATCCACTACTGATCTGATTACAGCTAGAACACAGAATAGAGGCATAGATGGGGAGGCTGTGAAGGCAAATAGTGAATGGGAAAAACTACTCTTTTGACCTTCAAAGCTATCAAGATCCCCATGGGCAATTGATCCACTACTGATTGGAGTACAGAGTAAATAAAGATAGAGGCAAAGATGGGGAGGGTGTGAAGGCAACGAATGATAAGGATCAATAAATATCTTGACCTTAAAAGGTATCAAGATTCACATGAGCAATTGATTCACTACTGATCCGAGTACTGCTAGAACATATAGATAGGGAAGGGTGTGAAGGCAAGGTAATGTGACCTTGAAAGGTAATTAGATCTCCATGAGCAAGTGATCTATCTACCACTGATCTCACTCCCATATGGTGTCGCCTTAATTTTTTTTTTTATACTTTTTCTCATTAAAATTTTGCCCTGTTTAATAATATTTTAGACGGACACTCCTCCAATTTTGTCCAATTTTTTTTCTTTTCAATTCAAAATTTTATATAATGCCGTTTCCCAACTCCTTTAAGTCACTTTACTAAGCCATTCTAGATTGGCTTTCACAAATGTCGACGGTGCAAAATCTTCTGAGCTTTACTCCGAGTTATAAGAAAATAAATAAATATATAAAAAAAAATATGGAATTCCTGGAAACTTCTGATTCTAAATATGTGTGTAGAAGGAGAACAGCTTATACAGGCGTCCAACATCAGCTTTCCTAGTTTAATGAATCGCTAACCATGAAGTCAGAGTTTTAATGAAAACTATAAAGTCTTCAGAAGTATCTATTCCAAGGAAAAACAGGCATGACAGTACCCAAAATGTAGCTGAGACTCTACAATTGAATGCCTTCTGCATCTTCTCTTGCACTCTAACTGGTATCAGTCAGATACATCACGTCCAAAGTTACACCTGCCAAACTCAATCCTCTACGTTTAGAATTATTTACACTACTTAGTTCTCTCTATCTCTCTCTCTTTCTTACTTCAGCCAAACAAAGTTAGCCTGACTATAACATTTAGAGACGTCAACATCTTAACCCCGTTCAATTCGGTAACAGTCTGTGTTCGTAGTACATCGGGTACTACGAACCTCCTAATTTGATCCTATATACTTTGAATAATTGATACCACATTTTTTTCTCTATTTTTCTCTCTCTTTCTCACTTCGTGTTAAACGAAGCACTCTTAACCCTATAAAAACTAAAGATTTCAGAAACATATACCTCGCTCTGTTTCGTATCAGTTCTTTTTCGAAGTTCATCAGGTACCACTCTCACTCCTGGCTCTGCTGTTGTTGTTAGAAGCGATCTCAAACGAAGCTTTCTTGTTCTTAAGAGAACTCAGCCCCTTATCCCACGCTCTGTATAGGTACATACGGTGCCACATAACTTTCGCTCCACTCAATCAATTAGGATCATTCACATAACCTAACTCTGCTGATGTTGCTATGAAATTCTTTAGTCCTCTAGGATCAAGTTCCTTATTACACGCTTTTGTTTCACTGAATTAATTAGGATGATTTACAATACCAGACCTTGCTGTTGCTGGTAGAGAAGATCTTTTTTCAAAAGAAGCTCTCCTGTTCACTAGAGAACTCAGACTCCCATACAGGAACATCAGTTAGCACATAACTTTTGCTGCACTTTATCAATAAGGATCATTCAACAACCTAGCTCTGCTGTTTTTGGTAGAAGTTAAATCTTTTCAAATGAAGCTATCCAGTCCTCTAGAGGTCCCAGATTTTTATCACACGCTTTTGTTCCACTGAAATAATGAAGATCATTAACAGAACCAGGCCATGCTGTTGCTGGTAGAGACGATCACTTTTCAAAAGAAACCTGTTCACTAGAGAACTCAGACCCTCATTCCATGCTCTATACAGGAACATCAGTTATCACAAAGCTTTTTCTACACTTAATCAATTAGGATCATTCAACAACCTAGCTCTGCCATTGTTGCTAGAAGTGAGATCTTTTCAAACGAAGCTCTTCTAAGCTCTAAAAATCTCAGCCTCTTGTTACAAGCTATGTACAGGTAGATCAACTTTTGTTTTACTCAATCAATTATTATCATTTAGCAGCCTAGTTATGCTATTTTTGCTGCAAGCGATCGCTTTTCAAATGAAGCTCTTCAGTCCACTCGAGGATTATCTTATCCAATGTACAGGTACATCAGGGACACTCACTCAATTAGCTCTTCTGACCCGTTAAAATCTACAGATCTCAGAGCTTTATACAGCACTCAATCTGGTGTCAGTTCTTATTCCAGTTACATCAGTTACCGCTTTAGTCTCACTTCACTCAATCTTCTAGGTGTGGTAGGAGCTACGCCAATAATATTATAATATGTAGAGACATCCAATTAAATAAACAGGCTAGGCAGTTGAAGTTTACAAATTTTATATCATAAATGTTGTTCCATAAAAAGACTAACCATTCATAACAAGCATAACTTAGAAGAAAGTTAACAACTCAAAAAAAAAAAAAAAACTATTTTCACTGCAACAAAAATTGACCTAATTTTCATTTTCTCCACCTACATTTTTCAAATGGAGCATCACATACAAAAAACAATAAAAATCATTCATATTGCAATTTGTGACACAGAATTTCTACGAATTGGAAAAATTTAAAAGCATCAAAGCCATACGTGAAACATTTTACAACAATAAACATTTTGAAGCATTGTTTTTCAGAGACATTTCCATGAAAAAGCTTTTCCGCGCCCAACCATAAAAGACAAAAGCCATTACAAACAATGTTTATAGCATTTTTCTGTTAACAATTGTTCGGTTTTCTATTTTCATTGTTTGACTACAAATATGGTCAAAACTATTTAAACAAATATGTGACATATTTTTTTTGTGGTTGGAGTGGAAAAAATTAAATAATAAAAAAATGGAACTGGAAGTTTGAAAAACAATTGACTGTGATTTAGTATAAATAAATATAGAAGAAGTGTGAAAATGGAAAGTGTGAAAGTTTTGTTTCACTTAATTAACTTGAAATATCTGGATTTTATCTAATGAAAAAGATTCGATATGCATCAAAAGCTAATTAAGAAGGAAAGAAAAAGCTATAAAAAAATATAGTTTCGACAAAAATAAAAAATTAATAAAATTTTCATGATTTTTATTTGGAGGCTGTTTCATTTTATTATTTGTTTTGTTTTTTATTTTTATGAGTTTTCACAGAGTGTGAATGGTATTTTTTATTTACATAGTTAATGCCAGACAGACGGACAGGCAGACAGATGCAACTCGCCTTATCGAACTACACAGAAATAAATAGCTAAACTTTCAATGTAGATATATATTCCTAAAAAGTCTGGCGATTCATCCATATTTTTACATGTCCGTCTGTCTGTATATCCATCTCTCTGTATGTCCTTCTATCTGTTCCACTGCCACAGAAATAAAATTGTTTTCACATTTTATTTTAGAAAATTTTGGTTTCGAAATTTTTAAAATAAAATTTTATACTTCATAGCATAGAATTTTTCACAGAAGTTTCTTTCAATTCAGTTCGCATAAATTTTTATTTGGAAAAAAAAAAACTTGTTCCGCCTGAGTTACCAACTAAGCCTAAAAAAAAAAAAAAAACAAAGACACCAACCAGCAGCAACAAGTATTGCCAAATAACCAATTAGATTTTCTATTTGACTGCGCGGTTTGGATTTTCAATACGCAGCGGAAAGTCTGAAAAAAAATATAGAAAAATTCTAACGTGCAACAACATTTTCAAATGCCACGCAAGAATTATTTTTTTTTTTTTTTGTTCAGTTTTTTTGTTCAGTTTTTTTTTCGTAGAAGCAGCAACAAGTCGAGTTTTGCTTGTTGCTGCTGCAGTTTTGACCTAAATTTCAACTTAAATGCATTTTAAATTCATTGAATCGATCTCCAGCGATTTGTTGTGTGTGTTTTGTTTTTTTTTTTTTTTTTTGTTTTATTCAATTTAAAATTGAAAAAGAGAAAAAATTATACAACTTTGCAGCAGTTGCAATATTCTTGTTGTAATGAAAACTGCACAGAAGTGTTTTTCCCTCGTTGTTGTTGCTGCTGATTTTTCCAGCTTTGACTTGAGCTGTGCTGAGTTGAGTTGTTGCTGCTGCTGCTGCTGCTACACACAAATTGAGCAATTCAAGTCAACAACAACTAACAGCAACAACTGCAATCAGCAATGACTCCTACTTCTTCTTCAACATCGGCGTTGTCGTCGTTGTCATGATCTTGTGGTGTTCTCTATACACTACATATATAGAAGGAGGTAGGGCATATTAGTTTTTTTGGAAGGTTTTGAGAAACGTTTAGGGTTCTGCTTTCATTTGTTATCTTTGGTTCTTTCAATTGATTCTGTGGCACTCAATTGTTGAAAAATATTTTTGCTGATGTGTGAGTTCCATGATTATTTTGATTTGTAAGCTTCAAGTGTTGTAGTTTCTGCTTACATTTGCTGCGTTTGGTTGATTTTGTGGCACTCAATTATTAAAGAAATATGATTGCTGATGTGTGAGTTGCATGATGTGTAAGGTTGAAGGGTTGAGATTTCTGTGTTTAGCTGATTCTGTGCCACTCATTTGTTAAAAAATATTTCTGCTGATGTGTGAGTTTTTTGATTTGTGTATTTGTTGATGTGTAAGGTTGCGGTGTGGAGGTTTCTGCTTTTTTTTTCTCTGTTTCGTTGATTTTGTGCCCCTCACTTGTTGAAAAATATTTTTGCTGATGTGTGACTTTTACGATGTATGAAAATAGTTAGGTGTAAGATGGAGGACATAACATTTCTGCTCTCGTTTTTTGTTTTTGGTTCGTCCAGTCGAATATGTGCTGCTCAATTGTAAAAAACAATATTTTTGCTGATGTGTGAGTTCCATGATATGTGTGTATATTGATGTAAAAAGTTGAGGAGTTAAGAATTCTGCTTTCAATTAATATATTTAGTAGATTCTCTTCCGCTCATTTGCTAAAAATATTTTTGCTGATGTGTGACTTTAATGATATCTGATTATTTTAATAAGTAGTTGTCAACCTTTGACGTTTCTGCTTTAATTTCCTGCGTTTCGTTGATTCTCATTAAAAAAAAAATATGCTGATGTGTGAGTTTCATGTTCACATTTTCAATCAAATAATAAATCACACATTTATTTACTCACACATCAGTGCACTTACTTTTTAAATAAGTTGGATTGAGACCGTGCAAGACCTAGTGTTTGCTCTGAGTCAAATTTTTTTTATAAGTGAGTATGCTGATGTGTGAGCAAACTGATGTGTGATTTATTGTTTAAGCTCGTTGACTTATTTCACTAATGAGCACGAAATACATATTTCTTTTTCACTTGTCGATAGTCTAATACATATTTTTATGAATAAGGTTACTGATGTGTGAGTAAACTGATGTATTTTTTCTCATAAAGTTTAATAACAAATTTTGGGTAAATATATTACGAATTATTAAATATGATAAACAAGAATAAATTAATTTGAAATAACTTTCTTCTTTTAACGATTTTAGTAAAAATTCCATCCAATTTTCTATACAAAATCAGTTCTCCAACATTGTTTGAAGGTTTATCCATTCTTCTGCAAAAACAAAGCAGGTGAACCAGACATGCTGAGCATCTTCGCTAAGCTCTCTTCAGTAGCAGATACTTCTGAGATACTCAGCGTTGCATCGTCAGCAATCTTTTGAAAGCCACTTCAGACTCTCATTACCGCAAGTTGATATATGGACTCAGTTTAGTGCTTCGGTAGTGGATCTTCACCTGAAAGATTTCGCCCAGATTAGAGCTACGTGTAAGATGACTCATTATGTTCACCTTTGCAAGAGTAGCTTCCGCTGTACGCGTGGGCTTCTCTTGTTCAGCATTATTTTTATTAGGGCTCTACAAAATTCAGCACCTTTTTTTCTCACGGAATGGAGATGCTCTCGATAGCTAAGGCGTAAATCGAAAAAAATCCGAGATGCTTTAATGTTGTTCCAACTGCTTTTTGGCCATTAAATAGAACTGCTTCCATTTTCTGCTCTGTCAGGCCCAGACCGACCGAGGAATGCTAATTTTTGACTACAAGTAGGACGCTATTCCCTAATTTAAGTATGTCCAACATAGAAAAGAACCTAGGACCGAACCATATGGAATACCTCCTGTGCTATTATTATTATTAATATTATATTTTACAATTCTATACTTGAAAAGACTTCTTATAACAATTTTAATTAAATTCGGAGATCCGAAGACTTCGTAGTGCTTCTAATAAATTGAGATAAGTTTTGTAGAAATGGGAGACCATCATCAAAGATGACGCCAGTAGCTAATGCGGATCAAACATTTTTACAAACGTCAAATGGTTAAAACTTCTTGTGAAGAACTGATTCATTTGTGGAAGGTGTTTTTTCTCGTGGAACAACTAAAAACGACAAAGAGAACTTTTTTGTATTGCAGTTTGATGTACAACGAAAAATTGCTGCACTGCGATAATATGAAACGTGACAATGCGGTGTAAGCCCGCACATGTATGTACATCATTGGCAAAGGCGTGCATCCATTATTTACATTCTAAGTATTCGGTAGTATCAATGGAGCATCGCAATCAACAACTATTGCTGCACCTTAGGTAACTAAAAATGGAGTCGAATATAGAATAGCCTCACAAGAGGAACAATTCTAACGAGCCGAAATTTATGATGACCAGAATGTTAAAAAAAAGAGGGAGAATGTTGAAAACAAAAGGAGGGAGAATGTTGTATAAAAAAAAGGTGTCTTGCGTTTGTTTCGTTTAATTTGTGTCAATTTTCCACACTTTAAAAAACAAATAATTTATAAAGTTGTTTGGAAAACTTATTCGGGAATTGTAAAACTTTTTGACTAGCGAGTTGGAGTTTTGTACTCAGTCATATTCCGAAAACCATACTGTTGTGGCAGAATATTGAAGTTTACACCACTCATATGTATATGTAATTCCGTTCCAAATTTTTTTATCCAATGAAGAACACTTTTAAATTTTTTGTAGCGTATTAAAGTTTCTGTTTAACTTAATTTTATGTTTTTTTTTTTTTGCACATTTTCAAAAAGTAGCAAAGTGGTTTTTATATAGAAACGTTTATTAGACAAAACAACATCAGCAACAACACCAGCAACAACAACAACGTGTTTCCAATACGGGCATCTATTTTGAAGCAGGTTCTTGTTTGGTAATTCTTAATAGATTTTTCCTTCTATAATTTTTTTCTTTTTTGAAGTTTTGCACATTTTTGCCAAGTGTAAGTAGGTTTTCACTCGTCAGAGGCTGTTGTACTAGTTCTGCTACAAAATAAAGCCCACAATAATTTACAAAATGTTGCATAAAATTAAAAAAAAATAAAAAATAAGAACCATGGTTGGAAATTAGTACTTTGAAAGCTGGTTTGAAACAATAATTTGAATGTTACTTCTTGGGCAAAGAATTTGCGTCACTGTATAAATTTAAGATAAGATTGGCTGTTATATATAGGTGTACTATAAAACTGAGCAGTTGAATGAGTTTAGCTTTTTAGAATCCATAATTGCGGCAAGAATCTTCAATTTGTTAGGCAACAATTTTTATAATTCACGAATAATTTTTCCATGCAACTTCAATTTGATTTCTTCAAATAAAAGTAGCATAAAAACTTATTCGCGAATTATAATATTTTATAGCTTGTTAATTGTTAAAAAAAAAATTCACGGATCTTAAAATTCTATAAAATAAAATTCTATATCCGTTATACGATTTAAAACACATGTGTTCAGTAAGCTGCCTCCTAGTATCACTTCATACAACAATGATACAAAATATCAGGAAGAAGAAACCGTACATAGCTGCACCGTAGAGAATTGCAAGTAAATAATACATCTACTAGATACAATGCGAATAGTTTGCGCTATATTATCTGTAAACAGTAAAACTACACACATTGATGGTATGGCACTCTAGAAGAAAAAAAAAAAAAAAAACGCTTAACTAGCGACTAGCAGTAGGCATCATTCTAGCAATAGAAACAACATTTCGTAGAACAACAGCACAGAGCAAATCTGTTGATGTTGTTGCTCCAGCAAGTAGTATCTACGACAATGTATCTACGTTTCTGCAATTTCAGCTGTGCAACGGTTGATTGGTGGGCGGTGGCAACGCTGCTGCATGATGAGGCGTAAGGCGTACTGTCTGTCTGTGTGTGTGTGTGTGTGTGTGTGTGTATGTTGCACGCATGCAGTCCATATGTAGCTTAGTAGTTGCAACAACAAGACGACGACTTAGTTGTCAATCAAACGAACGAACGAACGATCGTACCAACGATCGATCCATCGATCGATCGATCGAAAGACTTTACTACAAATGCATATGGAGACAGTCAGACTGGCACTGGGACAGATACATAGATGAGACAGTCAGACGGACGGAGAGGAGACAATCTTCAGCTTTTTCCGCAAACACTAATATAGAATTTCAGAGTGCATTACTTTTTAATACGCTATACAGATTTAGTGTGAAAAGAGTTTGAACAGTTTAATGGAAAGTTTGTAACGTATTGAATATGGAGTCTCCTTTTAATAAAACTTCAGTAGATGTGTGGAACATTTCTGGCAAACTCCAATTCAATGCAATCTACTTCCGATGCAGAAGAATTTTTTTTTTTTTGCTAAACAAGGAACTCTAATGGTGAAGAACCAGTTTCGGTTCCACTCTATATCCGATGGAAAAATTCCTTCGCAAGGTTTTGGCTAAGGTGAATATTGCAAAGGAGATACCTTATACTCGGAGTCAAAGATGCTAAACTGTTGATTTTTTTTTTAACTCATGCTTTGATGTAATTTTAATGCAGTTCTCTTGGTTGTACTCGCAGATGAAGATGCTTAGGGCATCGGTGAAATATGTTCTCACCAATCAATAATCGACAATTTCCTCGCAAATATGTTCTCATCGGTCTCATTGCTCATACATATGCAGCCAACTAAATCTTCGCGAAGCTTAAACAAAGCAATCACCTGCAAGCGATGCTTTAAATTTCCACCTTATAACCCGAAGTCTGTGTCGTATATTATCGACCATTATCAAAGAAATGGAACCAAAGCTTTTCATTTCCTAGTCAATCGGAGCCAAATGTAGCTGACCTCTAGCATGTTCACTCTGCGCTTGCAAATCTTGTCAGTTAAGAAGCCCCTTAAGAGTCTACACTACATCATCCACAGAATAATGCTCAGGAACTTCTTATTCTGTCTTTTCTATCCACAGAATCATGCGCAAGAACATCTTATTCTGCCTTTTCTATTATGTAAGTTCCAGCTTGAAGTCGGCTTGGTACTTCCTCCATATCGCATGCCAAGATGTTCCTGTTCTGTTCGGTATGTCTGCTAGTGATCGGGTTGTGGCTTCTAAGGCTTTTAGCTGAGCATAATTCGGTGCTAACCAAAAACTGGGTTTCACATACATTTTCATTATTATTTGGACTACACAAAGAAATCTGTTTGATGGGTTCTATCACTGATGAGCTTTGACAACCAAAAAGTAAATTAATTTGGAAAAAACTTCCCAATGATGTCTTGCATCTTCAATTTACTCAAAGAACACACATATTGGTTCTATAAGTACGATCTAGATAATGTTTCATGGTATGAAGGTACAGCAGATGTCAAATCATCTTTTAAAGAAGTGGGTCACCATAAAAATTATATTGAAAAAAAAAACCTTCTGAAGTTTTAACATATTTTATTATGTTTTTATTCTAAAGCAATGTACTTCGATCTTTTTTTTTTAAATAAGATGTAAACAGTTTCTCACATACGGTGTCAAACAGCTTCATCAAACTTCTTCAATTTTAGCATCTTTTAAATAGGTGTCACCACAAAAATTATGTACAAAATCTTCACTATTCATATTATAAGCAAAATCATGGATCATATTGTTTTAGTATGGACAAAATCTTCACTAACCAAGCTAGAGACTCCGAAAATGTTTCCAACATTGAACCTTTTATTAAGGGGACAGTTTTAGTAAGCATAAAATCTTCAATAGCCAAGCTACAGCAATGGAAATTGTTTCCAACATGGAACATATTGTTCTAGTATGTTCAAAATCTTCACTAGCCGAATAAAAAACTCCGAATATGTTTCCAACATTAAACCTATTATGAAGAGGACGGTTTTAGTATGCATAAAATCTTCACTAGCAAAGCTACTGCAATCAAAATTGCTTCCAACATGGAAGTAAAGGCTAAATCTTCATTATCCAAGCTTAATAAGCTGAATTTGTTTCCAACGGGGAAACTGTTATTCAAACATCGGTTTTAGTGTGCACAAAATCTTCACTATCCATGCTAAAGTAAGCGAATATTTTCCTATATGGAATATATTAATCTAGTATAGACAAAATCTTCATTACCAAAGCTAGAGATCCCGAGTTTCTTTTCAACAGTAAACCAAGATGCATCAACCAAAATTGGAACATATTGTTTATTATAGGCAATATTTGCTCCATTCAAGCTGGATAAACTGAATATATTTCCAACATAAAACATATTGCGCTAGTATAGGCAAAATCTTCACTAACCAAGCTAGAGAATTCCGAATTTCCATCCAACATCGGTTTTAGTGTGCACAAAATCTTCGCTAGCCAAGCTAGATACACCGAATCCGTTGCCAACATTATTACTTCTATTTAATCTATAAAATTTTAAAGCGCATCAAATCTTCATCGCCACCGAAGTTGAAAAATTTCAGCTTATTCTATTTTTTTTTTTCTTCTCTCTGATTTTATACCAAATCAAAGTATTTTCTTTGCAGTGAAAAATTGAGTTGAAAAATTTCTGCCAAGAAAACTAACTGTTGGGATTGACTTTTGCTACTAAAAAGCTGCACATTGCGTAGTTCAGGCATCTTTTTTTTTTCTTCTATTTATTCCCTCTTCAAATTGAGGATTTTCTACAGCAGGCGAACTTTATCTCTTTGTAATGTATTTGTTGTGCCTGTAGATTTCTGTGTTGCATCTTACGGAAAAAAAGGTAAAAAAAAAAAAAAAATTGTATCTTACCTAATTTGGTTTAAATGGAAATTCCGTTTTTAGTCAGTAGTAGTAGTAGTAGAAGCCAATATTGTACATTAGAAGTGTACTACGACGACGAGTGGCAGGCATGCTGCCTGTAAGGCTTTGTGCAGTAAAGGGAGGCACTACTCAAACGCAATATTGAAGCGTCCTATAGTCGTCGTCGTAGTCGTCGTCGTCAGCGGTTCACGATCGATACACAATAAAATACTCTACATGAAGTTGATCTGTCCGTACGTCTGTCTGTCTGTCGGTCGGTCGGTTGGTTCTTCTGTTTATTTGTTTGGTGAACTAGTCTATTTTTGGTATGAAGCGCTACTCGAGTTAGTTCTTTTGTTTTGTTTGCATTAAATGTGCGTGCTTGCATTTTTCACATGGTTTTTAAATTATCGAGAAGTTTGAGCGTACTTGGATTTTTTCGTTTGAGGCTTCAGATTTTTTTCTTCGTTGCTTTCTTTTGTAAGATTGTAAGATATGAGCAAAAAAAATATAAAAATCAAGATCTTCAGAGGCATTTTTAGTTTTAGTTGTGTGTGCAGCATGTTAAATTAGTTAAATTAACTCTGAACTGCTGTTGTTCTAAAAAATGTTGTGTGGAGAACACAAACCTCAGTGTTCTAAAATGTGGAGAACAGTTATCTCATTGTTCTACAGTACAGAGAACACCTATTTCAATGTTCTACAATGTGGAGAACACCTATTTCAGTGTTCTACAATATGGAGAACACCTATATCAGTTTTGTAAAATGTGGAGAACACCTATCTCAGTGTTCTATTATATGGAGAACACCTATCTCAGTGTTCTACAATGTGGAGAACACCTATCTCAGTGTTCTATAATCACCAATGTAGAGAACACCTATATCAGCGTTCTAAAATGTGGAGTACAGCTATCTTAGTGTTCTACAAAGTGAAGCACACATATCTCAGTGTTTTACAATGTGAAGATAATCTATCTCAGTGTTCTATAATATGGAGAACACAAATATCAGTGTTATAAAATGTGGAGAACACCTATTTCAGTGGTCTACAATGTAAAGAACACCTATCTCAGTATTCTATAATATGGAGAATACCTAAATATAAATGTTATAAAAATAAAAACCAAGTTTAACAAACACTGGACACAGCGAGCACAACTATTTAGCAAACAATCGATCAATAATGCTATAAAAAAAATTATGCCAACACAAAAAACTTAATTCCAAGCCATAATAAAAAGTTCCAACACTATGGAAAATATATTTCATATAGACACAAAGTTCAATAAAAATGCTTTTAATCCAAAATAATTTATAATGCAAAGATTACAGTGCAACAAAAACTTGATATATATACATAATAAAAGTAAAAGTCTGGTAGCTACCATAAACAAAATAAAGTAAAAACTTCAAAACCAGACAAAAAGAGCTGTCTTAAGGACACACAACACATGGCATGGCCAGCTGACTTCATACGAGCTTTCAGATTAAGATACGTACGCGCGCGCGAAAGACCTTTTACACTGCATTTGAACTTTAACACGAGCGAAATAATAAAAATTTCAAGCTCAAAAGCACATGGGCTCAAGGGAGAGTATGGAGAAAAAAATAAACCAAAATAAAAACCCATCTTGAACTTGGGTCAATATTATAAAACGCGCTTGTAATAAAAGAAAAGCAAAGCAAAAAAATGTAGCGAAAGGCGAAGCTAAGCAAAGAAAAGCCACCAAGTTGAAAGAAATTTATTACCAACTTGATGCATGGTGGCTATTTAACTTATGCACATCGCACCACACACTCAATACACTTAACTACGTACTTACAAACGAGAGACGACAGCACAGAAAAAGGTAAAAAAAAAAAGTATCTCCACACAGGTCAAAAGGCTATCGCAATTAAATGCATCTCAAGCGAAACAATAATACGACGACGACGACGAAGTAAAAAGATACAAAGTGCATATCTCTTGGTGAGTTTCAGTTTGTCAAAGACCTTCCTTCGCGCATGCGCAGCTGTTACATGCAGTCGTTACATTTTTTTTTTTGCCCCAAACCAACCTATAGCGCCAAATATCTTTCGTAAGTGTCTCGTAAATCAGTCAATCATAAAAAATAACAAGCCGAAAATTTATTTTTGCAATAATTATGCCATATAAAATGCTGCGAAAAATCAATTAAACTGCAACAAATAGCCGGGTTGATTGGTTGTTTGTATGGACTGGGAGAATGTATGCACTGGTAGGTAGGTGGTTGTTAACAACTAAATGGCAATTTAACATAACTGTTTTGTAACGCATTTGGCATTCGGTTAGTAAATATTTAGTTGAAGTACGAGTAGCTGCAGGTGATGTATATCTTGTAAGCTACAGATTTGCAGAGAAAACTTCAACTGGTTGGCACACTTAACCCTTAACATATGCATAATATTTTTTCAGCTATGATGTAATTTGAAAACTTCTTGCAGAAATTTTTACAATGTGAAGTATGAAGTGTCTTAGAAGTGTACAGAAATAATATTTGATAGCCACTAAATAAGAATTTACAGTACACATTTATAAGAAGGAGCATGGAGAACACATTGGAGAACAATAAACTTAGACATAAACTCTATTAATATAATGCCTCCATTATAAAATCAATGGAGAACAGCCATCTTCCATATTTTAAACTCATTTATCTAGGAAATTGTCAAAGATGGCGTTATTTGCTTTAAAATTCAATGTTTCGAGGTAGTCTAAGATTTCAAAAACAAAATCTTAAAGTTTCTCTTCATATTGATACCTTCAAATAAATCTAATGTAAAGAAAAGTCGAAAGATTCCAATCTCCTTTGCATTTATTGAAGTTCCTGCAAAAGAATGGTAGTTTACTAGACTCCGAACTTAAATATTTTTACTTTCTCCAAGGTAAAATGTGGAGAACACGTATCTAAATATTCTACAATGTGGAAAACACTTATATCAGTGTTCTTCAATCTAGAAAACACTTATCTCCGTGTTCTACTAAGTGCAGAACACCTATCTTAGTACTCTACCATGTGATGATCATCTATCTGAGTATTTTACAACTTGGAGAAGATGCATTTAAGTATTCTATAATGTGGAAAACACATATTTCAGTGTTCTACAATGTGCAGAACACATATCTCAGTACTCTACCATGTGAAGAACATCTATTTCGGTATTTTACAACGTGGAGAACATGTATTTAAGTATTCTAAAATGTGAAAAACACCAAATTCAACGATCTATAATGTGAAAATAACCTATCTAAGTGTTCAACAATGTGGAGAACATATATATCAGTGTTTTCCAATGGGAATACACCAATATCAGAGCCCTTCAATGTTGAAAACACCAATATCAGTGCTTACAAATGTAGATAACACCTATCTCAGTATTATTTAATGTGGAGCACAGCTTATTCAGTATTTTCAAAGTGAAGAACACATTACACAGTGTTATACAATGTCAAGAACACATAACTTACTGTTCTGTAATATGAATAACACCTATCGCATATAATGTGGATAACACATATTTCATTGTTCTAAATTATGAAAAACACCTATCTCAGTTTTCTTCAATGTGTAGATCACCTATCTCAATATAATAGAATGTGGAGCACATCTAACTCAGTGTTCTACAATGTGGAGAACACCTAACTTACTGTTCTAAAATAAGGATAACACCTAACGCGGTGTTATAAAATGTGGATAACAGCTATTGCAGTATTTAATATTGTGGAGAAAACCTATTTCTATGTTCTACAATGTGGAGATCATCTAACTCAGTGTTCTACAATGTGGAGAACAGCTAACTTACTGTTCTAAAATAAAGATAACACCTAATGCGGTGTTATAAAATGTGGAGAACACCTATTTCAGTGTTCTATATGTGTGGAGATCATCTATTTCAGTTTCAATGTTGTGAAGCACATCTAAGAAATGTGGAGAACACCTATTTTAGTGAAATAAAATGCACAGAACACCGATCTTGGTATTCTACAATGTGAAAAGCATCTATCTGAGTTTTCTACAACATGGAAAACACATATTTTAGTGTTCTATATTGTGGAGAACAACTATTTTAGTGTTCTATAATGTGGAGAACATCTATATTAGTGTTATAAAATGCAGAGAACAGCTATATCAATGTTCTACAATGTGAAAAACACCTCTTTTCACTTTAAAATTTTCCAAAGAAGCTATAATCTAACTTTCTTAAGCACTTCTTGTACTTCTATGGTGTGTCTAATTTTAGCAGATTCTGCACTTCCACAATAAGTTTTTTTTTTTAAACTTTAACAATTGGTATCAAATTTTCAAATGATGCTTTTGAAGATTTTTTTTTTTTTTTTTTTTTTTGATATTCAAATTTCTTTCAATTCTTCAATTTAAAATCTTTTATTAACTTTTAAATTAAATGCAATTTTAATGCCAACATTAGAGTCTCTCCAACTGTGCCAATTACTTCAAACCATACAACTTAGGGTTAAGACCGCCGCTGCTACCAACAATCTGTAAAATATCGCGCAAACAGATAACGCTACACTTTACGGGCAAACTTGTATGTGCAACGAGACTTAACTGCATGACTGCAAAAAGTTATCAACTTGAGATACTTATCTGGCATGGATCATCGACACACCAATGGTGCAACTTGACTTGGCAACTTGCGGTAAACTGTCTAAAGTTATTATTTAAGCTGACAAATTGCCTTTTTAGCCAGCTAGTGCTAGTATATGCGATGACGACGACAACGACAACGACGACGACGATGATGATCGCTCATTGCGGAAATGCAGATTTTTCTGCGCCGATAAGTAGGTAGGTAGGTAGTCCAGTTCAGTTCAGTGCAGTTCAGTCAAAAAAGCAGTCAGGCAACAGTGTTACAGTTTAGTAACTGGCGGTTATTGGTGAATTTTTGCTTATTAGTGGTGTTTAGATTGACGGCAAAACAGTTGAATTGCGCTTTCAAGCATTAAATTAAAAGACCAAACCAAACCGTTCGAATGTTTTCGTAATCAACATCAACAACGTAGCGGTTTATGTCAGTCTATAATAGCCCACCAACCAACATTCTTGATTTTATGCTTATTTAATGCTCAGCTTATTGCTAAATTATTACACACTGACTTCACTTGTGTTTTATGTATCTATTTAAAGCTTATCGCAGTTTATAGCATCTCATAACATACATACGATGGCGCAATTTTTCCAATGTTGCCAACATTTAGTTTATGTTGTCATAAAATACAACATTTGACTTTGAGAAGTTGATTTTGTTTTTGTATTTTGCTGCTAATAAATCGTTGCAGTTTTGAGATACATTTGCGCAAAAAAAGAAATGCATTCGAGCTGTTTTTTATTGCAGGTGCTCTATAGTTAAAAGAAATATTAAATGAAATAAAATAGACAGGTATTCTATAGGGAAGAGAACAAATGAGAGAAAAACAGAGGTATTCTATAGGTATTCTATGCGTCTTTTGTGTCGTTTTATGAGTAAAAATTTTAAAAACGTATTTAACCGATTTTTATAAAACAAAGTTTGTACACAACTGCAAATAAATTGCTATCAAATGTGAATAAAATAATTTTTTTTTTTTTTTTTTCAATTATAAATGTGTATGAAAAGTGAAAGATCAAACAAACAAAAAAAAAATTTATATATAAAAGAAATCATGACTTATAGACCTCCCTCATATATACACATACAGTTCGTTGGCACCACCATGAGTTATTGTATACAATATAAAGCTAAAAATTCGCAATTGGCTACACACATTATATTATACATTTTCTCGCATGAAATGGCAAACATTTTTAATTCAAAATATTTTGCATATCATACAAAATAAAATTTTCTTGCTTGCTTTCTTTCTTTCAAACAATTCAATGCAAATCATGCAGCATTTAAATTTCGAAACAATAGATGACGAATTATTGCAGTCAAATGAGTTTGAGTGACTTGGGTTAGTGCTTTAAAAGTATCTCGATATAAAAAATAAAACTTGATGTCAAAATACTGACAGCAGCAGCTGGAAAAAGGCATTTACATGCAGCGCATAAATAGTAGACGCGCACATTTTAGACATATTTTTTTTCCCGATTTTCTTTAAGATTGCGACATCGAGAAAAAAAAATAAAAAATTTCATGTAAAAATAACTTTACGAAAAAATCATTAAAATAAATTAAAATAATTGCATTTCAATGTGGAGAAAAGCAAAAAAAAAAAAAAAAAAATAAACATTAATATTGCACATATGTAACTCTGTATGTGCCTCTGTCTAAATGTATCTTTGTATCTGTGCATCTAAATGACGACTATCTTTGTATAATATGGAAGAAAAAAAAAAAACGAGTAGAAAAAAAATTGGGTAAAAAAAAATTACGTGTAAAATCATGCATGAAGTGAATTTATACAGACAGACTCTCGCGCAACATTTGAGCGACTGTCTGACGTTGTGATAGACGTGCCAGCCTGATATGTAGTCGAGACAATACATTTTATTTTACTGGAGTTCTCTGAAAGCTTTGTGTAGTTTAGCGACTACTGATAGACAGACGGACAGAAATCATAGACGTGCAATTGCATTTTTCTGTGTCTGAGTCTGTACATATGTTTTTTTTTTTTTTTTTTTTTTTGAAGTTTTTATTCGTCGAGAATATAGCAAAATTAGATAAAGACTTAATACATGAATGAACATAAACGTTTTTGTTGTGGTTGTTGTTGTTGATGATGATGACGAAGTAGTTTGCTGAGATTATGCAAAACCATTTTATAAGATTATGAAATCGAAGTTTTATGTGAATTGAGTATAGTGGAAAGTGTTGTAGATTAGAGAAAAAGGGAGAAACACGAATTTAAAGGGAACAGTTAAAAGAGCGTTCAAAAGATCTCTTCTGATTGACGCTTATTTCATAAAAATACTAAATAGTACTAAATAAGCACCTTCAACTTGAAATTATAAACTCCATATGTAACACTGAAAGAATTAAACCTGCGTTAAAAGAGCTGTTTTGTTTGTATGTTATAAAAATTAGCTAAAATATGTCTGGTACGACAGTACTAAATAAGCACCTGCAACTTGAAATCATAAACTTTGTATTCAACACTGAAAAAGTTAAACATGCGTTCAAAAGATTTGCTAAAATATGTCTGATATGACTGTACTAAATAAGCACCTGCAACTTCCTTCCATTTTATAATTCTCAAATCGTATTTCAACTTCATGCAGTCAAGTTTAAAGCAATCTAAGTAAAATTTTTTTACTTTTTATTTTGTTTAAAAAAATTTTAAGCTACTCCTAAGCCATATTTGGCAATTTGAAGAACCACCCAAAAAAAAAAAAATACAAATCTCTGCAGATTTTTGCCTCGTTTATTATTGTTATTATTATTATTTCGTTGCGTTTTGCTTTGTTTATTAGTTTTATTTTTGTTCGTTTTTCTCGCTGTCAGTTGTCGAAGTAAAAATGCTCATTTGGCAGACATTTTAATATGCATCTGTCTGTCTGTCTCTGTATATTACAATTTTTATATTTAAATTTTTTATATTTTTTTGGCGGTTACATTTTGCCAACTTGCAGGTTTTTATGACTGTTTATTTTTCCTCATTTTATGCATTTTTTTTTTTTTTGTTTATTCTGCGTTGAACGGCTGCCGAAAAGAATAATCGTTAGCGCTGCAATTTTTGGGGCCAGTGCGATTTATTTTTATTGCCACTCTGAAACTCTTAAGACATCGTCATCTCCCATTGACCATTGCACTTGCATAGCCATGAAGAAGTATTTTGCCACTTGACAGCTGAGCATTTGCATTGTTGCATATTGTTTCTTGCAGCAGCTGCCCCCACTTTCATTTCTTCTTAGTATATAATGACATATTTTAAATTTCAGGCGAAGCAATAAAAATTGACCTCAATTATTTTTGTTTCATTAAAAAAAAACAATATATATGTACTATATTCTTTTATAAGCAATTTTCGGAGGCTGATTTGCTTCATTGTGCTGTCAGCAGTCGGTAGCAACAAAAAAAGGCTTTGAGAAATGCATAATTAATGCAATGAGTCTACTGCTGATGTAGCTAATGAGTAATTGGCAGCAGTTTAAGTGTGGAATTCAATTAAAGACACAGCATAAAAAAGTACTTGTGTATTATAACTGGCAATAAATAAAAATTAAATACCTAATGCTTCTGAGCCTTCATGATTACTTCATATGCTGTGCTGTTTTAAGCATTAGCAGCAGTTGGAGTATTAAAATGATAAAGTATAAAATATCACTCGCGAATTATAACTGTCAATGAATGAAAATAACTCTTTAAAGCATAGTTTAGATACTTTAGAATATTTTAACTAGTCTATTATCGCTTTCAAAACAGTATATGCTATAAAGTGCTTGTAAAACATGATTTAAAATTATATTAACAACATTTTTAATAAATATTTCTATTAAAAGTTCTCTTGTGTCCATTTCTTTGCACTCTTTCTTCAACTCAACTGCCACTTTGAACTTCTGCTAATATTTATTCTAGCAGAATTTCCAAACGCTTCACAATTACAGACAAGCTGTCCAAATTATTTGTCACTTTACCGGTTATCAATGTCTGCTACAATAGTATCAAATACTCTCAAACTACAACGATTGCAAAAGCAACAAGCAAGCAACTAAGAAACCAACCAAGCAACTAACCAACCAAAACCAACTAAAACAGACTGACACGCTTATGCAACAAGCACGACACATAAAATTTCTCACATTATATGCAGGCCATTAAAGCCAAGGCGAAAGGAATAAAAAATCTTGCTATGACTATGAGAAAAATCACACATTATCTTCACGGAAAAATCAATAAATCAACAAGCTGGTAGAAACAAAAAAAAAAAACAAACCCTCAAAGACGATTTAAACAAAAGCAACAGCGCCACTGCCGCCAATTTTAGCGACAATCTGCCGCAAAAAATCTGTACAGAAAAAATGAAGTAGTAGGTTGCAAAATAATGAAAAAGTAGCAGGGCAACGAAATCGAATCTAAAAAACTGATAAAGAAGTATTGGCGAAATACTTGTATTGCAAAGGAAAAAATGCAGCATCTCCCAAATGTAGCTGAGTCAGCGAAGAAGCCAATGATGCAGAAAACAAAAAAAATTGGCGACTTTTGTGCAAGTGAAATGTCAAATTTTGCTAAAGAAAAACAAAAAAAAAAAAACAATTAAAAAAATGCACAAATCTTGCATTTATACACTACACAAGTTTGCCTAATTATTGCAGACAGAGTTTGAAAAAGTGAAACGTAAAATATGAAACGATGGGAGAGGTTTGGCACATAGGCAGTGTGTGAATGCGTTTGATTTCAAAAATGATACAAATGAAGCAGCACCTGCAATTAGTAATTATTATATTTGATTGTCAAAAAGTAAAACGTTAGATATGAAACGATGAGAGAGGAGTGGCACACACACAGTGTATGAATGCGTTTGATACTAAACATACAAATGAAGCAGCACCTGCAATGTGTAATTAATACGGATTTTTGATTGTCAAAAAGTGAAACGTAAAATATGAAACGATGGAAGAGGAGTAGTACAATTGTTTTTGAAAAAACAAATGTAACAGCACCTGCAATTAATAATTATTACAGACATTTGATAGTCAAAAAGTGAAACGTAAAATATGAAACGATGAGAGAGGAGTAGTACAATTGATCTAAAAAAAAATAAAACAAATGTAACAGCACCTGCAATTAGTAATTAGATGGACAGTGCTTGTAAGGACAAGCGTTTTTTTTCAGTTTTATTTTACATTAACTCAGTAATAAAACGTGTATTAAAAACAATAAAACGCAATAAAAACTCCAAAAAACTGAAACATAAAATGTGAAACAATAGGAGAAGCATAGCCTGTGGGCAAATGCTATTTATTTCCAGTCAATAAAGAGCATACAGCAATAAAATGCAATGGAAACGTCGTGAAAATTGAAACGTAAAATATGAAACGATATGAGAGAAGCACCGCCTGTAAGCGAAAACGATATACCTATTTTGAATTTTATATTGACTGAGCCACAAAACTTGAACAAAAGAACACACAGCAAAAAGTCGCAACAGAGAAGTCTGAAAAAGTGAAACGTAAAAAAAAGAAACAATAGGAGTGGAACACTTTCTGTAAGCGAAATCTATATATTTTCAGTGAATAATGATCACACAGCAATAAGACACAATGAAAAAGTCTGAAAGCATGTAACGTAAAATATGAAACGATTGGAGAGGAGCATTGTCTGTAAGTGTAAGTGTTAAATTTTCAATTTTATATTAACTTAGCAACAAAATGTGAACAAATAGATTACACAGCAATATAAAAAAAAATCTGAAAAAAGTGAAACGTTAAATATGAAACAATGTGTAAGAAGAGACTTCTATAAGCCAATGTAATTTATTTGCAATAAATAAAGAACACACAAAAATAAGACGCTTTCTAAAACAACAAAACTCACGTGTAGCTTTGGTGACCCCGAACTAGTTATTTTTAGTATCTTTTCTTCACTACGTTACAAAATTACTGTTAAACTGTTTATGCCTTTAATTTGACACATATGTGTAGTGTATAGAAATATGTTTACAGGCAATTAAAACAGACAAACAAAAAAAAAATCTGTTAAACTTGTTCCGAAATGTTTGCAATTTTTCATTTTTCTTTTTGTATTTTTTTTTTACTCCTCTCGATTGCATTGTAGTCTCTTAACCCACATTGTTTGGGTGCTGTAATTCTTTTAATTTTTTTTACTACTTAAGACTGTTGTATAACACAAGATTAAAGAAATAAACAAGCAATAATTTTGTCATTATAGAAAAAAAAAAAAAAATAAATAAATATTTTATTTATTAAACAATTTTTTTTTTTTATCAAAATCAAACAAACTTAAATAAGTCAGCTGGCTGAACCAAAACTCCAGCAAAGAAAAATCCACTTAACTATTTGCAACTATTGCATTGTGCAATGCCGATCTGTAGTTTTAGATAAGACAAGAAAAATTTTCATGCTATAATATTGCTTTACAGATACTTATTATATTTATTTATATACTACATGTAGCTATATATATATATATATATCGAGACTCTGAGACTTGCGGCTAAGTAGGCGTAGTTACTTTAGCGAGACAAAAAAAAAAATATTTTTATTTGAAGTTACTCAATAAGTATTCAAAAGATAAGAAATAGAAAAAAAAAAAAGTTGTGCAAGACATGAAAGAAAAAAAAAAAATATTACAAATTCAATTATCAAACTGGGTGGAGTTGTAAAATGTTTCCCACCTACCTACCTACTTTTCATTCAGACGCATACGAACTTAAGTGCTTGAAAATATTTTGTTTGATTTATATATTTGTGGGAGTTGATATCAATTAGGGTTACTTAAGAAAAGGCGGAACATAATTTTATGAAAGATTAGAAAAAAAAAATTGTGCAATGTAAATGAAAGCTGCAAACTATTTTCTAAATATTTTACAGTTTTAGCAGCCACAGTTTTATAAGCACCTAAAAGTTTTATGGTAACTTTGCAATAATAATAAAACTATTTGCGTATTATAAGTTGCAATGTATGAAAAATCATTATTTAAAGCGAATGCTGACATTTTTTAAAAGAAAACAAGCTTCTAATACTCCATTAAACATATTTCCGTTTAATTTAACATAAAAATGTTCATGCCTTCAAACAAAACAATACATCAAAGCAGTTTTTTCTACACTACAACGCTATAAACTCTTTATAAACAAATACCAAACGTTTCTCTTTCATTTAAATTTTCCCATAAAAACGTATTTAAATTTCATTTTATTAGGCATATAGTCTATCAAGTATATTTTTTTTATTATTGCTATACACCTGCATTGTGTGAGAAATTCAAAGAAATACCTGTTTAGGGTATTTAGTACTACTCTATGGCATTTGGTTTTCTTGTGATATGTATCTACAACATATCGATACCTTCACGTTTCAATAGAAATCGTCGAATACGAAGTAACTTCACTTTTAGCAATGCCATGCATTTGTAATTAATTAATTCGTGTTAATTGGAATTTTCTCGAGTTTGTGGGCTTTTGGCTTGGTTTTTTAAATAAATACGAAACTATGCCGAGGCGGTAAACAACGTTTGACAATGTCGTCGTCATCGTCGTCATTGGTAGTCAGTCAATTAAAGTTGTTTTTTTTTTCTTTAACTAAGACTTGAAGCTGGTACATAGTTGTTTTTGAGCAGTGAGGGGAAAAAAAAACTTTGAACATAGCTAAAGGCTTTTCCTTTTATTGTATGAGAACTAATTTGTTTAAACTTTCGATTTTTAGGTGGCTAAGTTAATTGGAGAAATAATCCAATTAACAAAATAAAAGCAAACTTAAATGAAAATCAGTGCAATTCTTAGAGAACGGGTTAAATAGCAGGTGCTCACGTTACAAATTAAGGGCGAAAAAAAAGGTAAAAGAATGATGTGTTAACGGGAAGAAAAAAGTGAGAATGTCTGCTCTAGCATAATGTTCGCGATTAACAGTTTTCTGTGCGTGCGTATCAAAGTGTCAACAGAAGAGTGGCGAGGAAAAAAGGGAGGAAATAAGGTAAGAGAATGTAGTTAGTTAGTTAGTTAAATGGCCGTCAACCGTCTACCGGAGAATGTATGCTCTGGCATAATGTTAGCGTTTAATGGTTTTCGAAAAGTGCGTACCAAAGTATGTACCAACAAGTACAAGAGTGGCGAGTAAAAAAGGGAGCAAATAAAGTAGGAGAATGTTTACGTTCGCATAATATTAACATTCAACCGTTTTTTGAAAAGTGCGTAGCAAAGTCTCAACAAACACAAGTGTAGCGAGCAAAAAAAAGGGAAAAAATAAGGCAGGCATAACGTTAACGCTTAACAATTTGCTAAGCATGCGTGTTGCGCTTCATGTTGACTTACTCCCAATTATAACAATTTATTTAACAAAATATTAAACTATCGAAAAATAAAAGTCAAGTTGCCTGATTTAATGTAGGCTTCATGCGTGCTTTATAAATGACTTTCAGCGTTTATTTATTTGTTACACTTTTACTTTCATTTTTTTTTTTTTTCACTATTTTCAATATTTATTTATAATTTTTTACCACTTATAATATATTTTGGTAATTTATTTAACTTTTTTTTTCTTTCTCTGCTGCTTTAATTTAGTTTTTACTTTCATTATTGTTGCTGATAATAATCACTGAAGCGAACGAGTACTCAACATCGCTGAAACGAATCAGGTTTTCGGTCTAAATATCTAACAATCTATCAGTCAGGTCAAGCCAACAGTCAGCAGGTGTATTGAAGCGTTTCAAAATATAATAAAAAAAAAAAAATTGTATCAAATTATAATTGTCTGCTTTTGTGGTAAGAGGCTACAATATTATTTCTAAAAATTAATGAATGTAATGAAACTTGATTGTATAGAAAAGCAAAATAAATGAATTGAAAATTAAATATTTGTATTTGATGCGAATAATCAGCTATATACTATATACTATATATAACTTTAAATTGTACTTGTCTGTCAATTAGTTACACGTGATGTAAGATTTCTTCTTGCTTTTGATGATGCTTACCTGTAATGAGAAAGAGTCAGAAAATAAATGTTTAATTAGTTATAAATCAAAATAAATTATTATTTGTGAAAAATATTTTCGCGCATCTTTTTCAAACAACATTTTCAAACAATAAAAGCAATTCACAGTCAGTTCGTTAAGCTTGAATTGAGTTGTGTGTATAAATTAAAGTCACGTGTCGTGGTTTGGCGTTGTTGCTATTCACAGTCGAGAGTTACTTTGTATTGTTTGAAAACAGAAAAAAAAAAAAAATAGAAATCTTAAACAGGAAATTATTATTTAGAACGTAATTGGATTTTTCTGAAATTTGTGTCAAGGAAAGAAAAAAAAAGGCATTAGAAAAAATGTTTACCGTTGGAAGATGAATGATTTATTAGCTATTTGAATTGAAGGGCTTGTGATATAGCAGACAAGTGTTGTTTAAGTTGGGACAGGGCATATAAGTGGCCCAAGTTAGGGGACAAAGGAGATGTTAGCGAAATATTTTCAAATTAACTGTTTAAGCATTAAATCATAATATTTTAATCAGTAGATAAAGTTAATAAAAGTAGGAACGGTTTATATGTAGTGTTCCCACTGCTGAATTTTAGTTTGTTTCAAAATATTGCTTTTTTTTTCTTATCCAATTTAGTTGATGACATGCAAAATTATTTTTAAGTGAAAGGTGCTTGGAATTCTTATATATACCGGGTGCAATCTTCTCAGCCTGCTCGTCACTGCAGCACCTTCTAGTCTGCGCTGTTGTAGCAGATGCTGGGCGAGTTCGTTTAAATGGTTTTCAAGCCGATCCAAATAATCTTTTGATTGGCGCATTAAGACTTAACCAATTTTGTCAACATTCAAGTTCCTTTCTATGTCGGAAGGGGAACCAGAAATCCTGCGCAATGTCTTGGCCTGTAATATCCCAACTTTGCCTAGGTTTGATTTGGTTGCAATACCATAAACTTGCAAGCCATACCTCCAAGCTGGAGCAGTATTTGTCTTATATATGGTGACTTTATTGCACAGCGAAAGTTTGTTTCTAAAAGTCAGGCGCCTGTCTAGAAATACACCAAGGTACCTATATACCGAGTGTTAGCACATCAGCTGGTTATTAATGAAAATTTCCAGACAAGAGTCTCACCGTAGGGTTAATTCCATCGCTTAGCCAAACGCTCAAATCTGCGCAAGTAATGCTGCAGAATATCGGGAGCTTCATATACACAGCTGTCTCTGAGCAGAATAGCTGTGGCATCTGCAAGTGTACGGCTTTGACATTAGACTCCACAACATCCAATACCACAGAAAAAACCCTGTTATGCCTTAGTAACCACAGCTGAGACGACAGCAGACTCTCAAGCTTAGCTGCCCATCCTGCCAAAAGCAGCCAAAGGTCTGCTTAATGTCAAGATAAGCGGCAAGCCTCCAATCCTTCAAGGATGAAATTTACAACCCTTTTAAGCTGTTCAGTTGTTCTATGGAGCTTACGAAATCCAAATTGATAGGAGGGTCTCCTTCTCCTGATGGTACTAACGTCAAGGATTCGTGTCAATAGACAGCGCTCAAATAATTTTAAAATCGCAGCCAGCAGACTTATAGCCCTGTACGAGTCCAAATTAGATTAGGGATTTTTGCCTGCCTTATGATTCATTCTTGCATTGCTTAAAAATATGTCGCAGCCTCAGCAGAGCATTGAATATGAGCTCCAAAAAGAGCACCAAGAAGAAAAGTTATCCAGCCCATCTTCTCCAGGAGCTTTTATTGGGATTCAGAGTTTTAATGTAAGCCAAGACTTCTTCCTCTGTTATGGGAGCAGAAGTTGGCCTGATCTTACGTGCTCTGGTAGTTGATGTAAAACCAAACTGTTGGAAGCGATTTTGTAGGTCTTTAGCGAATGATTGAAGATCTTGGCCAGAATTCGTCAGCCATCCTGAATAGGAATTTAAGGACCAACTGCTGTTTGAATCTCCCCGTCAGCCTTTCGTCGAGTCATCCGGGGAGACATTCGCCAATAACTGGTCAGTTTCGCATTGTTTATGTATTGCTAGAAGTTTTTTCACCATATTTACTAATCTACGGTAGACTCTATTTACATTGAGATCCAGGGTGCGACAGTATTGCATTCTAAGCCTTTTTTTAAGCCTTCGTCAGCCAATGCCTCTGCTTGTTCGCTTGAGAATCTTGCCTAGGATCCGTCAGCCATCCTAAATGGTAGTTAAGGGGACACTTGCTTTTTGTATCTCCTCATCAGCTTCCATAGAGATCGTTTCGTCGAGTCATACGGAGAGACATTCGCCAAGAACGGGTCAGTTTCGTATTGTTTGGTTTTGCAAGAAGTTTTTTCACACTATTTGCTACTCTGCGGTAGGCTTTATCCACAATCTATCTATCTCTCAGCAAAAGTGCTTCTCACGCAAGTGGAATTCTGGATCTCGAGCTTAAGCACCGTGATGTAGAGATAGTAAGTAGCAAGAAGGGCAGAAGGAAAAACTTCATGGGAAGCCGATTGTTTAGCTATTAATTAGCATTAATTTCTGGGCTTATATATACGTTTAAACTTCCTTGGTTACATTTAAGTATTAGAACTATAAAAACCAAGAAAAATATACTCCTTCTTCCTCCTTTCACAATGCTTAGAATGACCTTATTTAGTTTAAAGTTATTCAGTTTCCTCGACAAAAAATTCTAGGAAGGGAGAGTAGCTCGACATATAAATTTGTAAAATTAAAATTTCACTTTGTATCATAAATTAAGAAGAAATATTTTTTTTCCAACTTGTAACAACTCATTAAAATGTAATTGTTCAAGGTTTAGTCTTTTCGACGAAATATCTAAAATAATGCAGTTCTATGCACTTCTAGACTGCCCTTATCTAAAATTATTTCAAAACCAAAGAATTTCTACTCTCTCCAGCTCTTACTTTCAATACTTTTCAACATTATTAATTACTGTTAAACCTTTTCCATTTCAATCGATTTCATTTTCTTTATTAAATTATAGAACTATGACGAAACCTAAATCTATTAAATATTATTATTATCTCTCATAGCCTATCAACATAGAAAGTATAACAAAAGATAATGCACCATCAATTCACTCTCTAAGTTCAAATAATAACTTTCAAAGGCCAAACTCTTACTGATCTCAATCGAAATCGAATAAAAATAAGCGTTAAAAAAAAACTAAAAATGGGTCATGGCTAAAACTAAAAGAAATCAACGTATAAACCTTAAATCACAAAAGTAACATTGCAAGCAGCAACAATAATTATGTCAATACACAGTTGGGTCGCGGGGCGTCAGGAGGTCAGCATATAACACGCATACATACACCTCTAACAATAATACAGTCCAAAAACAGATACAAAGAGATCAGCCACAACGAATAATTCAAGTTACTGCATGCAGTTCCAAAACTATATAAAGATCTCCACAGATCATGAACTCACAAAAACAATAATTGAAGTGAATGCGTTGGAAAGAAGAAGCAGAAGAAGAAGAAGAAAAAATAATATAAAAATAAAAACTTGAAAAATTAGAGCAACTCGAAAAAAATTCAAAATTGAAAATGATTGTACAGAGTAAAAGTGAATGAATGAACAGATAGATAGGAAGGAGATATACCAATGAATGATTGAATATCTGAACAATATGAAATGATAATAAAAGAAAAAAAATAATAATAATAAATAATTCTGCAGTCTATTATATGCGACTTTGAGTTACGCTGTATTCTATTTGAAACAGGAAGCCGAAAGTCTGACATTATTCGAATGGTTGATAAAAAAAATATAAGGAAGGGAGAATAGCTCAAAATTAAAATTTGTAAAATTTAAATTTCAATGAAGAAACTTCTCAAGAAATTTTTTTTTTTTTGCCAGCTTATAGCAACTCATTAAAAATACAATTTCTCAAGCTGTAGTATACCATGTTTCCTAAATTTAAGCAAGTATGTAGAGGAAGGGTATGGAGAAACTTTTCAGGAGGGATTTTTTCACTCCTTTTGTTGTTAGTTGTTTAAGTTTTAACATTTTAAAATTGAGGAACTTTAAAAAGCCGTCATTTTCACCATTTTCTGGAAACTTCTTAAAATAAATGAAACAAGTTTGACGAGTCACAAATGGAGATACCCTTAAAGAAGTAATATTTGGCCATATTTTGTGGCATTTTATGATATAACCAATACAGCTTATAATAAATCAATTTAATTTGAAGATTTGCGTATGGAGGAACCTTTCAGAAAGTACTATTCTTCCACCATTTCTATAGTTCCAATATTTTACCTCTTTTCCGCTTTGGTTACATACTTCTGCACAAATTTATTATAAGCTTTTACTCAATATTTATAGGGTATTATAATATTGTTCAATTCGTTTTCTTTGTTTTCTTTAAACTAAAACTTCAAATCAAGAGTTCCAAGTAATATTATGAACAACGGGAGCAGCCGCAACAAATGCCAATTGTAATCTTTGTAAAAAGCAGGAAAATACAATAAAATTTTGATTGAATAATGTAATAATGAAGAAAAAAAAATAAACATTACTCGTACTCAATGCCAACAAAATGCGACTGGAATGGAGAAAAATGCTTCAATTTAGATGAGGAAGTTATGCAACAACTAAAGTTTTGCACTACCTTGAAGTTTCAAGTCATCTAGAAATCTAGACATGAAATGCAAAAAAAAAAATTGTCATTTAAATGCGAAAAATTAATGAAGTGAAACGACGTACGTTTTTCCAGACCGCACTCAGTCGTAGCTAATAATATATGTTGTACCTATTATTCGTATTATAAAACATTGGCGCGTAATAATCAAATAAATGTCACACAACAGACGCTCATTACTTCACTTTGCGGTTCGGTGAATTTTCTTTCAACGTTTCATAACTTAAATTTTCTTATTGTCTTCCTATTTTGCTTATGTAGTTTCCAACACTTAAGAAATTGCCAATGTTACACTTTTTAGGTTCCTTCATTATTTCATTCGGTTTCGAGCTGCTAAACAAGCAGTTAAACCAAAAAATTGGCTAATTTGTTTAGTGAGAAGTTGCTGGTTTAATTGTTTAGAAAATTTGTTGTCCAAACATTTTACTATTTTGATTAGATGAATGGAGAATTGCCCAAGAAGAAGTATTTTTTCGCCCAAAACCTTATTCCTTATATTTGAAGCTGAAAGCCAGTGAATTTCTTAAACCTTAAATGTTTATAGAGTTGAATGCCTGGAATGTATAATCTTTCGTATGCATTCGAATGTTTTGAATACGTTCGTATATTTCAAATGCATTTGAATGTTTTGTGTGCATACAAATGTTGTGAGTACATTCGAAAGTTTTTAATAAATTATATTTTTTTTTTAGTACATTCAAAAGTTTTGAGTGCAGTCGAATGTGTTGGGTGCATTCCATTAGTGTGAATGCATTTGAACATTTGGAATGCATTTTAATTTAATGCTTTGAAGTCATTCGTATGTTTCGTTTGCTTTCAAATGTTTTTAGTCCATTCAAATGTTTTGATTACACTCGAATGTTTTGAATGCAATCGAACGATTTGAATATTTTAATTGTGTCGATTTCTCTGCCTTTGCAATATATTGGAATGATTTCAACGTACTTAATTTAATTTGGTTTATCTCTCTCTCTCTCTCTTTATCTCTAATTCCTCTATTTCGTTTTCTCCATCTCTCTCCATTCGTATGCTTTAAGTGTACTCGAATGTTTTGAAAGCATTCCAATATTTTGAATGCATTCAAATGTTTTGAATATTTAATTGTGTTGATTTCTGTCTTTGCAATAGATTGGAATGATTTGAACGTACTTAATTTAGTTTGGTTTATCTCTCTCCCTCTTTATCTCTTCTCCGTTTCTTTCGTTTTCTTTCTATCTCTCCTTTCGTATGCTTTAAGTGCACTCGAATGTTTTGAAAGCATTCTAATATTTTGAACACATTCGAATGTTTTGAATGCAATCGAATGTTTTGAATATTTTAATTGTGTTGATTTCTGTCTTTGCAATATATTGGAATGATTTGAACGTACTTAATTTAATTTGGTTTATTTCTCTCTCTTCCTCTTTACCTCTTCTCCGTTTCTTTCCTTTTCTTTCTATCTCTCCATTCGTATGCTTTAAGTGTACTCGAATGTTTTGAAAGCATTCTAATATTTTGAATGCATTCAAATGTTTTGAATATTTTAATTGTGTCGATTTCTTTGCCCCTGCAATATATTGGAATGATTTGAACGTACCTTATTTAATTTGATTTATCTCTCTCCCTCTTTATCTCTTCTCACTCTCTTTATTTTTCTCTCTTTCCTTTTTGGCTACATTTGTCATTGTTAGCTAATGCTATGCACAATCTGAGTAAATAAATGAATGAATGAGATACATTCGAATGTTTTGAATGCATTTCAATCAAATTTGTCGATCTCTGTCTATCTCACTTTCACTGTCTCTCTCTCTATTTTATATTTAC
The DNA here is from genome assembly GCA_035044805.1 of Leucophenga maculata. Classification (NCBI taxonomy): domain Eukaryota; kingdom Metazoa; phylum Arthropoda; class Insecta; order Diptera; family Drosophilidae; genus Leucophenga; species Leucophenga maculata. The sequence continues at coordinate 1,055,878 of JAWNNP010000500.1, forward strand.
CTTCTAACTAACTTCAGCAATTCTCTTCTTCTATTTAACTTTAAGAATGTCGATAGTCTTTATATTGATGTGCCAAGCAGCTGACAACTGAAAATATTCGCTACTTCAAAATACACGAATGAATGAATGAGTGATTCGAATAACCGAGTAATCAAAGTGCTTTGAATTAACAATAAATTTCTTTTTCATTTCAATTGAAAATGAATGCTGTTGAAGAGTATTTTAACAACTTAGAATGTGCTACAATCTTAAATTGAAAATGAATGCATAAAGCAGCAGATATGAATGCATTCATGCAATTCTATACGACTTGCCTATAATAGATATAGTCAGCTTGTTTCAATCTGCGAACATGTGCCACATGCGTCATTTTTTGTATCTTCCTATGCACTCATATCTACTCATATCGCAATTAAAAGCACCCAAACTCAACTATTAACCATGAAGCTATATAAAAAGAAGCAAAAAATTTAATAAAGACTTCAACCCATTTGAAATATATGTATGGCACCACAAGCCAAAAAAATCGACTAAATATTTATTTTTAATGTACTTTCATTTCCTTGTTACTTGCAAGAGAATGTCTAACACAAATTTTCTCAAAAGGAAATACTTTTCAACTTCAAACGTCATAGGAAGTGCTGACCTTATAAGGTATATGCATACAACTACCTACAGCTGTTGTCCGTCCATTAAAGCAATGCTAATTAGCTATTTAAATATTTAACTTTTCACCATGAATTTCATTAGCTCTCATGGCTGTCGCCAACTATGTTCTCTAGTCTAGCCAGACGACGACCAGAAGCAACAAGCAATACTTGACAGTCAGAGTACTATTGAAAGTACTTGCTATACAAAAAAAAAAACATAAATTAAATAGTAAAATACAATAAATAATATGTAAAGAAATAAGAAATAACTCTTTATAAGTAGCAAACAACATTCACTTGTCATTGTTGTTGGAAAAGTATCTAAACTAGCCTGGCTCTAGCCCAGCCGAAGACCATTGAAGACATGCTAATTTGTAAAATGCGTTTTAGCATTTCTAGCTACTTTCAAATGCGCACAAATAAAGCCAGCCCATTGTATGATATAGCAGTACTGCTATGCTAAGTACCTACCTTAAAGCTCAAAAGATTGCCAGCCAGCCAGCCAGCCAGCCAAAGCATAAAGACACGTTTTAGAATTTTTCATCATACAATTATTGCCTCACGGCACGCATGGCATAGAAATTGTTACATTTTGCGGTCGTCGAATGTGGTCGTAGAGTTTAGTTAAAACTTGTAAGACGTTACGTTCTACAAGCATTTTACCGTTAAATGTGCGTATTTTGTATGTACAAGACAGCGCGTAGTACGCGAGCCTTGGTTATAAATTTTCTACAGTAGGTTGTTGTACCTAGTTTACACGGGGCAAAGATTTGTGTAGACGTTTGAAAAAAAATTTTAAATCTTTTTTATTTTTATTAAAGAGTTAATAAAATTTGGGAGGAGAAAAATTTAAAAATGTATTTCATTAGTGTTGGAAAAATTGTATTCTTATGGGTAATACCCCTTAAAAAAAAGGGGTACCTGTTTGAAAAGGCAAAAGACATTGAATATTGAAACTTGAACACTCTATCTTTTATAGTCTTCAAGTTATTGTTGTACATAGACAGATAGACTTGTCTACATTGGTATAACATTTTGTAGGAAGACCACCCCTTTTAGTGTTCCAATTTGAACCAAAATATAATATTTTATAAGGAGTAACATAAAATACATAAAATTCGGCAGAATTAACAACAAGAACATACTTTTTTCATACAAAAATCCTGAAAGGTGGAACAGATTTGTATAAGGACCACCCTGATGATCCCCCAGTGATCCGATCTCGACCTTAATGGAATATTTTATAAGAATTAACATGAAGTAGGCCAAATTTCGCCATTCGGCCAATATGAATAACATTTTTTCATACAAAAATTCAGAATGAGGTATAGATATGCTTGGTACGTGCTAATTTCCCCTTGAAAAGGTTTGGATGTGTTTGCTTGTTTCATGAATAGAAGTCATCATGAAGTCATGAAGAATGAATAAAATAATCTTAATATCCACATTTAGTATAGTCGTCAAATTCTCGATTTTCATACGGATTGACAGACGAATAAATCTTTATCAGTTCAACTTTTGATGATGTTCAAGAATATATGCACTTTATGGAGACTGTATCATCCGTCCTCTTCTGCAACTTGAAGACATCTAAATATATCTTTTTTCACTATGAAAAAAACTTCTGCTAGCATAGTCTTCAGTCTTATCTTAAAGGGTCCGAAATTTAGGTATCTAGAATACCAAGACACATATTCTATTGAAATCTGGCAGTGTACTGAGACCACTTTATACCGCTGATATTTCTTTTTTTTGATGACGACTACGTGGAGGTGCGCTCTAAGGCACTCATTGCGACTTACGCCCGACGATGCTGCCATTTTATACAGCTCAACGTGTATCCAGGGGCAATGTAAAGCACCACCAGATGGCCTTTATTTAAACACTGTATTTGAAAATTATTTCAAGACATCGAATGGATGTTCTACGCTTAAACAGTTAGCAGGTAAATATCTGCAGAGGCCTTTACTAGCAAAATACCTGACCATCACACTGGCTTACCTTCCGCCACCCAAAAAAATGTCCCTTGAGGATGCTACGTTTCAGTTGGCTGCACAATAGAAGAAGCGTTCTATGACTCCGGGCGAAAAGAGAAGTAACATTGCCTTAATTTGGCTCTATGCAGATTTGGAGAACGTAATCATAATAAGTGATCCATTTTTAAAAAAATGTATACCTCTCCCCTCGGTGACCAACCGGAATATATACCAGGACCCCACTGTGGCCAAGCAAGGTATTTTAAAGAAGAACATATTGAGTAGAATCAGTACATTCTCTTTTGAGGATCATTGCAGCAAAAATTTGAACCGTATTAAGGTGATGCAGAATTGCGTTCTTAAGCAGATCACTTACTGTCCCTGAAAACATTTTATGCCTCAGCAACCCAGAACTGTTTAGTTCTTCTAGATTATGAAGGTTGACGAGAGTCTTAATCTCGAACCACGGGGTTCAGGGGCTCACGAAGTGAACTTCATAGTTACTTCGCCATGGAAATTGGTTGCGGCCTTTCAGGGAGTCACGTGGTGGCTGTAGTTGCCGTCCAAATGCGAGCAAAGCTTTTTCGAAAGCTTGATTTGGAGTTGCGTGTTGGGACCACTAGCTCAATAGAGGTTTCAGATGCGCCTCGACTTCACTTACCAATGAGCACAGTTGGACGTCCAAATAAACGAGACTTTGGTTCGGTACTATGGAGGCGTTGTTTGGCGTTTACCAATCCCGTGCTCGACATTGTGAGCTTAAGATTATGCGGCAGGTGTCTAAGTAAAACCACTTCGACTTTCTGTCCCTAGTACAACTTGCATATTGTAAAGGAGCAAATTGGGAGGCATTTATCTAAGCAAACTGGTGAACCATTTGAAATGACAATGACATAAAATTTTAAAGAAGAAGAATAACTCACCAAACAACCAATTTCTAATTTTAATTTATTTAAATATTTTATATTTTTTGATCCCATTTGAACCACTATGATGCTAGTAAGGGTGCACAAAAGGTCAACCAGGCGGCCAAATAAAAATTCCTCTACTGAGTCTGTGTGGCTGCAACTTTTCTTCTTTCTCTTTACGTGCAGTTTGAGTAGCACATATATGTCATAGGTTTAAAAATCGCAAGCAAATAGTTTGAATAGCGTTGGTGTTTAGCAATTTTTAAGCTTAGAAGATCATCACTAATATCTTTTGACTCTGCAGTTCGAATTTGTTGAAATAAACGCTAAATGTTACACACAATAAAGCTTATAATCCTACAGTAAATGGACGTTGTAAGCCAATTTGTGACTTTTGCATGATACGCGCACAAACAAATAAAAATTTTCTCTACAATTTTTTTTTTATGTAAGAATTTTAATTTTCACTTCAAAGCTCACTTTTATATAGTATCAACCCAAGAAAATACTAAATCTTAAAAAAAAAAATTATAAAATTCTGCAATTCCCATTTCAAGCACGTGTAACTGAAACCTCAAAGAAGCAGACTTATAGCGTTTACTTTGACACGTTTTGTGTGCTAATAAATCATTTTTTGGTCAGTTTTGAAGTTGAAGTTTTTTTTTCTTGGCAATACCTTTGAAGCAGCATGTCCCAAAAATTGGATGTGTTTTATGCTTTTGCGAAAAAAACAAAAAAAAAACCAATTTCCAAATCACTTTGCAAGTCTTACAAGTTTGCGTCTCTCTAGCTAGCATACAGGCTTGCAACGCGCACGCTTGGCAAATAAATCAAGCACAGCTGTCAATTCTTGTTAATTTTCACACACAATGCATACAAAAATATCCAAGAAAAAGTTGTGTAAAATAAATAAATTATTTATTGCTAAAAAGAAAATGTCAAATGCGGTAGAAAAAAATCGGTGGGAATTATTGGAAAATGCATACGGATTTCTATATAAATTGGTTTTATTCAATCGCATTTGACTGTTGTTTGTATGCTGGCGAGACAGGTAAAGGGTGTCTCGGGTTTTTGAAAGTGAAGTTGACAGCTGTTAGTCATATTCAATGATTTATTGAATTATGCACTGAATATTATTAGTGTTGAATAGTGCTTGTAAAAAAGTGATATATTGTATACAACCTTGAGGTGTTAAAGTTTTCAATAATAAACAAATTTTTTTAGACAATAGGACTGACTTTTTGAAAAGTTACATTTGAAAATTGTAATTGTTTTTTTTTTAATTTTAATACAAAAGAGTTTTGTTTAAATATTACATACATATGCCTATAAGAAGCTTATATAATGATTCTGGCTCGACCAATCAGCATAAAGCAAATAAGCTTTCAAGCGCTTTTCTTTAGTTATGTAGCTCAGCAAAAGTTTAACTAGTTTGATTCAACTTTTTTAACGGACTTAGGCTGGTAAAGCCGAAAAAAAAAAATATTTTAAATTTTTTAATATTTTTTTACCTTAAGAAAAGCGTCATATCTTGAAAACTACTCCATAATTAATTAATTGAGAAAAGCTCAAATGTTTGTAAATTTATTCAGCTTTTCAAATATGTTAAGCTGAAATAAAAAACCTAAAATTTAACCGAGTTATAGCTGGTTAAATGCAAGCAAAACATTTTCAAAAACAAATTTTAAATCATTTTATACAAATTTTGGAGCCAGTTGACTAATTAACCACTCAAAATTTAAATTTCTTTACTTTTTGCGGAACTTCTGTATTCGAATTCTATTGAAAAGCTAAGAAACTTTCATTCTTCAATCTTTTTTTGTCAAAATAGCGGATTTGAGCTGTATAAGCCAAAAAAATCATTTAAAAATGTATTAAATATTAATTTTTCTTTAATCTAACAAATTGCGTCGTATCTCGAAAACTATTCCATTAACACTAAGCTTAGAAAATTTCAGCTGTTTGTATATTTATTCAGCTTTTCAAATATGTTAAGCTGAAATATAGTTAATAGAAGTTAAGCAAGTTATAGCTTGTTGAATGCAAACAAAAAAAAAAAAACAAAAAAAAAATTTTTAATCAATTTATACAAATTTTAGAGACAATTTTTTTATTCTTGAGGAGTTTCGGTCGTTGAATTATTTTTCGTGCTCATAGTTCGTATGGGTATACATAGTCAGATAAGGAAAATTATTATATAAAGGGTGTTCCAGTAGAGACAATCTGAAACTTTTCTCAGTATCTGTCAACAACAAAATTTCGCTCAATTTTATTATGGTGAAGTTTTCGAATGAGGACTTCATTATTAAATAAATGATGTATTATATCAAAAAAAAAGGGTATGTTTTCTATCATCCCATAATATATTATATATATCTTTACTAATCACAACATCGAAGAATAGCTTCTCAAAAGTAGTTCTCCATCAATGTGTCATGCAGACACACCACTTTCAAAGAACTTAATGTAAAAAATTACACAGTTTATTTGTAAAATGTTTCGTTGACAATTTCCGTCGATCCAAAAAAAAGTCACCAAAAAAATGCACAAAAATAAATTATCTCCATAAACACTACTAATGCGTGCTCTTAATACACTTCAACGCAATACACCAAAAAAAATTTCCGTGTGTTGAGTTCATTCCACTCATTTTCAAATCGAAATGTGACGATAATAATGAAAAGAATCTTAAGGCGACACTAAAGTGCATTATTTGTCTGCTGACAATCGACGTACAACAAGCAATGAAGCGCCAAAAGAATTTTTCAAATCGGCACAAGCCGCATATATACACACTTGAAAGAAAGAAGAAAAAAAAAACTCAAGAACACAAAAACTTCTTGAGACTTTTAAGAGAAATTGAAAAGAATTTATCGACAACAACAGTCCTAAAAAAAGCCGAAAAAAAAAACCAAAAATCCGCAGCAGCACCTTTGGGGCATATTCAAAATTAGAGGTTCATGTTTTATTTTTGGCAGGCAGAAGAGGCAAACAGCGTACAGACAGAGGAGACAAGGAAACTGCTAAAGATTTCGAAAGAACATCTTATGAAATTTATCAAGTTCAAGCAGCTACAAAGACTACCTAGGCATTTGCGTGTATCTTAAAAATTTGTTTCTCTTTTTTTTTGCTTTTTTTTCAATTTGCTTGTTTAAAACTTATTCAGTTTTTTATGTACAATGTTCAAATTAAAACAAATTAATGTGTACACGAATTCCTTTGCCAGTCAGTTAATTTTAATTTTAAGTTACAAGCTAAATAATATTAAAAAAAAAAAAAAAAAAATTGCTTGCAGCTTAAGCAAGGCGACGGCGGGCAGCCTTGCTTATCTTATCAATGTGTTAGCATTTGAACGTTCGACCTGGCAAACAGCTGGCATTCAATTAGCACTCAAATAAAAATGAAATAAAAAATAATATTAAATACGAATTAATTTTTAATGCAATACAATTGAGCGTAAAAAAAAAATCTGTGCCTTATACAATATATTATAAAAAGTATCTGTTCAATGTATGCGCAGTGGCGTAGTGGAAGGTGCTGCAATTTGTTCAAAGCTTTTTGATGTAATATATTACAGAGTAGTTTAAAATCCGGTTTTTAGAACTGATCTAGTTAAATAATACATAATATTTCCGGCAATTTTTTTGGATCAGTTCTGTAATCTTCTTATGTGCGTTTCAATATACAACTTCTTTTTTCTTCCTACTTCTTCTGGCCAGAATTAAATCCATATTTTTTAGTAATAGACTAAAACATTAAACAACACTTGCAAACCAATTGATCATACTTTTTTCTGCATGATTCCATAACTAGAGAAGCATTCTCAGAAGCTTTCCGGCAACCTCTGTCAGTTATTTATTTATTTCTTAATTCATAATCTTTGAAGACACTTTCATAATTAACTTCAGAAGAAAAAACAGTTTATTATTTATAACTTTCCGAAGACTTCTACAAGTTATTATTTTTATTTCTTTTTTTCTAGGCTATCTGTTTTGAAACCTTTAAAGACGCTTTTTATATCATCTTCAGAATTAACTTCATCCACCATAAGAATGTTTCCAGAATTTTTACTAAAAAAAAAACCTTCTTCGATAATCTGTAAAGAAGCTTTTAAAATAACTTCAGTAGAAAAATATTCATTATAGGAATCTTTTCGGAGGCTTCAACAAGTTTTTCTTTAATTTGAAGAATTTTTGTTCGATAACGAGACTTAACGAATATTTCCAGGTTGACATCAGCTAGGAATTTTTACTAAAAAAAATTAATATTCTTCTTTGATAATAAGAAACTTTGTAAATTAATTTCAGGAGAAAAATCTATTATAATAATCTTTCTGTAGACCTCAGCCAGTTATTTTTCTCTAAAAAAAACTTTTAGTCTTCTTCGATAATCTTTAAAGATGCTTTTAAAATAACTTCAGTAGAAAAATATATATTATAGGAATCTTATTGGAGGCTTCACCAAGTTTTTCTTTAATTTGAAGTATTTTTGTTCGATAACGAGACTTAACGAATATTTCCAGGGTGACTTCAGGTACGAATTTTTAAAAAAAATTGAAATATTCTTCTTCAATAATAAGATATTTTTTAAACAAATTTCAGGAGAAAAAATCTATTATAAGTATTTTTCCAGAGACCTCAGCAAGTTATTTTCTCTAAAAAAAATTTTCATATGATAATCTCTGAAGAAACTTTTATAATCAGCTTCAGCAGTAAAAATCCATCCATCTCCGGAAACCTCTTAAATTTAACGTATCCGAAGTTTATCGGCAACATTTTGTTTCGTTGAGATCTTCCATGTAAATCTTCTTTCTATGTATCGGGCATGGATTAATCAAATTTAGCGATTAGCTTTAAAGTAAATTTTTCGTTATACTATGTTCTGGAGATATATTTTGGTGATTCTAAAATATTTAATAAAGAAGCATATCGGGTTCTTTTAATTACGCGAGAACTATCTATCGAATATTTTTTTGGATTATCAAAATATTTCTCCAGAATATTATGAAAAATAGACTTTGGATATAATCAATAAAATTGGGATGGTGCTATATTTGTAATTATTTCCCCTAAGGACACTTAAATCCGCCAATTTCTAACAGTTTCATTCGGCTTGGTTGGGACACTTAAATTCTGCAGACATGTTTATATATCGAAAGCATCACTTAAAAATGTTTCACTAGAAATTTACTTTTAAAATAAAACCAAAATTTAGAGTGATCATGGAGTTTCCGTTCACGAAATACTTAGAATGGCATTATGTGAATTTAATTTGCACATTTCTACGACCATCGACTTTGATCCAACTGAAATGAGTGGTGAAAATTCTTGCGAAAATAATCTCGATGCAGAAGAATAGCGGCACATTGTGAGAACTATCCGAAATCATGAATATAAGTCAGTGAAACCTTCAATTATCAAAGAGCTTCAAAATAGACTCAAAACAGAGGGCGTCAAAGTAGATATCATCGCCGTCGTTGTCGAAAAAAAAAAACCAGCTAAATATGAAAAATATTTAATAAAAATTACAGAGGGCTGCATTAAAATTTTATGTTGATATTGGAGTCGTTTCTACTTTATTATGTACTGAATACCAGCCCGGGTTCCAAATTTGTCCATCACATCAGCATTTTGAGAAAAGTGGGGTAAAGTTAAAGAAAATTACTTCTTTTGAACCGACAAGAAAATGTAAGATATAAGACATCGTCTTTACCCCAACTTTTCCCAAAACCACTTAATTTTTACTTGGTCTTCCATATATGGGTCTTAGGCAAGTTTCAAGCTATAATTTTAGACCTTGTAGAAGTCTCTAGCACGATGAGGTTAAGGAGAAAATGTAGAAAACCCTGACGGAAGTGGACCAAACTTAATTCCAGCGTTTGGAACATCTGAAAATAACCGTTTACAGACCTACTGATAGAGCTGTCACAGTTCGCCTTGAGGAGCCGATCAGGACTATTTGAGTATGTATACATATTTTTGGGAATATCCGAAGCTATTTCTGTGAAGAAGATTCTGATCGCTTCTAAATAATAACCACCAATTAAGAGAGTAAAGTTTATCGTAGACGTAAAAACCTCAGAGATGAAACAAAGCATGAAAAAAACAAGTAAGGAAATTTCAGTCGGGCGTAACCGACTGTAAGAGGCCCTGTACCAGTTTAGGTCGTCTAACAAACACATTAAATGTTTACCGAGCTTATGACCAAACACATGACCACTTCTCACTGCGCGAATATGAATGAAAAGAAAAGGGGGTCGTTCAAATTCAATTGCTTATAAAATCGTCATTTATTATCCGATTTTGATGAACTCTTTGGATTTTGGATAAGAGAGGCGTTATCTTTATATTGGTGCACTAAATTTTGTTTGTGCCGAAGAAATGTTTGGCCTTGGGGGTGGTGTTATGGGGAAGGGGGGCGAGGGGCAAGTTTTTAAAATAAACTTGTAAAATTCCGGAGCAGTCCTAGTCGAATGCAAAAAACACGAAGTCTCTATCTATTACCGTTTCCGAGATCCTTTCGTTCATACAGACGGACGGACGGACGGACATGTCTATATCGACTCCTTTATCGCTCCTGACCATAATGGAGGTAACTTTGGGGGGTCTCCGATTATTATTTCTACCTGTTACATACATTTGCACAAACCCAATAGGCTCTTGTACCTTCGGTACAGGGCCTAAAAATATTATCAAACTTCTCAAAGTCGTTGCTAGAACCACCATAAAAAAAGAGGAAGAGTTTGACGACGTTTGTATCATATTAATAAAAATTTTGTCATGGCATTGCACCAAAAACCCTTTTCTTTAAATGTAGAGAACCAATATAAATCGAAGCTGTTTCATATGTCGATTTTGCGAGAAGATTCTGACTAGTCTGATCACTATTCCATTTTTCTTTAAGCAAAAATTCTTTTTTTTCAAGAGCAATTGAACCGTTAATTCAGTAAGATTCCAATATTTGTCCGCTTAAGTACTTGTTTTCTGCTAAATTTAATCCATTTGGTATCCCAACTCGACACACATTTTAGAAATCAGACAAGAAAACAAAATCCATTCCAACTTAGCAGTTATTCCTCATATTCCACTGATGCTTTCTAGGGTTTAGTTTTTCTCTTGATTATATTCCATGTATTATTCATAGAAATTTTTCAAAAGATATGTTCTAATTGTTTTTACAAAATCTTTAGGAGAATTCTCACATAAAATTTCCGCTAGTGATTTATCTTCAGATTTTTCAGGAATTTTCTTGAAGTGTTCTTTTCCACTTGAACTTCAGAGTGTACAGGTGAAAAAACAATGTTCCTTTAATACTATTAGGGTGCTGAGTTTCATACAATAAAAAGAATCAGATGTCGTTCGTTCTCTTTATATAATCTTTCGACCTTAACAAGCCTTCATACATGATATTCTCTTGTAATATACTTTTCAGAAAATTCTTCAGAGCTCAATTTAACTCTCTACATAAAAAGTATTTTACAGATTGTATAAAAATCTTTATGGTTTATTTCTGAAAACCTTCTGTAAGGACATTCTTCTGCTATTTTGGGTGCTAGTTATGTTCCCTTATATATTTTTTAAAGAACTTTTTCAAAACTTTCTTTGAAAAACTCTATTTTTGACTAAATTTAATACATTTAGTTATTTTTAATAAAAAAAAAAAATTATTTGAAGGTCTTACACCAAAAACTTCTTGAATAATTTTTAATATTCTTTTTGGTATAATTTAGTAATCTAATATTTTAGTACTCTTCACTAATGATCCTACTTTACTAGACTTTTTTAAAAGATTTTTTCTTAAGAAGATTTTTAACAGACTTCTATTCTCTAAATGATGTTTTCCAAACACTGTTCGAGTGTATAGTAGTTAGTAGAGTTGTTTAGACATTTTTACAGCAATTTTATAGAACTCCAATTTAGGAATCTTTCTTTCGATATCTTTGCTAGTAATATTTTGAGCATCTTTTTGCGTTGTTCCTTTAGAAGTCTTTTAAAAACTTCTAAAGAAGTTTCTCCAAAGAAGTTTCATAGTATTTTTTTTGCCTATCCCTCTTCATTTAACCATTTCCAAATAACTACACCACTGTCCTCAAACAAACAATTTTCTTATCAGTATATTTTAGCGCCTTCTCTCTATATAGAGATACTTTATTTTTAATGCCTCTTTGAAATTGTTTACTTACAGCTTATGCTCCAAGTCTTATCAGATAATACAGCCAGACAAACTAATTTACTTTATACTACGCGTCTAAGTATTTCAAGCACTCAATTTATTTTGTAGATAATAAATTACTAGCACTGCAGGTCATTAAAATTGTGTTGTGACCTTTTTCTTAAAGGTTTCTATAGGCTATTGTCTGTGGCGCTTTTGAACAGGTTTTTTTTGACACTCTAACATGAAACTATTAATTTGAGTTACTCTAAAGATTTTCAATTAAGCCTAAATAAGATAAGGCGTGAAATAGAGAGTAGGGAAAGTGCCTCAGAACGAATTTAGATACAATACACAAAAGCTTTTTCTAATTAATTTCATTTCGTGTCGATAAACCTTCAAACAGTTGGGGTTTTTAATATACAATAATAGTTACTAATCTTAACTCATTTATAGAGAATGTTCTAATAATTTAAGTTTAGCGCGTTAATGTGTTTTTTTTTTTTCTATCTTTCTATCTTTTATTGATTATAGTTAATTGAAGTCTTAAATTGAATATGTAAATGCTTTGCGATTGTATGGAAATTAGAAGAATTTTTATTTATGGATAAAATCTTACGTTGTAGCAATATGTTGATAGTAATGAGAAATTGTTAAAGGTTAACGATAGAACTCTGTGTAGTAGTCTGTAGTTTGTTGAAGATTTTTACATGCTTCATTGAAAAAATTGTGTAGCATAACTGTTTTGTATAGCAGTTAATCTAGCGACTAGTTTGAAGTGGGACTTGTTAAACTAATTGCGAATTATAAATGACTTTAAATTTTAAATTGAGTTTTATAGTAAATAGCAGTGCTGAAGTAGTCATGTTTGAATAAATACACGCCAAAGACTGTTATTTCACGCACACTGAGTGCAAATGAGTAAACTATTTTAGCACCTACTTCATTGAGAGTTTTGGAGTCAATAGTTAATAAGAGTTTCATACATCTTTGAAAAACGTGCGTAGCAAACTGTTGTCCACAGTTCATTTAGCGCCTTATTTGAATAGCGTTGTATTAGTTTTTCAAGACTTATTAAACTGATTGCGAATTATAAGCAACTTTAAATTTTAAATTGAGTTTTTTGCGAACTAATACGAGCAATATCGTCATTTCACATAAACTGAGAGCAAACGTGACAACGTGGTTGAGCTATTCTTACTTCTATACTCCAGCTTGCTCTCTTTTGGCTCTATCTCACCCTCTCTATTTCTATCTCTTGCCCTATAACTCTTCTATTGTTTTCTGTTGCTCTACAAAATAACGGTTTGAATTGAGTCTAATATCTACAATGCTATAAGTTACAAGTGGTTAAATGGTTTCCAAATTGCAGCGTCATAACTCAATGGAAAAAGTGCTTCATGTAATCCATGTAGAAAGTCAAGATCGAACTATTTTTTTTTTTTTTTTTTCACATAACAAATTTCAAATCAAATCGTTCTAATAACTTCTTCACTTCCGTTCACTTAACTTCACCAAAAGACTACTAAATATTCTCCTAAAATAGAAAGTACTTCTGACAAGTAAAATAGATAAAATCTAAAGAAAAAAAAATAAGAAATTCATTGAGGAAAAGAGCCACTTTAAGAATTTTCCCAGCATATGCGGTAAAAGAACAAACATATTAAAAGCAATATAGAAGGCATAGATACCAGCTAACTTCCGCTGACGAAAGATCTTTCTTCTACAAACTCATTTACAGGTGTAAACTAAAATGTAATTGAAGAAGCAACCTCAAACAATGATTCATACAATATATAGTAGGTAGTATATGCAATTAATATCAAGACCCGTACATCTAATATGTGTATACAACTGTGCGCTGGCTACTGTTAACGGCAAGACTACAGAAAAAAAAAATAATCAATTTACTTAAAATGAACTCAACTTGGATCTGATGGACCAATGGACCAAACTGTATGCGAAGGGCTGCCGCTGATACTGTGTAACGAATTATTTTGATTTGATTTTCGCTGCTTACACGTCGTAGTACGTGTTCGACACTTGGTAGCGGTACTGCAGAAGGGCCACAGTTTTCCCTGGAGAGCAGCACAGAAAAAACTGGCAAAAAAAAAAGTTCTGCACAATAATTTCCGCAATGCGGTGCAGCGTCAACAACAACTCATCGCGAGTAGAATTTCGCATTCATTGTAGATGATTTTCAAGATGACGATCATGATGATGATGATGATGGCGCTGGAGACGAGCTGGAGACCATTGCCGTTGGATTTGATTTTTATTTTTTTCCGTTCTTTGAATCGTGTATATGCGCAGGCACGAACGAATGAAGTAATCGGGTAGTACATCCATAATACAACTCTGCGTTAGTGCCACCAATTGCCAATCAGACGTTTCAACCCGCCAACACCACCACAACCAACGAATTTCAGTCAGTCATACAGTCAGACTCTCAGCGCCGCTGCCAGTTTGTTCTCATGTCGCGCCTCATCTTGTAACCGAGTGTGTTGTATAAGGTTGTTGAACTCTTCTGTGGCAGGCAGGCAGCAGGCAGCATGTTTGTCTTTTTTTTTTTCAACCAATCTTCATCATCATCGTCATCACCAACATCATCATCATGATCATCGAAGCAAAAGTTGTATAGACGACGGTTCTATAGTCTTGATCTGCGCTGAATGTGTTCTTTTTTACTCGCTTTACTCGCTCTCGGTCGCTTGCTACTGCTTCTGTTGATTATTGAGTGTGCGTCTTCATTGAATTCTATGGTGAAGAAAAAAAAAAATTAAAGAGAATTGGGTTTTGTTCGCGCTTAATTATAATTATTATTCTTTTTTGTGCGTTGGCTCTTACTTCTCAATACCGCTCGATGTACTAAATATTGCGTGAATGGTGATGTAGTACTTGAAGTATATTGTCAAACGGTTTTTGCGATTTGAAGCATCGATTGTTATTGAGTGGAGAATTAGATTAGAGTTGAATATACTCGAATGATGTGTCGGAGATGTATGATTTAATAATGGTGCATTATATAATATTGAATACTTTAATAAAATTAAATAATCTAACAGAGCTTTTTAGAAAAAGAGTTCTTAATGCTTATTCATGTTTTTAGAATAGCAGAGGGAGGGGGTTCATGAAAATCTGATTCTAGTGAAGAAAAATTATACCATAAATCATAGAATTGGTATTATAATATGATTGTAAATATTCTCCCCCAATATAAAATATGAATCAACCCTTATTCTTTAGGGATATACGTGATTTTCAAGTGACTAAATTTAGAGAACTTAATTTGAAGATTAAAATTTCACCTCCGACTTTTTAAGAACTCCATATTTGCATCATTTGCTATGCCGGAGAGCAGCAAACTTTATAATTTCTCTTCTTCTAAAGAACGAAATGAAATTCGAATGGTAAGTTATAAGTGGGAACTACTTAATCGGAGGTCTAAGCAAGTCTATAAATGTTTCCTTTAAAAGTTTACCGAATTGCACACAATCCGTACACAAAAGTTTCACCAACCATCGTTCTACAGAATCATAAGTGATTTTTAAGTGATTAAATTTAAATAATTTGTATCACACACTTTTCTAGTTCTTCATAATTGCATCAATTCTGTTTCATGTTCCACCTTCCCACACTTTTCGAACAATGTTATTAAGTTTGTTTTCAATTTATTTCCTTAAAATTTGAACGAAATTCAAAAATCCTTCTATAAACCATGTTCTCCAGAATCAAAAGTGATTTTTAAGTGACTAAATCTAGAGAACTCAAACTAAAAATAATTATTTCCCCAAACACCTGCATCTTTCTGTGTCATAATTTGCCGAAATATAATAAACTCCACATTTCGTTCTCCTTCTAAACAACGTTATGAATGAAAATTTAATATTTGGGGAATATTTATTTGAAGTTCTAAGCATATCTAAAAATGTTTCATTCAACATCAAATTTCTTCTAATCAGTCTATAAAAAACCGAGCAACCATTGTTCTCCAGAGTCATAACGACTTCTTGGTGCCCAATTTGTTTTCCCTAAGCATATCTTTAATTTTTTCCCTCAACATTTTAACAAATTTCTTCTGATCTGTCTATAAAAAACCGAGCAACCATTGTTCTCCAGAGTCTTAACGACTTCTTGGTGCCCAATTTGTGCTCCCTAAGCATATTTGTAATATTTTTCATCAACATTTAAACAAATTTCTTCTAATAAGTCTATAAAAAACCGAGAAACCATTGTTCTCCAGAGTCATAACGACTTCTTGGTGCCCAATTTGTTTTCCCTAAGCATATCTTTAATTTTTTCCCTCAACATTTTAACAAATTTCTTCTGATCTGTCTATAAAAAACCGAGCAACCATTGTTCTCCAGAGTCTTAACGACTTCTTGGTGCCCAATTTGTGCTCCCTAAGTATATTTGTAATATTTTTTTCTCAACATTTAAACAAATTTCTAGTTCTAGACTCAGAAATGGTTTTAGTTTATTGATTAAACCATCATTTCAGGTGAAGAAGTATCCCAAATTTGTGCTCCCTAACAAATTTCGTCCAATCTGTCTATAAAAAACCGAGCAACCATTGTTCTCCAGATTAATAAATACGTTATGGACCATCATTTCAATAGATGTAGTACCCCAATTTGAGCTACCTTAGATCCAATACCAATTAATGTGCAGATTTTCGTTCTAGGCTTCAACGATGCACACGGACTAGAGTTTGAGATGTTGACATCCAGAACTCTGTAATACAGAGTGATGCACCTCTTCATCGATTTCAGAATAACATCAGATTAAGCAGCTACTCTATTTAAGGCACTGTTTTCTACCTTACGATCTATTTCATGAGCACCTCCTTTATAAGGTGCATCTAATCAGTGTTTAAGGCCCCGTACTTCATCTTATTTGCTTCTGGCAATGACTTGTCTATCGAGCTCCTCTATTTTCCGCTTTATGACACCTATTCAGGGGTAAAATGGAAACCGTAGGCGTGCTGTGGATTTTTCTTTGCTGAAGTCTTGCTTTAGGAAATAACCCATTCTCTTTTTTGCCGCTTATTTTGTGATGCCTTTGTTCTATATAGTTCCCTTCTAATATTTGAACAGATGCACTTCTCTTCGGCGTACAGCTATCTCCTTTGCATGTCTTTTGAATCTTCTAAGGTAGCTTCTTTCGGATTTTTTATAAGTTTTTGCGTTAATTGTATCAGGTTTCTCTCACAGTATGCGCAGTAAGGATTTTGTTTGAATGAAGTCTTGCCGGAACATCTTCTTGCTAGCTTAGTGGAAATAATTAAAAAAAAATCTCCCACATGTATGGGCATACGGTCCTTGAATGTGTTGTACTCATCGCGGGGCAGAATTCAACTGTTTTCAGGCTCTGTTCTATACGAGGCCTTCCTGTTTTTGGTGTTTAAGGATTTCAGGTTTAATTTTCAGATACGTAAAGCAACCTAGGTGTGCATTTTCTCATGGTACGAACTGATATTTTTTCTCCATGAATATAACACAATCAAAAGCCATTTAAAGATTCATGTGCAAGAAAACTTCTTTCTAGGGATCACCACGCAGAAGTTTATAGTCGCATATTCTAATAAACCAAAATGTATTGCAAAATATGTTCCATTAAATGATCATTCCAATGTTTCATGGTAGGCTGAACTAACAACATGTTTAAATTCTATGTAAAAATATAATCGTTATCGGTCTGTTTTTACCGTAACATGGTATTTTAAATGGGCCAACTATTTTTAGCTCTATTACAAACATAAATTTAGATTGAAAAGATGATTTGCATGGATTATTTATATAGACACTAAGTTGGATCTGCAAAAATAATCGGTCTGCTCAAAAAATGCAGTCAGAATAACAGAAGACATTTTAAACAATATTTTATTAAAATTTTGAGTTCTGCTTTAATATTTATATTCTTCGCTTAACTTCTCCACTGTATATTTTCTTTATTTTCATAAAAACTTCCAAAAATTAATACTTGAGATTCTCTACCGATTTTAACCATTCTCTTTTATAAATTTCCCACACAAGCCTATTTAATAGTATAATTTATTAACATCATATCGACGACCTCCCACATAGCATTTTATCTAAATACCTAATCTAGAGCAATCCGATTAAATTAGTATAAAACAAAATTACGAATTAAATTCGAAGCAATTTATTAACTCAAAAGATACAAATCTGTAGTAAAGTTCAGATACCGTCGAGCCTAAAGTCTAATAAAAAGTGAAAATTCCAAACAAAATAAACAACCAAATAAAGTGCAAACCAAATAGAAATACAAATTAAAACTTGAACAAATTAACTAATTAAATTTTGAATGCGTGTGCGAAGCGTTTGAAAATTGATTTATTTGTCAACTATAAAATGGAGAATAATTTGTCAGTTGCTTTAATAACCATAAAAACCTACACAAACACACAAAATAAATAAAAGTAATAAAATTATATAAAATTAACTTTGAGCATCTTTCATTCTTCATGTTTAACGGAAATACATTGCCACACATTTCCCGCACCATTAAATGCGGAAAGCTACTTCGCTGAACAACACTAAAAATAATGAAATAAAATATGGGTGAAGATTATTATTACACCCACACACACCTTTATCATCTAGCTTGCACTCAAATTTTTCGACGACTCAGTCTCAGTCCCATGAAATGTCAGAAGACTCTTGTATCAAGTTGACAGTTGTCAGCAATTTATTAAAAAGAAACGTTCAGCGCTTCATGTTCAGTTTAGCTCAGTCGTCGCAGTCAAGTATTCATTGACCATAAACTCTTCGGCCACGACACTTGTCTTTGCCGACGACGTCTATTCGGTCTGGGGTCTACTGCCGCTGCATAGAGTTACTTTGTTGATACTCACTCGTACGAGTACAATGTTTCAAGTATCTAAGTATATAGCGGATTGTTGCAAGTGCTTCTATATACAATGGGACGGAGTCTGACGAATGCGAGTATATGGGAATTTTTGAGCATGTGCGCGCGAGTAAACTGTGTCAAAGTTGTTTAGATTCTTTTTCGGCTTAAAAGGTATTATTTTTGTGTTTTTTTTTTTTATTGTATTATTATTTTTATTTTTGGGCATTTTGGCTTAAGCTATAGCATTGCGCTATAGTTGAAAATTTTGAAAGAGCATATTTAGCTTATTATTGCTCAAGAAATACCTAAGCAGACCGATTAATTTTGCAAGAGTTCAGTTAAAAAATTAAAAATAAAATTTTAAGATTATCAAATTGTTGTAATTTATTTTTTAATATTATCAAAATGTAATCAGAAAGATTTCAACTATCGAATTAAGACCGATAACTGATTATTTGTTGCACAATTTATGCGTGTGTTCAGCTGAAATTTTTGCTAAGTGACTACAGATACCCGCTGATTATTTTCAACGCATTAATAACACTTCATCGTAGTGCTTTTAAATAGCATAGTACAAGCACATCAGACCGATAACGATTAATGTTATAACATGATATAATAACATGATAACTAACAAGTAAAATGGCATAAACATAGCTAAATTTCTACGTAAAGTAAGACTAACAACTTAAATTTAATTATCAACTGCAATAAAAGTCTATATTTAGACCTAAAATACCCACACTTTATATATAAAACGCAAATATATATAAATACAATAAGCGCTGTGAGGGTTTAAATAGGGTTTATCAAATAAATACAGACCGATAACCGATTATGCAAGCAAAAAATCGGCTTTCGTTATATGTAGTCTTAAGATTTATAAAAAACTGAACTGGAACTTTGTCAATAGACAAAACTATACAAAATAGTTTCAATGTTATTTCGAAAAATCCGATAACTTTTTCTTTTAATGAAATATGCTAAGACCACTTTTAAAATAAGTAGTAGAAGTCATTCTTATATGCGTGTTATTAACTAAAAGCAAAAAAAAAAACGGACCGATAACCGATTATTATTTTCAATCTGAAAATTTGCTCACAGCAAAGCGTGCTGGGTAATAAAATATAATAAAGTCTATTTGATATACTAGCTTCAAGCCAGTAAACTTTCATAGAGACATTCTTAATCAGACCGATAACAGGTTTGTTTAAAAAAATTGATGCAGAGTGACTGAAATAGCCTAAGCCTAGTTAAGTGAATGTAAATACTAAAGAAAATAAGTAAAATTCTTAATTAAAACTCTTGAAGCTAATGTGTTCAATAGCTGATAGTTTTATTAATTAAAAAAAAACTCTAAAGCTATTAAAAAAAGGACTTAAACTTTGCTATTAAGCTTGTTAAGAAAAGAATATAACTAAAAAATTGCTAAACGGATCAAATTTACATATTTCACATAATGGAAACGGACCGATATACCCTTTTTAGCTATAAGTTATAACGGTGTATGTATTCTCAGCTATAAAATTCAACTGAAGAGTCATGCTTAAATAGTACATATATATACAGACCGATAATATTTTTTTAATGAGTAAATATTTTATCAAATCATTAAAACTGACTTAAGCAACTCACAACGGACCGATAACAGTCTAAATGTTATATTGCATGTGTGCACAGTCACAGCCACTACAAGCTAGACTAAACAAATGGTATAAAAAAAGTCAATAAATAGTTGATATAATAGTTTAAAAAATATTTTAAGATAATTGAATAATAACGGACCGATAACTGTAAACTTTTTAATAAAACTAAAGTGTAAGCTTTTTAATACAACTATTAACCAAACGCTAAAAGTAAATATAATGTTTTAAGTTTATGTGAGCACAACGAACCGGTAACGGCATAAATTTGTGTAATATCCATCAAGCCATTACAACTTAACCTATTCAAAGATATACTGAAATAGTCCCTGATTTGTTGATATAAACGATAAAAAAGTATAATATTAAGAAAAACGCTTAATAATTCATTAACAACGGACCGATAACTGTATTATTTTTGAAAGTTAGCTAAATTCCTGCATACAAACACTACAACCAAAACATATACAACAGTTACAACTCAAATAGTTAATGCAGTGTTGATATAATAGCAAAAAAAAAAACAAAAACATTTGTTAATAACTAAATAACAGCGGACCGATAACTGTAAAATTTTGTATATATAGCAAAATTCTACAGAAATATTTTTAAAAATATGAAGTCAAACTGTTACAAAATATTAATGAAAATGCTTTTAAGCCAAGTAATTGTTAAAAAAACAGACCGATAACAGTGTAAACTTTACGTTGAAGCTTTATTAAAAGTTAGGCTTAAATTTTTATATAACAGCTGTTAGTTTAAGTTAAAAAAAACTAAAAAGTTATCGTTATCGGCCTCAAAAAAAACGTATTTTCCTGCATATGTAGCGCATACAACTATTTCATAGCTCAAAACTAAATCTAATACCTAAACAAGCCTCCATTTGACTTACGAACGAACGAGTATCTACAAAGCACATGTGATCATGAGTAAACATCATTTGATAGCGCATGCTACTTAAGTAGTAAACATTTTTAACCGTTTACGTATTTTTTTTCGGCACTTTTTGACTTGTTTTCAAATTATTCGCTTCATCAACGCTTTAGTGAAGTAAAAAAATAAATAAAAAAAAACCGAAAATGAAAAAATTGAATAAACGTGTATTGGCCTTTTTTGGAGCATGCATGTCTTTGTTGTTCTTTTGGATTTATCAGTTATTAACCTACTTTCAACACACTACGAAAAAAAAAAAACAGAAAACACAGTCTTTAGAGTAGAAAATTTAATTAATTTTCAGTTAAAGAAAAACAAATTCTAAACACTCTAATAAAAAAAAAAAAAAAAAATCAGGCTAATGCTTTTTGCACCCAGAAGACTTCTTCGTGTGTGTGTGAAAGTTCCAATTAAACTTTATGTCTGCTCACTCAAAACTCATTTAATTCTACTCAATTCAATTAAATGCAATTATTAATTTATGCACATTTAACATAATTTTCTATTGACAATAGAGAATATGGAGATACAAAAACTATTTTTAAACACGCGATCACAACAGTTGCTGTCAATCATTAAACGAGCTGTCAGTCAGTGAATCGATTTGTTCTAGGGGTACCAACTATTTTCTAAGCTGTCATTGTGGAATAACAATTGCAGAGAAAAATTACGCCATTTAAAAAAATAAATAAATTTTAGAAAAAAAATGTTCATATATATGGGTGTATTAGAGAGTTGCTGCGTAGATAGATATTTTAGGGAGAGCCAGTTAGACCACTGAAAGCGTGTAGTTAGTCGGCAAACACATGTAACACAGCACCTGCAAACGTCACGACACAAAGCTGTGTAAGTCACTGAGATACTGCTAAAAAACTAAACCGATTTTGATGAAATTTTTTGTGTGTGTTTAAGTAGGTTTTTAGAAGGTTAATATACAATATTGGACCCGATAGATGGCACTGTTTTTTTTTATACTATATTTTTTTTTAGAAATGTCAACATTCAAAAATTGAGTCGGCGCAAAGATTTAAATTCCGACAAAGAGACTTTGTGAAACTCCTTTTTATTGATTCCAAAAGATACATTGCATTCCCTCCATAGATGTTCATCTAAATGCTTCATTAATTGAAAAAAACTAAACCAAATAACATTCAAATACACCCAACAACAAAAAAATAGAACTCTGCTTTGAAAACAAAGGAAACTGTCTGACAGACTGACTGTTTGTAGAAGATGTTGAAGTTGTGTGTCGTCTAATTTAAAATGCATAACGTGTGCCACACACTGTGAAAAATATATAATACAAGAGCACATTTCTATACGGTATGACAATGCGTTGACTTGACAAACGAAGAATTATTACAATCAAGTCTTTAGATCGAACGAACGAACGATCGATCGATCGATCGATCGACGCTTGTGCCCCAGTTTATTTCAATTCAAATGAGTTTGTTTTCTTATTTTTTCTCTCTTTTGAGTGAATAAAAAAATGTTATATGCATAGTAATTTGAACTTTTAAAAAGCAATTCTTATTGTTTTTACAACAATTTGGTGTGACAAGGTCTAGGTGCAGCAGCAGCAACAGCCATAAGCAACAGCCAACAACTTCGATTTAGTCATTCATTCACTCAGTCAGTCATTCAGTCACTCATTGGTTACAATTCGATTCGATTCGTTTACCTGTAATTTTTTGGTATTTTTATTTGATTTGAAATTCATTTACTATGTTGTCCGTCTGTCCGTCACATATGGGCGAGGAACTCACTCAGTCACTCAGTCTCTCTGTTTGTGGTATGCTAAATGCAACGTAATCATTGAACATGTAATTTAGTTTCATTTAGTTTAATTGCATTTGAAGTACTCATTGCGAATCAGTATTGGTTTATAGTTTGTATAAATTGTGTATCGAATGCAATTATTATTGTAGGGATTCAAGGTTTTTTTTATATACATACCAGCAGCATAGCTTGAGGGCGTAATAAATATCAAATGAGTTGAAATAAAGTAATTTTACATACCTGTAAAGTAAAGAAAAAAAAAGAAATATAAATAAAAGGTTTGCTATAATCGTCGAATTATAATTAGATAAATGATTGATTAATGATTTAATGATATAATGATATGTAAATATATATTATATATGTACATATTTGTCTTACAAACTGAGCTGTTGGCTTCAAGTTGACCATGGTAGTTTGTCAAAGCATACATAAAACTTTGGTGGTACTCACGACATTAAGAAATATAAGGGAAATAACTTCGAGGGTTAGTTAAGCAACCGCTACTTAAGCTTTAAAAGTTGACTGAAACATACTATTTCAGCTATGTTCCTCCATAGCCCTATGAACATTTTAGACCATTAGACGGCATTGCCCTCATACACTAATCCCAATAAAATATTCCACACGAATTCAGAAATAGATAAACCAACAACACCAAATCCCAACTCCCCCCCCCCCCCCCCCACATATTTAAAGTTCAACTGAAGTATAGGGTATTTTAAAGTCAAGCACACCCAACTAAGGTATTTTTTTTTTTTTAATAATATTAATTTTTATTCATTAATTAAATTTAAATAAACTCTTAATTTTGTTCACTTATTTATAAATCTTGAGTACCCTTATTATGCTTTCTTAGCCCTTATAAGACCAGATGAGGTCCCCGAGGAATATCAGCGCATCCTAATTATTAATATTTCATGATTTTTCAGTCAGTTTTACGCAAATTTAGTTTTATGTGATTCTTCATCGAAGTCATCTAAGTTTAAAGTGAGTAAAACACGACCAGACTCGAAGAAAAAGTGAATCTCAAGAAGAGGCCATGAGGTTTTTTAAAAAAAAAACTTAAACGTTTGAGGAACTTCTCAGAATACTGGAGAAATCTAAAAAATATGTTTTATTATTTGCGTTTACAGCGAAGATGAAATCTAAGCTAAGCTTAATTCACGAAGACCATTCAGATCAGAGGAAGATCCTAACTGAGAAAGAAATATTCAATGAGTAAGACTCGACCAGACTCGAAGAAAATGTGGAATAATGGTAACTTTCAATGTTAGGATACCAAGAAGAGGCCATCAGATTTTATAAAAAAAAAACTCAAACGGTTGTGGAACTTCGCAGAATACTAAAGAACCTAGAATACTAGAGCACTCAGATCAAAGGCAAACCCTAAGTGAGGAAGAAAAATTCATCGAAAAATGTCGTCATTCTGAGCTGTAGACTTCAACATCTGGAGTGCTTGGAATATTTCATGAAGGGAACAAATAGATTAGCTTTTTATAGACCAACAAAGTAGTTAAGAAAATCTTTTGTTTTAAGAGTGTTCTCAGAAAAATAAAGGGTGTGTATAAAAAAAAATCGGAAATCTAACAACCAACGTTTTTTTTTTTTTGGAGTGTTGCGTCACTTCCGAAATCGACTCTGCGAATGCTATTGCTTTAAGGAAGTTTTTCGTAAACTATATAATTCATCCATCTTCTATTTTCTATTTTTTTTATATTGAGAAGACCACATAGTGTGACATATACCATTCCATAATCAATTTGGCCGAAAATCCATTAGTCTTAGCAATGTCCGTCTCTCCATTAGGCTGTTTGTCTGCGTGTTTCTTGTGTTTTTTATTTTTCCATAAGATTTTGAGATATTAGTATAGAGGTTCATTTTACCCTAAGCACATAAAGTGGGCTAGCCCCATACAAACCTCCCGCCTTCTTCTGGGTTTTTGTATGAAAAACTTCAATCAACTACTTCCATATTAACTTAAAAATGTATAGAGTGGTTTTGTAATAGGCGTGTACCCACACAATTTAAGGTACTCCCCTCCAAACTAACTGTTCAGTTATGGGTTTCTGTACAAATAACTTTATTACAATCCTAAAAGACCTATATGGTGGCTTTGTATGATCTCTAAATTTATATACATATAGTAACAGTTGTATCCGTTCATAATTTGGGGAAGAGAACATATAAAGTCACCGCGAAGTTTTTGTTGTTGTAAGCAAATAATCTTTAAAACTTGATATTTTGAAATACTAGTCTAATGGATCCGGCAGAATACAGGTCAAAAGTAACAGGAAAAGGTTGAGAACAAAATTATTGCAGATATCACTACAAAATATTAAAGCATTTTTCGTCGAATCACTTCTGTCTCAAATTCGTCAAAACGTCGCAGGTTTTCTGATTAAAAATATTCTTTAAAAGTCGAAATTCTGACCGACTATTCTAATTGCTCGTGCAGAATTCAGGATATTTGGCAAAATTAAATAGAAAATTTTGGTAAATTTTTTTTTGCTTTTTAAGTTATTACCACGAAACATTAAACTATGTTTCTTTAGCGTCGACTGACTTCTGTCAAAGATTCTTCAATGCTGCGCAGGTTCCCTGATAAAAAATAATCGTTAAGAGTCTATATTCTGCCTAATTGTTCTAATTGGTCCGACAGAATACAGAGTATTTTTGCTAACAAACTATTTGAGATACCACTACAAAACTTTAAAGGATGATTAATGAGCGTCGCTTCACTTCTGTCACAGATACTTCAAAGATTCGCAGGTTTTGTAATAAAAACTACTCTTTAAAAGTCGACCAATTAAGAAAAGCTTTCCAAAAAATTATTGGAGATATCACTAAGAAACATTAAACCATGTTCCTTGAGCGTCAACTCACTTTTTTCATAGATAATTCGAAGATTCGCAGTTTCTATGATAAAGACTATTTAAAAATCGACCAATTAGGAAAAGTTTTCCAAAAAAAATTATTGGAGATATCACTACGAAACATTAAACTATGATCCTTGAGCGTCAACTCACTTTTGTCACAGATAATTCAAAGATTCGCAGGTTCTGTGGTAAAAACTAATCTTTAAAAGTCGACCATTAGAAGAGCTTTCCGAAAAACTTATTGGAGATGTCACAAAGAAACATTAAACTATGTTTCTTGAGCGTCAACTCATTTTTGTCTTAGGTAATGCGAAGCTTAGCCGGTTCACTGATAGTAGGATGCCTGAATGCACGCATGAAAGCCACTTCAACGGCATCTATTGAGTAAAGGAAAAAATGCGTACGGACTAAGTCCAACCATAACGTGAGCTGCGAAGCACCATATATAGTGGCCTAATAGGCATTGCCTATATGTATTTTACAATTTTTGGCTATGGCTGGCTTCACTTGGTTTGTATCAACATTGACTGTCTGTTCCTTAAGAACAAATACCATAGCCTGTAAGTATTCAAATATAACTAAAAAGTTTAAAATTTGCTATTTAACAGCATAGAACAAATGGACCACCTAGATTAATCATTAAAATTACCCTTTTCCCATTAAAAAGTTTGACTATAAATTGATTTCAAAATTATTAAACTTATATATTAAATATATCAAAGTGATATTTTCTAATAACAATACTAATTTTTTTTTTAATCATTTTCCATTAAATAGTTTGACTTTAAATTGATTTCAAAATGATTAAACTTATATATCAAATATATCAAAGTGATATTTTCTAATAACAATACTAATTTTTTTTTTAATCATTTTCCATTAAATAGTTTGACTTTAAATTGATTTCAAAATGATTAAACTTATATATCAAATATATCAAAGTGATATTTTCTAATAACAATACTAATTTTTTTTTAATCATTTTCCATTAAATAGTTTGACTTTAAATTGATTTCAAAATGATTAAACTTATATATCAAATATATCAAAGTGATATTTTCTAATAACAATACTATTTTTTTTTTTAATCATTTTCCATTAAATAGTTTGACTTTAAATTGATTTCAAAATGATTAAACTTATATATCAAATATATCAAAGTGATATTTTCTAATAACAATACTAATTTTTTTTAATCATTTTCCATTAAATAGTTTGACTTTAAATTGATTTCAAAATAATTAAACTTATATATCAAATATATCAAAGTGATATTTTCTAATAACAATACTAATTTTTTTTTAATCATTTTCTATTAAATAGTTTGACTTTAAATTGATTTCAAAATGATTAAACTTTTATATCAAATATATCAAAGTGATATTTTCTAATAACAATACGTTTTTTTTTATCATTTTGGTCAGAGAAACGTAATTTGAGATTTTTATTTTACAGTTATGAATTTTATAAAATTCTTTGTAGATTTACTATATTTTGTTTCTTTTTTTTTTTTTGTGATGAAAATTATATTGTGTGGGAAAAACATCATCGTGATTAGTCTTGATGATCTATTTTTCTTTAAAAAAGTTTTCTTAAAGACATAAATCGAAATTTATTTAAAAAAAAAAATTATTAAAAAATTCTTAAATATCAAAAAGATATTGTTTAATGTTGATATGAAATTTTGATATCATATCATTTTGATCCAAAAAAAATTATCTTTCGAATTTGATATGTTCGAACTTTCATTAAAAAAGAAAAGCAAGAAATTTGAATCCGCAATTGATTTCAAAAATATCACAATGGAATTTTTTCAAATCAACTTGAAATTTTGTTGATATCAATTTTGATATTTGTATGTAATAACTTAATATTGATCGCATTTTGAAAATTTAATTTTTTAAAAAATTATGAGATAACATCAGATTGATATTGGCCTCATTTCTATGTTTTTAATAAACAATAACAAATAATTGAATTAACTATTTTTCAGTTGTTTTTCAAAATCTTGCCATATTATTTCAGCTTACTTATGGCCAATACACTTATACTTCCAAACAACCTTTCCTGTAAATTTCATTTATAAGGCACTCAACTAATATTACAATTAGTTACCATATAAGGCGTCACAACAAGAGATAGCAAACGAATGCAATTATTATTATATCCTATAGATATTTCTTATTCTATTTTTTATTTTTTTTTGACTTGGCACATGCAGTCAACACAGTGCATAAGTATCTATAAGATACACAGTCCTAAAGCGAGATACAACAGCATGTATAGCACAAGAGTTTTCGCTTTCGTTTCGACAACTCCTAACTCCAGCAAAACTAAAAATAAAAAATAAAAATAATAAAACCAAAATTTACTACACAAGTTTTGGTGCACATTGTCTTTGCATTGTACATATATGCAACAAAATGTATCTCCCACTATGTGTGCAAGCGAATTTAAAAATCATTTGTTATGCGGCGCAAAAATTGCGCTATTGACAATAATTGTGCACAGTTTTGCTATTTTTTGCATGCAACAACAATCAAAAAAAAAAAAAAAAAAAATAGTTAAATGCTTTTGCAAAAAAATTCCAAGATATGGCATTTTTATTTAAATGAAATTCGCCTGCAGCTATTTTTGGGTGTAACTTGTACTTCGTTGTTGTTGTTGCTGTTGTTGTTGCTGTTGTTGTTGTTGCTACGGAAAGTAGACGAAATTATCATGTCCACCTACGTAATTTAGTACGTGTTGTCCAAATAAAGCAAATCGATCGGCAACAAATAGTGCAAAGTTTGTTTAAGATACAAAACCTAAAAAACAAAAAAACGCACTTTAAATGCAATTTTTTTTTTTTGTTCCACGTTTCTTTACTTGTAATTGGCATATTTTTTTAATGGATTATCGTCTTTGTCGGTTTATTAGCTCGAAAAAAATATGAGGTGACTAATATGCTGTAGGCCAATAGTTGTACCATTTGTTGTTTATGGGATATTGTATCTGAATTGTGTGCTTAATAAAATGTTTGTAGAAAATTTGTTTTACAAAAGATTTAGATTTAAATGAAATTGGATTTATTTTATTTTGTTTTATTTTTGATTTTTATTTTTTTTTTTTGTAAATTTTCTTGTTATTAGTATTCGAAATGTTTCTTTCTCTGCATACAATGTTCTAATGGCTGCATAGGATGAACAGCCAACAATCCGACATACATATTTAAAAAAATTAATTTTATATTTCGAACTAATTTGTACTAAAAGTAAATTTAGTTTTACTACCTTCCAAGCATTGTAGGTGCTTTCTATACATAAAATACATACGGCTACATATTTTTCTATACCACTGTACTTTGTTTGTTGTACCGATTTGTTATTGATAAATGTTGCACAGTACGTGGGCAATGAGTTTAAGCACCATTTGCTTAGAGTATCTATTATTTTTGAAATGTTTGAAATACCAAATAACAACAACAACAACAACAACAATACCTACGAAAATTTGCAATTTAAGCCAATTTTGCCTTCCGCAAATTCACAAATAAATAAACAAATAAATAAAAAATAAATACAAACAAATGGCAAACAAAAGTTTGTAGATATTTGCCATATTTGAGCACGTCTTGCATAATTTATTTGTACTTTTAATTAAAGATTTATTTGTTGTCAAAAAAAAAAAAAATCGCTATATTTGGTACGTTTTGACATATTTGCAAGATTATGCGGCAACGATAAAGGTTTTACTTTGGCTTAGTTACTACCGCAACTGAAATTTTTTGCTGGTCCAACCTACTTGAAGCATTTTAACACGTTTAAATGATTTTTTAAATGATTAATATTAATATCTACATTTTTTTTTTTTTGCACCAGCTGACTTGCAAATTATTAGGTTCATTGGCTGTGGCGTACTAATTACCACACTTGTGTTCTGCCTTTCTTGAGCGTGCGCCTAATTTGTAGACAAGTTCTTTGTTCCTTTGCTCATTTATCAAGCTCATTGATATTCATTATACTAGCTGTTGTAGCTTTTTTTTTTTTAAGTATTTTAGCGCATAATTAGCCTTTTTTTCACATATGTATAAGTTCTTTAACAAAATATTCTTAGTTGGGTTCCCTTAAGGCTTAATTAGCTTAAATATGTATTTTAGTGGTTTGTTTCTTGATTAAAAAAAAAAATTTAAATACCATAAAATAAATGACTAAAATATATATATTTAAGGCTCTTAAGTTTTCTGTGCAGAAAATAGCTCATGAGACAGTAGAACATTTTGTAATAGGAAATTTTGGAAAATAGGCTCTGCTATAATGTGCTATAATAATTATAGCAACTCAAAAGACTTTAATTTTGAGTTTTTATGCACGTTTTTAGCTCTACAGGCTCCAAATTATTCAAACTATGCTCTGCTATAATGTGCTATAATTTTTATAGCAAGTCAAAACACTTTAATTTTAAATTTTCTTGCCCAACTTAAGCAGTTTTCGTCTCTAGAGTACTAAATTTTGTAAAATGGGCTTTGCTATAATGGTCTACAATTTTATAGCAAGTCAAAAATCTTTAATTTTTACTTATTTTTGCACGCTTTTAATAGTTTTTAACTCTACAGCTCCAAATTATTCAGACTAGGCTCTGCTATAATGTGCTATAATTTTTATAGCAAGTGAAAAGGCTTTAAATTTAAATTTTCTTTCCCAACTTAAACAGTTTTCGTCTCTAGAGTACTAAATTTTGTAAAATGGGCTTTGCTATAATGGTCTACAATTTTATAGCAAGTCAAAAATCTTGAATTTTTACTTTGTTTTGCACGCATTAAACAATTTTTAACTCAACAGTACCACATTTTTCAAACAAGCAAGTCAAAAAATATCATTTTTAACTTTTCTTGCATGATTTAAGCAGTTTTTAACGCTAAAGAAGAAAATGGTCTTACTATAAAAATCTTCTTGTCAAATTGAAATAGTTTTTAACTCCAGCATTTGCTGTATAATGTTTATAGTAAGTCAAAACCTTTTAATTTTACTTTTTCAAGTTCTACTTTAACAGTTTATGACTCTAGAGTATTAAATTTTGCAAAATAGGCTTTGCTATAAAAATATATAATTTTATAGCAAGTTAAAAATCTTCAATTTTTACTTATATATTATATTAAAAAAGTTTTTAACTCTATAGTTCCAATTTATTCAAAGAAGACTCTGCTATAACGTAGTAAAAATAATTATAGCAACTCAAAATACATAAATTTTAACTTTTCTTTTGCGTTTTAAACATTTTTTAAGCCTAAATAAATAAATTTTTGCAAAATAAGCTATGCTATAATGTGCTATAATTTTTATAGCAAGTCAAAATACATCAATTTTAACTTTTCTTGCCCAATTTAAACAATTTTTTACGCAATATCACTAAACTTTGTCAAAAAATAGTTGCTATAATGTGCCATAACTTTTATAGCAAGTCAGAAAAGCACTCAATTTAAATTGTACTGGCTTTACTATTCAAATTTTCCTTCGTAAACTTAAAAATAATTTTCTATAATAAAAAATTCATCCGACAAAACTAAAAATAATGTATCTCAAAAGTAACTGAACACTTCACATTGCAATCTAATAAGACACACATATCTCAAAGTATCTTTTATACACTTGTAGCTTCAAGCAATTGCAAAACCTTTGCGCTACTACTAAAGAAGCTATTAAGATAATAAAGATAACTACGTTAGATATTTCTAATGGTGAAATCGCTTTCCAATTAAGCAAAAAAACGAGATACAAACAACGTCGAACCAATATAATTATTATTTTCACTCTAATAAGCAGCAGAAGAATGAGCGAACGAACGAACGAACGAACGAACATTCGTGGCGTTTGTAGAAAAAATACAATAATTATGAACTAATTTGAAATCAAGATGCCCTTCTCACAAGATCATTTAAAAAAAAAATATCTACAGAGACAAAGCGCCAAAGAATTGCAAACGCGAGACTGTCGTCTGTTGAGCTGCATCTAATGCGCTACAATCTTAAAAGATCATCATGCCTACAAAAGACAAAAGGCAGGTGTAAAGATGCCATAACTCAGTTTAGCAGCAGATATGCTGCCAGCAACATGAAAGTATCTTATAGATACTATTAAATTTAGCTATGCATTGAGCACATAGGCACTCATAATGAAAGAAAAATCTACTATTTTTATGTGTCTGTGTAAATAAGTATTCAATTATGCAGCAGCAGCAGCAGCAGCAGCAGCAAAATGTCGCACAATGAAAAATGAAGTCTGAAATTCTGAGTACTCTTCTGCTGCAGATGATGTATGAAGTGGCAAAATCGTTGCAACAGCTCGAGCAGCAGTAGGGGTCGCAACTCTCAGTCTAAAGAATTAGCCATTGAGTTGTTTCCCCCAATCACCTGCTGCCCGAGACTTAATTAAGAAGGCACACGAGTAGAAAAAAAAAAAAACAAAAAAAAACAAAAGATACAAAACAACAAAAAAGAACCATGTGACGTCGTTCAGTAGTTCATCTAAAATCCACAGCGTCTTAGTTGTGCACATTTCAAAGTGTCAGACCGACAGTACTACAGCATAGATCAGACCGGTTTCTATACTATATACTTCAATCTGATCTGCTTTTAAGATCTGCTGCTGCGAGTAACGCCAAGAAAATCTAATGATCGAGTGGCTTGAGTTGAGTTGTGTGTTGCAAGCAGATACTTTTTTATGTTTTTTTTTACTCGCTCATTCTTTTATAAAGATATTAAATTGTTGCAGGTTCTTTTTTTACTGTCTGCAAGTTTGTTTATGTAGCTTCTGCTATTTTTTATTTGTAGCTGAACTTGAAAAATATTTATTTTAAGTTGATGAAGTAGTAATTTAATTAAAATTATATTAAAAAAGTATCTTCTTTGCATACATTATTCAAACTGTTTTAAATTTTTGTTACTTCTCCCTATTTTTTCCTGCCTAAAAAGTGTCAAATAAAATAAATGCAAAAGCATGCCTGCAATATTTCAACAATTTATTATTGTCTCGCAAAATTTCATATTGTCTCGTCAATTTCTGATGCCTATCAGATACATTTCCAAGAATTTCACACATAACAAACTCTAAAAAAAAAGCAAAATAAAATTTAAAGCATAAAGTATCTTTTTTAAATTCATCTATAAATAAAAATAAAGTTATATGATTTATTATCTTTAATAAATATCTACAACACACACATACACACTTGTATCGCTCTCTTTCTAACTGAAACTTCTTCTACCTGGAAGTGAATTCGACAAAGCGCTTTGCTTTGTTTTCTTCGACAAGTCTTCAATTTACCTTGACCAGAGCAGAGCGTGCTCAAGCTTATAAACAAATTTACATATCTAACTTGAGATCTTTTATTTGTATCTTTTTTTTTTTTTTGTTTTTATTTATTTTTTAATCCAGACACATTCACATGGTATCTATAAATTGGCATACAAATTGTTAAAGCTTCTTCGTAGTATGTTCGCGCGTTTTTCATACATTTATGGATTTCATTAATGCTCATTAATGAGCCATGTGATTTTTTATACAGTATGCAGTATCTATAGCTAATGTACACTTTGGATTTTTTTGGTTTTTTGGTTATTAAATATTTATTTTGCTTTTTAGGAAATATATTTTATCATATTTTTTTTTTTTTTTGATGAGTTTGTGTATCTTTTTTTTTTGCTAAATTAGCATTCTTGTTAGCTTTGCTTGCTTTTGTGTAGTTCAATTACTTTTTGTGTTGAAATTTTTATGAATTATAGTTTTTTTTTTTTTTTTTGCTAATATTCTAAAAAATTTATATATAAATATTTTGATTAATATTTGGTTTGACTGCTTGTGTGGCAATTTGTTAACAAGTCACGTTGCTTTATTGTGGTTTTGCTATTGAATTATTGTGGAACATGCAATTGATTATTGAAGTTTTTTAAAAAAAATTTTTTTTGGATAGATCCGTCTGTAAAAATTAATTGTTTATTAAAAGAAATAACTTTAGGGCAGCATACATCTTTTAATTAGAAATAAAACTATAAAAATTATAGCACCTTACAGTAAATCATATTTCGCAAAATTTAGTACTCCCAAGTTCAAAATTCTTTTAAACGTTCCAGAAATATAAAAAATACATGGTTTTAACATGCTATAAAAATTATAGCACATTGTAGCAAGTCTATTTCACAAAATTTGATACTTTACTGTCAAAAACTGCCTTAATTAGGTAAAGGAAATTCAAATTAAATGCATTTCTGACTTGCTATAAATATTATAGCATCTTATAGCATAACATATTTCGCTAAATTTAGTACTCTCAAGCTTAAAACTGTTTTAAACATGCCAAAAATGATAAAATACCTAATTTTTGACTTGCTATAAAAATTATAGCAAGTTAAAGCAAATCAAATTTTGTCAAATTTAGTATTCTAAAATACAAAATTGTTTAAATCATGCAAGACTAGTTAAATTTAGAAGCTTTCGAGCTTGCTATAAAAATTATAGCACATTATAGCAAGTCTATTTTACAAAATTAAGTTTTTTTCAGTCAAAAACTGCCTTAGTTAAGCAAATAAATTTCAAATCTAGTACATTTCTGACTTGCTATAAAAATTACAGCATGTGTACTGCTCAAATTGTTCCCTTTTCAGTGACAAACTGTTTTCAAATTACTTCTAGCAGCACATTGTCAACCTTTCAATTCAAACACATATCCGTGCTAAGGCCACAACCTTTGTCATATCTTTTTTTTTCACAGCAAAGTATCTACGACTAATCTAAATCCCTAATTAAATTATGTTAGTCAATTAAGATAGTTGTAGACACATACAAAGATAACCTCATAGCAAAACAACGCAAGTCAAGTCGTCACACTTTTAAAAATAAAATAAAATAAAAGAATAGAATAAAAATAAACACTGTAAACAATTGTCGACAAGAAATTAACACACAGCATATGTTCTCATACTTCAAACGACAAATAGAATATGCGATAAAACAGCTACAAGCTACAAGTATCTCGTAGTAACACAGCTTGATAAATAAAATAATTACTGAAAGCAACTTTTCACAAGGCAATTTGTAGCACAGACTGTGCCTCAGATACAAAGTAGTTCTATGAGCTTACAAATTGTTTTTCAAACTTAAAGATACTTTTTTTCTCTTCTCCCAACTGCATAATGCAAATGTGTTTGCACTTAGATAAGCGCTTGAATAGTGTCAAAGTATACAAAAAAAAAACAAAAAAAAAAAAGAAGCAGTGAACCTGTCTTATCTGTATCTGTATCTCAAAAGCTTGTTGCAATTAGAAGCGTCTGTTGTACATATCGCAAACAATCTTCTTCTTTTTTTTAATGCTCCCTTAATATGAGCTACAAAGTGTTGTAGTGGCATTTTGAATATCATCATCATCAGTTGTAGTAGCAGCAGCAAAAAAATTCTTTCTTTAGAGTGTGCTGCGCTTTTTGGTATATACAGATACTTTGTATCTTTGTATATATGTAGTTGCAATGTGCCTCTAACTTTAGAACAATTATCAGCACGAATGCTGCCAGTCAACGTCTTCGTCGTTCTTGTCGCTGCAAGGTTGTAAGATTATGTTGCTCTTAAAGAACAAAAGTTCTGAGTTCTGTCGAGTGCATATTTCAGCATGAAATTTCAACAGATAGGCGGACAAACTGTCAGTGCTGTGAAGTCTTCTGAATTTGTATTGAAGTGCACCCTCGGGATTTATAACATAGTCGTACGTACTACCACTACTGTAGTCATTTTTGTGATTTAAATGCTTTGAAGATGGACAGAGAGTGAGAGAGAGAGAGAGAGAGAGAGAGAGAGTGCCTAATGATCTTTCATTAGCTACTGCTTTAAAAGCATTAAAATTTATGTTCCAGTAAATGTGTTCCAGGTGATGCTTTTCAAGCTGTGCAGCAAACATTCGGACTGCAGAAATTTGAAAAGATGTAGTCAGAAGAGTATTTTTGGCATGTTCAAGAACAATTGAAAATTCTGCTCTCCCCTGCTTCCAGCAATATCACCTTCAGGTGGTCCCTTTACTGGTTTTATCTCTGCTGCTAAAAGCATGATTCCAGAAAGCTTGCAGGTGTTCTTAGATTGCCAACAGCTTGTCTTCTTTGATAGAGCTTATGTTCTACATTCCCACAGAAAATATTGCTGCTGTGCGGTAGCTCTTAGTAGAAACATAATTCCTGAGAATCCCTACAGGTAGCTTTCACAGAAAAACATTGTTGATGTGCTATAGTTCCTACAAAAGCAACTTTCAAGAGAATACCAAAAATCTTACAGGTGGTCCCTTTATATGTCTGATATCACGCATTCTAAAACAAAGTATTACTGATGTGCGGAAATTCATACTAAGAGCATGTTTCCGTAGTCTACCAAAAAGTCTACAGTAGCCCCAGAAATCTTCTACTTAAAGCATGATTACGCGTTAAACGTTAGAAAGCCTACATTTATTTGTTCAAGGACTATTTTCGAATTTCAGCACTCCCTGGCTATCTATCACTGTCGCTTACCTGCCCCACGCATGTCATGGTGTCTGCGCAATACATCAAGAAGCCTACAGACAATTCATCAAGAACTCGATTAGAAATATTCTGTAGAATATTTGAGTTTCATTTTAATCATGAAGGCTTTTGGAAATCTATGGCTATATATTTTGGATGGATTTGTCTATTGATACTTGGCGAAGTCATTCGTATAAAAGTGTTCCTCACCTATGTGGTATTATGTTACCCATCAACAAATTGAATGAAGTGCTCAGAAAGCCAACGAATGATTTCTAAAACGGCTTGCACAAATCTGCGATTTGTGATACACTTTTGTGTGCATCACAGAAGGTATGCATCAAGTTAGTTCCTAAACTGCGGAATGGGTTATCCATACATATCTTGGCGATCGGGAGGTTCGGGAGGAAAAACACAACGAGGCAACCTTTGAGTACTGAACTAGATCCAGCTAAATTTTTTTGATGTTACCAAAGAACAACAACTGCTTCGAATTAACTTTTTTCAAAGTTTCTGACAACTTTTTTATTTGATTTTTTCATTATTATGAGAATCCGGCGAAGTATTTAAGTTCCAGAGTTGGTAGAAAAATATGTAGATGTTCAAGAAGAGATGTTTATTTAAGGCACCGGAAGATGGAGGAAAATATGTGAAGATGCTGAACGAAATATGAAGATTTAAGGCATGGGATATTTAGTGGGTGAAAATAAAAGTTGCTCCTGGAGAGATGGAGATTGAGTCCATGGGAAAGTTGATGGCAAAAATTTCATAATTTCATGGAGCGATGAAGATTTAAGGAATGGGTGAGCTGATAGAAAAAAAAATTACAGTAGAGGCTCAGGAAGAAACAGAGATTTAAGGCATGAAAGACTTGGACATGGCACATTTAGTAGAAAAAATATGTAGATACTCAAGGAGAGATGGTTATTTAAGGCATAAGAGATTTGGTGAAAAAAAAAAATGTGTAAATCATCAAGGAGATATGGATATAAATTTAAAAAATAGGCCGTTGGTGTTAGAAATAGATCGATGCTCAAGGAGGCATGGAAATTTAGAGCATGAGAAAGTTGGTGAAAACAATGTGTAAAAGGTCATGGAGAGATGAAGATTTAAAGCATGGGAGTGGTGTATATGTAGGATGTAGTTGGAGAACAACATGTATAGATGCTGAAGAAGGGATGGAGATTTATAACATGAGAGCCTAATTGGAAAAAATATTTAGATGATGAAGAGATGTTTATATATATAAAGAATAGTTATATGCTGAAGGATATATGAAGATGTAGATCATGCGAAACTTGGTGGAGCGAATTCCTCAGCGATGGAGATTTAATTTTGAAAAGATATCGGAGTATTTTAGGAAAGTGAGAAAAAGTATTAAAGTTCCTCTCCAGAGTTAATAAAATAAATTATGAATCCCTAATACAAACCCACCATCCATTTAAAGGTTTTTGTATGAAAAATTAATTTCTGATGATTTGTATGGACTTTAAATTTGATAAGATGGCTTGGTGGAAAGGGATACCCTACATGTATATCTATAGACTAAAGCTACGCACTTTTAGCTATAGCCCTATTTAAACACATCACCCAATTTTCGGTTTTTGTATGAAAATATTTTTATTTTAGTCAATATTAACTTGAAATTTGATAGAAACCCACCCAGTTTTTTTTTTTTTTTTTGAAGCATAGCCTCATGCAAACGGACTACTCAAATTAAGGTTTATAGGTTTAGCATTTATTTTTTTCATGTTTGGAATACGATATGATCTGTAATTCCATGTGAGTACTCGTGGTGTTAAAAATAAAGTTCCATCGAAGTTTAAAATTTTTTTTTAAAATCTTTTTCCCTTCTTGAAGAGTACAGATTGAATAAAAGCGGTTTCTTAAAGGTTCCTTATTTATCCGTTAAAATTTGCAACCGCTCGCTCTTTGCCCTTTATTTTACTTAACTGATTTGCAAGACTCTCGCTCACTCAAGCTCTCTTCAACATGAAACTCTCTAAACTTTAATTTATCTAATAATATAATCTGGCAACAAATTCTATAAATCAATAAAATGCTGCATAATTTCAAAATATTTTCAAATCAAAGCCACACCGAAAAAAAAACTTCAAACCAACCCAAAAACAAAAATCAAAAGAAATATTCAAATAGTTGACCTTCGAGTTACACAACACGACGTTGACTCTTACAGCGCACCCAAAATTTCAAATAGAAAATGCATTAAATACCAAAAAAATGATAAATAATACAATATATATATACATATATATATATCTCCAGTCATGTCATGAACTTCAAACTTGAGAGGAGCGCATGGTGAAATTTATTAAACTTTTATGAACTGTGTGGATTGCACTTTTAGTTGATGCAAGTTGAGTTGACATGCCTGGCAGCAGAGCTTTAGAATCTTTCCAAAAGACTACATGCTGCTCTGAGTTCTTGGTAAGCATTAAATTGAAAGCCTCTAACTCTAAGTTTCTCTTCCTGTCTAGTTGCCAGTCTGTTAGCTGTCTATTTGCCTCAGCGTGTTACAAGTTTATGAACTCTGCGGCTATCCAAAGATCTCAATTGGTCCCCGGGGTGTTATTCGAACGAGTGAGCGAGTAAGTGAGCGAACTTTTTTTTTTTTTTTGTTTGCGCCTGCGCCTGGTCTGACTGGTCGTCTTAGTCTGCCTGGGCCGCCCTTTGTCTTTGACTTTTGCTGGCGTTTGACTA
Organism: Leucophenga maculata; assembly: GCA_035044805.1. NCBI lineage: Eukaryota > Metazoa > Arthropoda > Insecta > Diptera > Drosophilidae > Leucophenga > Leucophenga maculata. The sequence goes on from JAWNNP010000500.1 coordinate 1,094,901, forward strand.
TGACTCTGGAGTGTTGCTGCTGTCAGCAGTCATCGTTGTTGTCGGTCGGTGAGTGTGTCAAGCATTGTTGCATAAATATATAATTTTGCACACCTACCCGACACGAGTCTAAGACACGTTCTGTTTATGCCTCTCCATCCAGTATATATTACTTAGTAGGCCGCACAGCTTCCGCAACGTGCTCAAGTGCTAGATTTTTTTTCCTGTAACCCAGCAACTTTGTAAGTGTTAAACAATTTCCAATTAGTTGTAGCAAAAACTTCTTTTATTGACTACTAATTAGTCAAAGTTCAATATGCTCCGTGAATAACATGAAGTCAATGTTCCATGCTGCAAATTTAACTAATTGTTGCAATTATTTTTGCAGTAGTACGTGTCATTTATTGAGTTGAGTTTGTAGTTTTGAAGTCTTTTGAAGTAATAGTAGGGTATTGTAGAGAAAGAAACTATTGGGAAGCTAACCAATAAACCAATGAGAAACTTACAGTGTTTTTTAAAAGCATTTTCTATTTTATTGAGCTACTTTGTATGGCTTTTTTTTAGCTATTTGTATGACTAAGTCTTAAACCAAATAAAAATCAGCTGTTCAACTGTTTTATATAAATTGGAATCGGAACACATTTCATTTATTTATGATAATTTCCTTCGATTGTGCTCAGTTTATACAATTTAAATTTTAACAGCTAATTCATAACAGCTGTATTTAAAAGCGCCTTTATTAACAGCTGTTAAAAGTTATCTTTTTGAAAACAGCTGTTAAAAATTAGCTCTCATCGAATAGTTGATAAAAATTAAATTATGTAGTGTCTATAAAATGTGTAAAATAAAATCTGTTTCAATTCCACTTTATTTCAAACAGTTCAACAGCTGATTTTTGGTCTCTGTTTATACTTTAAACAGCTGTTCAAGCAGTTCTACACCTATTAAATTAAACTTTTAGCTGTTTTAAAAATAAAAACCATTGCATTAAATACAAAGTACACTGTAAATAATCAGTTGTTTTGAATATACTTTTCTTTATGTTTCTTAGTACTTATTACTCGAGTTCAAAAGCTATTTTACAATTGTCTCAAAACGGAGTTTGCATGGATATTCCACAAAAAAATGTATATAAAAAAGTGCTTCCATCTTTTCGTTGTACGATACACTTTTTGAGAAATATTTATTAACATATAAGGTCTATGCTCCTCAACCAAAAACTATCCCAAACTTACTGTTATGCTTGCTGTGGTTCACATATACGAACGAGGGACGGACAGACGAGCATAGCCATATGGACTCATGATGCTAATATGTATCAGGTATTTCTTAGTTAGAAAAACAATTTATTTTTTTTCATCGAAATCGAAAAAATTAACTTTGTCTCCTACACATTTTTTTCAACTCTCGGGCAATTTGTGGATACTACGCAAAAATAATCATTCACTTCCGAAGCAAACCACTCACCAAGCCATTTCGGATGTCTTCATAAAAGCTTACGCGGAACTGATTGGTGAAAAAAGGTAATAGTCAGTAGGGAACATGGAGTTGCATCATCCAGTTGATGTGTTGTGTATTGATGCGATTTTGTGGTGAAAATCAGTTTGCTGATAATCTAGGCTTTTTTACAGCAAAGCACGGTGCAATGTTATAAGTAGTTGACGATTGGCACTTGGATTTTCAGGCCTTCTGACTTTTACATACAGCTGCACAAACTCGATATACCTTTGCCTTTTTAGAGTAGGGTATACGAATGCAAAATAATGCCATGCATCGAAATGTGGAGTTGAACCCAAGGCAACAAATAAATACCATTAAATACCATTAAATCCTCATCCGTGTCGTCCGCTTCAAGCGATTTGGTCTTGCGTACGTTGGTGACGATTGGCTGCAATCAATCAAATATTTTTTGAGTTTAACATGCTCAGAATATATACACTTTTCATCGATTGTCACGAATCGAAATGTGGATCCGAAACCAAGGCAACAAACTATTTGAAGCCTTCAAATACTAGTTATATGTACGGGTCCCACGTTGGGCGCCATAAAAAAAAAATTGGGAAATTTCATATAATATATATAAATTATGACACATATTCAGATTTTGAGTGGGTAGACAAAACCCTTTTATAAGGCAATGCCATTAAATGCACAGACTTGTCGTCAAGCGATTTGGGCTTGCGTACGATGTTGACTATTGGCTACTATCAACCAAGTATTTTTTTCAGTTAAGCATGCTCGAAATATGTCCACAATTTTTATGGATAGTCACAATTCGGTCCAGGAACGATTTTCTATTTGTCTGATAAGCAAGATTTCTTATGTGTTTTGGACACGCTTCATCTGTCTATTATTAAGTTCATGTGGCATCCATTTTACACTCTTTTGAACCTTTACCATCGCATGGAAACGTCTTGTTCTGAAACATCCAAGCATTTTTTCCGATTGATTATCATCCTAGTTCAATATAGCCCACAATTGATGAGTCTCAACATACCTGAGCCTATTTTGAAGATTTTTGTTTCTCAGCCATCTTATACACATAATATATACATCTTGGCATCTGTGAGTTCTCCTACTGACATTTACATACATTTACAGAAACTTAGTCTGCATAGGGTACAAAACGACATAGGAATGGGAAGAATCGATACCGTGATACTATTTGATAGTATTAACTCCAAAACTTGGAATGATATTAAAATGCTGTCGGGTCCCACATTAAAATAAATTCATAATATTAATAGAGAACGAGATGAAAAGCGCGAAAAAAATTTAACAAACTATTTGAAGGTTTCTTGAAATGCTGTTAAAATTTTAGAGCCCCACGTTGGGCGCCAAAAAAATCCTTCGAAATATAATATGTATACAGAACAATTTGTATAAGGTGGTTTCAGAAATTCTGTTACCGAATTAAAAGAATATCTTGGGTATACGGAATAATTTAAACTTTAATATTTTAAAATTGAAAAGTACCCAGAAGAAATTCATAATATTAATAGAGAAACAGATGGAAAGTGTGAAACAATACAAGAAACTATAAGAAGTCCCCTATTTAGAGCCCCACGTTGGGCGCCAAAAAAATCTAATATTGTAAAATTAGACTTAAAAAATTTCATTCTCAGCGCTACTTCAACTTTAAAAAATGAATACAAAGAGGTGGCTTAGCAACGCAAGCCGGGTTCGCTAGTAATATATAGATTTACTTTATATGTATTTACGATGGGTTCAGAAAGTCCGTTCACACATTTTAAGTTTAAGTATTTCAATTTTGCACTCTTCTAATCATGAATTCTATAAAATTTGCAACAAACTATTTCAACTTATATATATAAATGCTGTTAAAACTTTCGTGCACCACGTTGGGCGCCACTTTTTTTTTTTAATTTTATAGAATTTAAAAATTCTTAAAATATATTACAATGCTTAAATATTCTCCTGTGAATTCATGCAAATTTAATAAAATGAAATATTCACAGCACTTCATGCTAGACACCCTCATGCTTACAACATAGAAGTATATAATCGCCAGCTGAGTGTTTAACCGCAAATAACAACATACAACAACTTAAAAGTGGAAGGGATCACCCAGTCTACCAACGCCTAGTGTCAACTCCTTTTAAACCACAATGCAAACAACAACAACAAAAAATCAGTAGTTGTTCAAATTTCAGAAACACTTTTACTACTTTTGCTGGCAAGCAATTGGGAACAGCAAGATTGAAAGCATACAACAACAACAACAACATAGCATGTCAGCCTATTTTTATATATGGAATGGGTGTCTTTGTCCATGTTGTATGAAAAAGTGTTGCACTGTGCATGTGTGTGTGTGCTAGTTTATAGGAAAAAATAACAAAGTCTCCTAAAGATATACATAAACATATTCAAAGTTGTACAACGTGTGCGGCAGCTAGCAACCACAAAAGCGGCTGTCAAGCAAACTCAGAGGACGACGACGATGCTGCTGATGCTGCTGCTGCTGATGATGATGATGACTAGGAGGCCGACATTCTCACTTTGCAGCATGTTGCACCAGTCAAAAAATATATCTTAGCACCAAACAGCTACCGCATATGCATGCAGCTATTTTTAGTGCAGCCAGTCAAGTCAGTGAATGCGTCTGTTGCAATCATTAGGCAGCAGCCCCTGTTTTTAGTTGCCTAAGTAGTCGACATTAATTAAGCACATTTATTTGTATATAGCTTCTATGTATTTTTAACGACTGACCCTAATAATTTGTTTTGAATTTTAACAACAACAAAATATAAAATGCTGTAATGACAACTTGACAGTTTTTTTTAGCATAAAAATATAAAATATTGTTTTTTTTTTTTTTTTTGTGAAATTCCCAGCCATAATTGTGCTCCTTTTTTCTAAAAATTTGTTCTTCAAAAAATTTCATTTAAATTTTTGTACACTCATTTGTCTGTTCACCGAAATCAATTAATAATTTCTTTGACTGGCGGCCATTTAAACTCAATTTTTTTTTCTAGATTTCTGTGCTGTGTGATTTTTGCCCGTTGCGTTGCGAAAGCGCAAAAAATCTGTAGAAAAATGGCATAGAAATTCATTTCGAAATCGATTAAGCCGGCAGCGTTATTAGGAATTGCGCGAGGGTGGATTAAAAAATATAATAAGTAGCTGGAGAAATACTCGAACAGAAGGCAAAAGCAAAGAGAAACGAGTAATACTTTATTTTATATATGAAAAAAGAAGATCTGGAAATAATACAATAAACTATTTCATGGTATTAACCTTGAAATGATGCTAAAAATGTTGTACCCCAACTTGGGCGCCATAAAAAAATTAAGTTATATAAAATGTTTATAGATTAACTTTTTATATAGGGTGGATTCAGAAAGTCTGTTAACGAGTTCAAAGAATATCTTAAGCACATAATTTTCCATATTCAAATTCTCTCAACTTAAATTTTATAAAATTGAAAAAATCCCAAAATATATTCAGTACAGATAACAAAATAATGATGGGAAGTGCATTATTAATGCAACAAACTGTTTGAAGGTATTCACTTTATAACTTGAAATGTTATTAAAATTTTTTTGAACCCCACGTTGGGCGCCATAAAAATCTTGGGAAATTATGTATAGTATTTAGATTAAAACTGTATTTAGGGTTGATTCGGAAAATCCATCACCGATTTCGAAGAGTATTTAAAGTATATATTAGTACGTATCAGGTGAATCTAATCTAGTCAAAAGTTGATATTTTTATATTCATTCTTCATATACACGAATCACTGACGGACAGACGGACATAGCTGAGTACATCGACTCGACTATATATGTACATTATGGTATCTGTCAATACCCATCTGACTGTTATATACAATTGCATAAGCTAAGAATGGCGTAACACTCATCTTCCAGTGCATCAATGAAAATCACAGAAATTCGGAGAACTTTAAAAGAAAACATAAAAGAAGCACAGATGAAGTTAGAAGGGTACAATGAAAAACCAAGACAAATCAGTGTAGTTTTGTATGATCAAAGTCAGAATTATTTTCAAAATTCCAGACAGTTCCGAAAGGGTCTAGAAAAGTACGGAAAGGTCCTTAGGAACTCAAAGATAGAAAAAGTAACAAAATAATCGAAGAACAACGAAGCAGATAAGTGTATATTGGAGAAAATCAATTCACAGAAATACGGAAGCGTTCAAAGAAGCCCAAAGACAGAAAATGTTACAAAAAAAACCGAAGAAGAACGGAGAAGATAAGTGCAGATTGGGAGTCATTAAAGTAGTTCAAAAAAAATTAATATACAGAAGTAGAGGACGGTTCAAAGAAACCCAAAAACACAAAAAGTGCAAAAAAAAATCAAAGAAGATAATTGGAGATTGGTAGTCATTAAAATGGACAATAAATTTGAACGGATCAGAGAAGTCTGCAGAAATCTCGAATAGTAGAAGAGTAAGCACATTCAGTAAATAGAAATAATCTGAAGAATGAAGAGGAGTTTCTAAATATCTAAATTTTAAGCCAAACGTAAAATCGGGATACATCATATTAAAAGAATGAGCATCCAAACGGGCTTAACGTATGAAGAGTTCTACACAGTACTTGCACGAATTAAAGCCTGTTGTAAATCGCGTCCATTGTGATTATTAACGTCAGATTTGAATGATTAGAATTACTAGCACATTTCTTTATAGGAAATGCCATGAAAGCATCATATTAAAGCATTCTGGCTTCTGGCTTATTGCTTTGTTATATGCATGAATTGGAAAAAAAAGGAGTGAAAAAATAAGAGAATGTGCAACACCATAAAACACAGAAGTCTTTTACGGCTACCATATGTTTTTGTAGCTGTCTCTTCATTCCATTTTTATTCACCAATTTGCTGAGTTGACAATTTGATTATGGTTTTCTATGGTACAGAGGTTATCAGAGAAGTCTGCAAATGTCCAATCAAGTTTAAAGAGGACCAAACGGAGTGAACAAAGAATTTTAAGACTTCTTAGCCAGTCTCTTCCGACTTCTCGCGTGAACTCTCCGCCTTCTGAAAACACAGATGAGCAGTAGAGACATATAATTATCCATATATATAGCAAAGAGGTCAAGGCTAGTAGTTGGAGGAGATCCATCGATAATAACAAAATAGATCAGAACAAGAACGTATAAAAGATCAAAGTTAAAAGAGAAGTTTGCAGAGGTCCAATGATGTCACAAATATTAAGAACATCAAAGTTCAGATGATTAAAAAACAAAAAAAAAGGTTTTGGAATTAAAATAATAATGAGAAAACATTTGAGGAAGGTCTAAAGAGCATCAAATGGAACAAAAGCGGTGTTTACAAATTTTTCTAAGAAGTCTGAAAGTTGGCATTATTTTGAAAAGTATGGATAAATATGGATCATAGAAATCAAAATAATCAGAAAAAAAAAAAAGAAAAGTTTAAATTCCGAAATTTTTCGAATAGCAAGAAAAACATAGGCGGAGAACAAATCAAGATAGTTCATAAAAAAAATTTAATGGTTCAAAGAGGTTCAATGAAGTCCAAAGATGATTGTTCATAGAATTTGCGGAAAGATATTTGAAAATAATAAAAAAAAAAAGTTTGAAGAAGTTCAAAGAGGTTCAAAGAAGTCCAAAGATGATTGTTCATAGAATTTGCGGAAAGATATTTGAAAATAATAAAAAAAAGTTTGAAGAGGTGCAAAGTAGTTCCGATATGTCTTGGACTACTCATAGAATATTCGAATATTTGTTAAGTTTTAGTTGAACCTAAAGAATTGATCAAAAATATATTACAGAAATGTTTGCTGTTTCAGTGAAGCTCCCTAAATAGTTTTTCGATGGTTCAAAGAATTTTGAAGATATTAGAAAATATAGAAATATGAATATTAAAATATATGAAAGTAGATCAGAGTAAATTAAATCATTTAGTAAACAAAAAGAATTGAAATTATGGAATAAATGTTTCTTGGACCATAGATGTTCATAGATTAAGAAAAAGATATAATTGTGTTTTAATTAATAAGTCTGTAAAAATCTGAAAATATGAATAATATTAAAGCAGTAAGTGGAACATGATCCAAAAATGAAAAATTGCATAAATGGATGTGCTTCAGTGAAGCTCGAAGTAGTCGAAACTAAGCTTCACACGTAAAAAAAAATTGTAAAACATAAGAAAACCTAAAATCTGAGTATTAGAAAATATGTAAGCAGTAAAAAGAAGTAATTGAATTATATAACAAGCTACGGAGAGGTGTACATAGTATGAGAGAAGCTAGAGAAATCTAGAAAAGTCCATGGAGATTGTATAAAATGGTAGTAATATAATATATCTGAAGAACATTCTAGAGCAAAGTAAATAAGTGCACAGCAATATAACAAAAATTTGTTTTTTTGTATCAGAGAAGTCTTTAGAAAAGTCCAAGAATGTTTTCTGATCTTCAAAAATATTTTAAATTTTGTTCGAAAAATTACAATCGGAGGAACAGCAAAGATCAAAGTAAATAAGATTTTTTTTGTAGCTGAGAAGACAATAGAAATTTAGAAAAGTCGAAGAAGGTTTTCTAATCTTCAAAATATTTATAAATTTTAAAATTTAGATAATTTTAAGTCAGAAGAACAGTAAAGATATAAGTAAATTTTTTTTTTTTTGATCAAAGAAGCCTATAGAAATCTAGAAAAATCCAAGGATATTTTTCAATCTTCAAAGAAAAGTCTTTAGAGATTTTATAATGTTCAAAGCAAATTTGAAGAACAGTAAAGATCAAAGAAAATTAGTTCATATCAGTATAAGTATTTTTTTTACTTTTTTTGGAGAGAAGTCTATAGAAATCTAGTAAAGTCTAAGAAGATTTTCTGATAATGTGTTAAAAAATAGAAAATCTGAAGAAGTAAATCAATGCACCTCAGCATAAGTAAATTTTTTTTTAAAACATCACGGAAATATGTAAGAGTGGTAGTTCAGTAGGTCCAAAATTTTTTCAAATATTAGAAACCCATAAACTGTATAATAATTAGTGAGGTTTCCTGATGTAATTACTCTGAAGCCTTGTGTGATACAACTGTTTAGCAAAAAATATTATTCAAAGGACCCAAAGTTTTAAATAGATTTCCGAAGGTGAACCTGCAGAAGCTTCTTAAAAAAAAAGGATTAGAAATTCTATTGACAAGAAACCATTAAAATACAGAAATCAACGTGAACTAAATATCAACAGAAGGATCAACAAAATATTCGAGAAGTATATAGAGAAGTATTCAGCAAACTTCAAGATGGTGTTTTGGTGTTCTTAAAGTTTTGAAAAGTTTAAGGAATTTTGTTACACATTTAAAAGATGGTGACTAGTATTTATTCAAATTTCTAGAAACAGATTCAAATTATATTTTATTTAATTAATTCAAAGTCTCTTCACTCAAAATATGTTCCAAATAGATTTCTTTGGTGCAAATCATGCCACAAACCAACTAAATCAAACTTCAATTCAGCAAATAACAACAAAACTTTAAAAACCCTCCACTTAAGCGCTTCAGACACTAATCATTAAATTTTAAAAACTACTCAAAACGAGACATCTTTGGTGCAAATCAGAAAACTTTTAAAACCTGCCACTTAAACCCTTCCAAGACTATTCATTAATTTATTTTTTAAATAAGAACAACCAAAATAAGCTACAAATAAACAACTAATAATCCAAAATAGCTGCTTCGGGAAGTATGTCGTTGAATTGTAACTCATTAATTGTTTGGTTTCTCAGCCCAAAGGCCAAAACTACTTAACTACAGTCAAGTTGTGAACTCAATAGAGGCTATGTAAATTATATAGTTTCACTAAATTTAAACGCTTTTACAGCTGTAACAGTTCGACACAAATGCAGTCAGTTAAATCAATAATGGCTCAATCGATCATATGCGAAGAATTTGAAAAATTGTACTAGATATGATGCGAGATAAGTGTGATGAGTCTAACAACTGTGTCAATAGACAACAGACGCGATGAGTGCTACTTCAAATGGCACGAATTTTTACAAGAAAGAAGCTAATATTTTAGACTTGGCTGTGGGGGGTTTATTAGAAAAAAGAAGAAGATTGAATGTTTTAGACTTTGAGTTACACCTGACTAGTATTGAAAGAAAACAAAAAGTTTAAAGTACATAGTTGCAGCTAAGTGTCTTCACCCCTTAGGGAGGAGGTTTGGCGGTTACATTAAATACAAGTTATTTGAAGAAGATATGGAGGTATTTAAATATTTAAACTTGAAGGCTCTAGGTTTTATAGTCACCAAGTTTTTCTTGTTCATAGGGCAGCTGGACAGACGGACATTTCTATAACTTTTAGACTTTTGAGCTTCTGTTACAAACTTTACCCAAAACCTAATATAACCTAGTAACTTATTACTACAGCGTATATAAGACAATAGTAACACTAATGATACACCATTAGTTGTACATAAATTAAATAAACAAACACGAATTCTATGTCAATAAAACACAATAAAAAAATTTCGAAAACAAACAATAAAACAGAACTCAAAACTAGTTTTCACAAAAATATAAAAGAAAAACTCTCGCTTTTTCAAATAACTTTTTATCGGAAATATATATAAAAAATTCTTTATACATAAAATTAAAATAACAAAAAAAAACTTTACACAGAATTTATGCATAAACCTAAATACCAGAAATGCCTATGTCTATGTGGGTTTTTAGTTTTCTTTTATATAAACTAAAAAAAAGTGAAAACTTTTCAGAAATGACACAAATTTCATTTTCTATTTTTTATTATAAAATTTATATTTTTATTTTAATTAAAACAAAAGCATAAAACAAAAAGCCTTTTTTATTAAAAATTTTATTAAACGATTTATCAAAAATTATTAAACTAAACTCTTTTCATCAAACTTTTGTCAAATTTTTTGTTTAATCATGCTTAGTAGGCCTTTCTATATTTTTTTTTTATAAAAAAACTTCATTAAAAAAAATATTACAAAATTTTAAATTACATTCATTTATTTAAGCTAGAAATTTAGTAAAATAATTTAATGCAAAATTCACACTTTCGCAGCTTTGGGGCAAACATTTGCGTTAATTTGTTTAACTAAAAATTGTTGATGTGAGATAAAAAAGATGAAAGGTCTTAAGGCGCACATTTAGTTTAAAATAAATGGTTTATTTAAATTTTGTGTAAACACTGATTAATGAAATTATGTAAATGAGTAGAAATTGTAGAAGAATATATCACACAAACATTAATAATCAGCATGTTATGGGAATCATACAAGTTATAGATTTCGGATTAGGATTAAATTTATTTATGAGATTAATAAATTTATAAGCAAAAAAAATTTATATCATTTGAAGCGTCTGCGTTTGTAGTTTGTCACAGTTTTTATTTTAGTTTTAGTTCCTCTTAAGCCTAAACGTTCTTGGATAAAAAATAGTAATCAGCTTTCAGTGATCAATTTCTGCTGGACACGTTTCAATTTCAAACAAGCTTCTCCACCATATAGTATAGTGATACGACAGCTTCATGCTATAAGCATTTTCATCCAAAACTTTTGAGAAGATTTATTGCATCTTAGATGATAGAGTGTTTCAATTATTAGTAAAAATTAAGTAAAAAGTATTACCGAAATGTTTTATGGTGATGTATGAATCATCTAAGTATGATCTTGAGGACATCAATGATCAAAAGCATTTTTGGCAAAATAAAATCCATTTTAAACAAGTTGCCGTCAAAACCGTGAGCGAATTCAATACAGATTAGCCAAAATTTTCATTGAAATTAAACCAATTAAAATGGATCATCTCCAAAATATAGGCTTCTCCATATTTAAAGCTTATAATTTGGGCTTTAAAAGTTCTGTGCACGATTTCGAAATTGTCTAAGAAAGTATTTTGTTGAAAATAATTAAATTTTGATTAAGTTAATAAAAACATTTCAAAGCCTTGCTCTGAGGTTTTAAATGCCAAGACCTATATTTATTAGAAATATATATATGTATCACCAATTTATTTAAACATTTTTAGCAACCCTAGATCTTAATAGATTTTTTTGAATTGACATAAAAAGATTATTCTGCAAAAATGCGTGGTATTTTCCACTAGAATCTTCTGAAAAGATTTTTACAGTGGATCACTAATTTCTTGCAAAAATGTTAGCAACCATAGATCCTAATAGATCCTAATAAAAATGCGTGAAATATTCGTCTAGAATCTAACAGATTAAACGGATTAACAGAGGTACACTTTGTATAGGCAAACTTTTTATTAGGCGAGAATTTACCCGTTAAAACTTATAGAAAACTTTGATATAGGTGTTTTGACTTAGTAAAAATGTATTCACGCTCGTATAGATAGCTCACAGTTTCGTATAGATTCTGTTTGGAAAATGACAAATCTCCAGAACATATCTTAACATATCCATTTACATCATTGATCCTAGCGCAATAGACCTGCAAAGGTGGCCCCTTTGTCAACTGTCCAATAATAATAATAATAATATTTGCAGGTATTCAAGATAATTTCAAATACTTCACTATGGAACAATTTTTAGTTCTTTCGGTGGAACGATGGCTTGAAGGTTTTTCTTTATTTGATAAATATTCTTCAGAAATATTTAAAAAGTACCAGAACTTCATGGATAAAATGAAACTGCTTAAAATATTCTTCAATATTTATTTTTTTTTTCTTTAAAAATAATCTTCATTTACCTCTGAACAAAACTTCATGATAAAACAAACTGTTTAAAATATTCTTCGATATTTATTTTCTCCGCTTCAAAAAAAATCTTCATTTACGTCTGATCAAAAAATTCCAGAAATTAATCGATAAAATGAAACTTTTAGAAATATTCTCCCATATTTATTTTCTTCCCTTCAAAAAGAATATTTTTGATGCCCAAAACATAGATCATAATACTCTTTCTCGATTCGAATGAGATCCCAAATTAGCGAAATGACATCAAAATTGTGTTTGATGTCAAATAGTCGCAAAAATCGTCAGTATCTTCAAAAGAAGTTGCTCATGTAGTCATTCGTTTTAATGCCCAATGCAACGACCGTAATACTCTTGCTCAATTCGAATAATATTCCATGGATGTTTTTATCTCCCTGTTGCTCACAATGAAGAATAATTTACTTAAAGTTTTGAACGTTTTCGTATTTCAATAAGGTGTAAGGATGAACAGAATGAGGACTCGAACTCTACGAAGGGAAAATCTATTTATATCATACTAAATAAAATATTTAATATTGAATAATATATTTAATTTGTTTGTATGGTTTAATCTCTGGAACTACTGAACCGAATTTAAAAATTCTTTGACTAATGAAAAGGTACATCGTGCTTGCGTAGTATAGACAATATATTATTTGGAAGTATGGAATAAACTCTTGAACTACTGAACTGAATATAAATTGATTCACTTATAAAAAGCTACACTATTTCTTCGTAATATGGACAATATATTATTTGTAAGTATGGTTGAATCTCTTGAGGTACTGAGCCAAATTGAAAAATTGATAAAATCTCTGGAACTGCTGAACCGAATTTAAAAATTCTTTCACTAATAATAAGTTACAATATACCTGCTTATTATAGACAATGTATTATACGGCGAAATGAAGTTAATATAATAAAATCTCAGGAACTACCGAACCGATTATAAAAATTGTTTCAGTAATAAAAAGTTAAACTATTTCTGCATAATCAAAGCAATATTATTTGGGAAAAATATTATATAACAGAACCAAATTTCTCATATCATATCTATTTACATATTTAACTGTTCTTTATAAAATTCATTGAGTCCATTTGATGTGAAGCTCAAAGGAAGTGTCTAAGAAGCGTTGGTAACAAATAGTGATTCAGCAAAGGGATCAGAAAAATCTTCTGCTTAAATAGTAATTTAAAGATAGTGTGTCTCAAGACCCAAAAAATAATAGAGAAAACCTAAATTTATCATATCTCAGCAATTATTTGATGCAGATATATGAGACTTACTACATATGTAAAGGGAGAAAATCTCTCTCATCACCTATATTAAAATAAGTATATTAAATTATTTAACTTACCCGATTACATTCCAATGCCGCTGCGCTATGCTCCTCCCGCTGTCTAAAACAATGACTGCACTTGCTCTTATTGAAGATATTCGGTGAAAATTTGCGACAATCCGTGGTCCTAGCGGCCGGTGTAGCTGTCGAAGCAGCTGACGGCGCTGCAGTTGTTAAAGAGGACATTTTTTTTCCTTTTGTTGTTGCCACCAAATCCAAGCCAAGTATTTTAAGCCGTTTTTAGTTGTTGTTGATTTTTAGTGGTCGTTGTTTGTTTTAAATTTTTTTTAGTGCTTTTAGTGCTTATATATGCTACTCAAGCAACATTTTGAAACACTTTTATTTTTTTTGTTTTGTTGGTTTTTTTTAAAAAAATATTTTTTAGAAATTTTGTAGAATTTTTTATTCTTTTTTGTTGTTTTTTTGATTTATTTCACTTTTTCCATATAAAAGAATTTCTGCTGCTTCTTCTACATCTCCAATACTTTAATACAACAGAAAAAAAAGAAATATGAAAAGATACTGTGTAAGAGTGAGATAAAAATAGTAAATTCTTTGTTTTTGTTATTATGCAAATTGTTTCTGCTTTTTCTTTATTATTTTTTGTGCGACAAACGCAACAACAACAACAACAACAAATAACTAAGTCAATGCTTTATTTTTAGTTGATTGCAACAATAGCAACAAGCAACAACAACAACTATGCACAACAATGCAAGAACAAAAACAACAATAGTTAGGCAACGGTTGTTTTTAATGCTCTTAGCAACTTGCTCTCGCGCTCACACACTCTCGGAGAGGTTTCTATTATTTGTTCTTGTAATCATTTATTGCGTGCATTGGCTTCTTTTTCTATCTAATAATAATGCGTACACATGAAAAAATTTCTTTGTTGGATTTTATGTGGAATTTTTAATTCAATGCAAAATGTTTGATTATTCATAGGAATTCTGTTTATTAGCCTTGAAAGTTGGTAATAGCTGATAAAAAATGTTGCAAAAAATCGTCAGACGTTAAATTTGCGTCATAAAAATTATTTCGTTTAGTAATCAGAACATTCTTTTATATATATAAACCTATACATATATATATATTTATATATGTATATATATTAATATCGCCTTATGTTTGTTATTTTTTTATTGTTTTGATAAAGTTTTTTCTTTTTTTTTTCTAGTGACTAATTTTAATTTTTTTTCCATATGCTTATAATTGGGTTTTCTCTGAAATGTTTTTTATTTATAAATTTATTTATTATTTTTTATTTATTTATTATAAGTTTGTAATGTAATATTATCATTTAGTATCAATTGTTCTATATATGTGATCTCATTCATGAGTTCGACCGATGTAATCTAATATAAAGTCTGATTCAGATGTTGACAAGTTTCTGGAAAGTATCCGTTTTTATAGCCAATTTCTTTGAAACTTGAAGACGACATTTAAAATTAATTTCATTATAATAAAAAAAAAAGTTGTCTGGCACCGTCTGGTACCTGCTTTTTATGAGAAATTGTATTATATCACAAAAAAAAAAAAAAAAAAAAATTTGTTTAACTGGAATTACACGTATGTAAACTTGAAATTTTCCAGTTAATTTGAAAATATTAATTTAAATAAATTCTATTTTTAATGAAAAAACGGGAAAACTGTTTCTTTGCAGGAATTTTCAGTCTGTTAGTAAAAAAAAAAAGCTGATGAAGTCATGATTTATCTATGTTAAAAATATTAAAGAATTATTACACTTTATATCGTCAGAAAAGGGTTTCAATACAAAACTTCAAAGTATTTTTCGTGCGACTCCAATGTCTGATGACTTTAAAGCTTATAACTTTGATAAAATATTAAAAACGGAACATATTTCATTCGATTGTATGTTGTTATCTCTAGAACTATGGAACTGTTTATAAAAATTATTTCACTAACAAAAAGTTACATTATTTCTGTGTAATATAGAAAATATATTATATGAAACTATGGTGACAATATGGCATAATCCGTAATAAAATTCCGTAATTCCGTAATAAAAAGGTAAATTATATCTGAGTCATATTGACAGTATATTATATAAAACTATATGGTATAATCTCTAGAACTTCTGAACAGATTATAAAAATTTTTTTCATTAATAAAAAGTGACTACTATTTCTGCGTGATATGAAAAAAATATAATTTTGAAAACTGAGCAACGCCAAATTTGCATTTTATAGAAAAATCAAGTGGAACATGTCTCAGTATTAAGTGATAATGGGAGATTTGTGGTCAAAGTGTAGCCCGTTCTTTATGCCTGTTGGCACCATTTTTGTAAAATATTTTGAATAGGTTCTGTTAATTGCAACAAATTGTGGACAAATTTGTTGAAAAGTATGCAAATATTTCCATTTCAATGTTGCAGATCGATCTATACAAAGTGTAGCCGGTTCTTTATGCCTCAAAACACCAATATTGAAAAAAAATATGGACAATTTCTTGAAAATTTGTGCGAATTTAAAAGAGAAAATCATGTCGTTCTTGAATTTATATAAGCAGCTCCATAAGAGATCACTCAATCGATTCACAAAGAATCAGTTTCTAATTTTTTTTATTTGAATATTTATTTTTCTTAACCTTTTTAGTACTACTCCTCTAGCCGATACATCAGCCAATATGGTTAACAACATGTTTTTATTTTCATTATTAATTTCAATTACATAAAATATTGTTTTGTTTGAATTTTGTTGAACGAGTTTGGGCTTTGCGAATGAGACTAATATAAAGAGAAATAAATCTTTTTTATTTTTTTATTTTTTTTTTTTTTGGGACTTTTTGTACTTTAGTCACTAATTTGGCTCAATAAGACTTGAAAATAGGTCCCAAAGAAAATAGTTTAAATATTTTTAAGAACTTTAGAAAGCCAATTATTTATTAACAGCCGTCAAATATGGATCAAGAAGTCTATCAAAATAGTTTAAAAAGAAAATAGTTTAAACATTTTTGAACTTTGTACAGTGAAATCTTTATTAAGAGCCTCTAATTTTGCTAGATAAGACTGTGGAAATAGGTCCTAAAGAAAAAAAGTTTAGATAAACCCCTTAGGAAGTCAAATCTTTATTAACAGTCTCTAACTTTGCAAGATAAGACTGTAGAAATGGGTTCCAAACAAAGTAGCTTAAATATTTTAAAAATCTTTAGGATGTCAAATCTTCTTTAATTTATTCATTCTCTAATTTTGTTAGATAAGACTGTGGTGCCAAGAAAAATAGTTTAAATATTTTTAAAAACTTTGAATAGTCAAATCTTTATTAACAGCTTCTAATTTTGCTGGATAAGACTGTGGAAATAGGTCCCAAAGAAAATAATTTAAATATTTTTTAAAAACTTTGGAAGTCAAATCACCATTCAGCCTCTAGTTTTGATGGATAAGACTGTGACAATAGGTACCAAATAGTAGTTTGAATATTTTTAAAATCTTTAGGAAGTCAAATCTCTATTAATTGCCTCTAATTGTGCTAGATAAGACTATGAAAAAAGTTATTAAAGAAAATAGTTTAAATATTTTGAAAAACTTTGGCAAGTCAAATCTTTATTAACAGCCTCTATTTAAGAGAAATATGCCTGAAAATTCAAATGAATTTCATACAAGTTTATGGAGAACATTCTTTGCACCACACTTATTGGAAATATAACATATTTCTTAGTAAGAAACAAGAAGGTACACTGTACTCGAGGGTGCTGGACTTAGATATACTCTATACATGGTTGAACACTCAATCTAAGTGAAAATATTTTTCTAGCATTGAAGTAAGTCACAAAAAATTAAGCAGTATTTGTTTAAAAAAAAATATTTATAAACAAAATCTTCAAAGTGGTTGAGGCTGGTTTCTATGGAAGTAAGCCTTATTAGTGGAGTTAGCATATTTTTATAAATATAAAGTGTATAGATGAGTCTATTAAAGAATCTAAGCTCCAAATACCAAAATTTAATAAATTGAAAACAATATCTCCAAACTTTAAAAATGCCTTCGATTTGTATGGAGACTATATGTATTTCTTGATGGAATTTGCACTTTTTTTATACATCAGATAAGTTTATGGAAGAGTTTTAAAGAGTTTGAAGGCACTATCGCTTATAGCCTTCAAGATCTTATCGATAATATAGGCAGACAGACGGACATGTCTATATCAAGCTGAATTCAATAAGAGATCCAGATTATATACACATATATAAACACTTCTCGGGATCTGTTATGCCTTACTTTGGCTTTTAATTGTATTTATATACTTTTCTAAGATTCGTAACAATTTTAAATAATTTCCTTATTAAACCCAAATTGTTTTACCTTCAAAATATTAGAAACTAACTGACAAAATTTATTTTAAACAAAGCTAATCAAAAATCTTCTTTATATAATATATAAACTATTTATTAATTTATATTTTTTATTAATTATGAAGAAAATTTATTTATTTTAATTTAATTTAATAAATTTTTTTATGTACATATTTTTAATTAAATTACACAAAGTGTAGACAATTTTTTTTTTTTAAAAATTAAGTAAATTTTTTTTTTTCTTTTTATTTCTAAATGCCACAATAAATTTTTTTCTGTTATAATTTTCTTTACAATTATGCACAGTGTAGGCGTAAGCAAAGAAGACAACAAAAAAAAAATCCAAATTTTTGGGATAAACTAATTAGAAGTGTTTTGTTGTTGTTGTTGTTGCGGCTGCTGTTCTGTTACTGTTATTGCGTTTGTTGCTGCTTTTGGTTGTTGTTGTTATTTAAAAATTATTTCTTGTTGCTGTTTGTTGTTGTTCTATGAAAATTAGTTGTTGTTAATTCATTATTTTTCTGCTTCTTATAATTTTTACTAACCAAAATATTCAACAAAAAACAAAAACAAATGTGAACTATAAAATATTTCTTAATATTTCTTTACACACTTTTTTGTTAATTTACTTTTTTTTTTTATTTCGTTTTGCTAAACTTTTTATTTTGCATTATTTTTTTTGTTGTTGTGTTATTCGTATATTTTTTCGCGGTTTTAATTTTAATAATTCGTTTGCGTTTGCATATTATTTTTTTTCTCGTCACACTATTTTTTTTTTTTGCTTCTGCTTTGTTGCCTTTTTTCCGCTTTTAGCCACTAACACTTTGCAACGTTTTTTTTTTTTGCTTTAATTTTCTTTTTTGCTCAATTTTTTGTTACGATTATTTACAAAACCAAATTTTTATATTTATATTCCGTTTTGTTTACTACTCTTTTTTTTTCTTTTTTGGTTTCAATTTTGTTTCGCGTTTTTTGTTTTGTTTTATTTTCGTCGTCTTCGTCGCGTGAATTCAAATCGGTTTTAACTTTGCGTATTTGCCAACCGCACAGTTTGAAAGCAAAACTGAGACTGATTCGAAAAATTATTATTCTCTGCCGGTTACTGTGAAAAATTTGAGCAAGAGCAACGCGGCAGGCAGTATGAGAGCGAGCATGCAACATGTTTGATGCAGTTTAACCCTTTATGTTGGAAGTGTTTGAAGGTTTTCATACTCTTTTGTTGAATATATTTTGCAAGGTTTGACTGAAAAAGTTTATTAATAAATTGTAGGAAGATATGAATACAAAAGAAAATCAGAAAATTCGGACAAACTTCATTGTCGATAGGAATTTTCGACATATTTGTCTAGAATTTTTTTTTAATATTTAATTTAATAATATCAGTTGAAAACAAATCGGAAAGATCTGGACAAAACTCAGAAATATTTTGTCTTTTAAACTGTTAACGGGACAAATCTGACTGTTTGTAAGTTGATTTGATCAGGAAGCGAGAGCACCCCCTTTTTTTTAGATTTATAGATGATTTTATGTATTCGAAATGTCAATTAGGCTACCTGAAATATATTTTAAAAACCACCAAATCTCGAGAACGGTTTGACGGATATTGATGGTTTTTTTTTGTTTTGTTTGTCTCAATACTGGGATGGTATCGAAATAAATTAATATACCTTAAGAAAGTAGTCGAAAATCGAAAAAATTAGGTTTCATTAGACGATGTTGGTGGAGGACCTAACGGTAATAGTAAAACATTTTACAGAAAATTTCAGAATTTTTTTTTTTGTTGCAATTTTTTATAAAAAAGTGCTTGATTTTGATAAAATTTTTGACAATTAAAATAATATTAAAAATTATACGAATTTGACTCGATTCATTGGATCCCTACCACACTTTATGCTTAGTTTCGGGATCATATTGAAAACACCATAAAAGTATATTTGCAGTTTGGTACTATTTTGACGCTTTAAAAAAGTTTTTATAATGTTGAACTAGAGGCAATTTTTATAGTTTTTTCCCATAGGAAAACTTGGTAGAAGGAGGCGTGGCAGACTGCACAAAGTATACATATTCTTGATCAGCATCAAAAGGCTACTCGATGTAGACATTTCCATTAGTCCGTATATCTATCTGTCCGTATGAAAATCAAGATCTTGAGCCTTTAAATTTGCATATTTACATTCCCTTAAAATTTTTGGAGATAATTTATATTCAATGAACAGGCTTACCTCACCCTCTACTTCCTTACCTCACCCCTTACTTCCTTACCTCACCCCCTACTTCCTTAAAGGGGGTTACCATGCATACTTATTCTTAGTTTTTATAAACAAATTTCATTGATTTGAATTACTTTTCGATAAGATTCAGATCGGACCACTAAAAGTGGTAGCCCCCATACAAATCTGTGAAAACTTTTTAAATTTTTTGTATGAAAAATTTGTTTTTGCTGGGTTTTTTTTAGATAGAAACCCCAAATTTAGATCAAGATTGAACTACTGAAATCACAGATCTTATACAAATCGTTAGGAACAATGGATGATGTAGTCGGGTCCATTCGATTGCAGCATTCTTTCTACTCTTTTTCTGTCTACCAATAAAAACTTGAGCTTATTTATTATTAATTCAAGCAATATTTCATTATAACTTCTTAAAACCTTTTGCCATTCTGTATATCCTCAAGACCTTCCTTGAACCAATTTAACCATTTATATCTAACAATTCGCACCAAAAACTTCTGTCATCAAATTGAACGTTTCTGTAAAATTTCTACCTATACCAAAATTAAATTATAAGATTGGCTTTTTTCTTTTTCTAGTACTTCAATCGTGGTATCTCCGCTTGTAGTGTACCAAATATTACGAAGTATAACCTGAACTTAACTTACCGTTCATTATTTGAACAAAGAGATTTTGAATATCACACAAGATATACCCTTCAAGTTTGAATAGTAAGACTGGGGATACTTAACTGCTCTAATCTCCATTCATATAAAATATGTTAAACGTGAGAACCCTGCTCTGAAAAGTAGTCCTCACAAAACCTTCATCTCATTTGTATATTTTTATACCCTGCAGAACATATTTTTGATCCATGGTTTTTTTTTTTTTTGATTCATTGCTCTGTCTGTTTCATCACGACTAAACAAACAAATTATTATGAATTTTGTTATAGAAATAGATGGAACGTTGAAAAAGATCATAGGCTACTTTTTGTTATAATCCTATTAAGTTTGGTCTAAAATTGAGAGGGTGATGCCCAGCCTCCCATATCAACCAAAAATTTTAATATAGCTTTGAGTTTTTTTGAGGTAAACATGTCAATGAGATTGAGGGAAATTTTCTAAATAAATTGAGAGAGCGATGTCCAACTCCTAACAATTTTTTTTTATATCTTTTTATCCATTTGAGGTTCATACATGTGTACCTGCTTGAATTACATGTTAATGGGATCAGGAGAAACAAAATCAATTGGAAAAGTGGGGATGGTTTGGCTGTCTATAGAGAACGAACATATTAGATACTTAGAGAAAATATTCATTTTGAGCATAGTTTTTTCGGGATGCAGTGAAACGTGCGAGGTACATCTAATTAAAAAATAAATTTATGTGCCATTTTTTTAAATTAAAAGGTTAAACAGTTCCAAAAAAAAAACAGCAACATCCATAAAATTTGGCAAAATCGAATTATTTTTTCATTGGGAAATTTTTTATGATATTCTCTTAAAACATCAAACAAGAAAAATAATAATTATGCATTAATTTTTTCCCATTTCCAGTCAATGATCCAGTCAATGATCCAAAATTAAAAAAAAAATTGTGAAAAAAATAGATGAGACCTTTGAATTTCGTACATGATCTATGAAAAATGGTCCATTATGGAACTTCTTCTTCTAGTGGTTTGTTATGAACATATGTGGAATATTTTATGAGGATTGACGTTATATACTCCAATTGTAAGAAAACAACAACAACAACACATTTGTTCATGACAAAAACCCGGAAAAATTGTGCAGATTTGCTATGGCTATTATAAATAATACTAAAGGTTATTTCTATTCATCGATTTAGTAGAAATAGGTTGACCAATAGGTTCCCGGAAATTTTGGCAACAAATTCGTCGTTGGTGAACAATGCAAAATGTATTCTGGGCATTGTTAGCCATTGATCTAAGAAGTTTTATGACCATTATAAGACTAAACTACACTTTACTTCAATCTTAGAATTTGGCTCCTATATCTGGAATCCTCACTATAGATCTTACCAAGTCCATTTTGAGTCCGTTCAAAACCAGTTTCTTCTGTTTGCCTTTTGAAGTCCTAATTGGAATGCCAATGGAAATGTTTCATCTTACAATGGCAGAATAAAATTAATTGTTCCTCCAACCGTTATATTATGCCTATCTTTGGACCCAAAAATTTCATGTTGAGGAAATTAATTCATCTTACTTTTTTCCATCTATTTCATATACGTATACAGCGACTGCAAAATCTTTTGTCTAGACAATTTCAGAATTTGCACCCCATTCTATGCATTCTCTGCAGAAGTCTTCATGAGAAAGCTTTTTCATGGAATTTTAGCCCTTTGACGAAGTCTTCATGAGCTAGCTTTAACGTGAAATTTTATTTATTAAATGAAGTCGGTACAAGAAATTCTAAATGAATTTTAATTCTTTGGATCAAATAGTTTCTGTTATACGGGATAATTGCTTTGGCGACCATCCATTTTTTTTCAGAGAAGTTGACTTCTTCCTTGTACCATTTATGTTGGTAGATACTTATACCAATTCGGATGTATACAGTGCACCCTTTTAATGTTTCCTCTATCTCCATTTTAATAAAGCAATTTCTAGCTAAAAACTGTATTCTTTAGCTGTTTAATAATATGTTATACAATCTATATATTTCCTGATTATTAATTAAATAATTTCGATAAATCCGTTTAAAAAATTACAGTTATCTCACTCGCACTAATGGCGTGTATGCCATAACATATTTTAGATTAAAAAAAAAAATGTCTCAATATATAATTTTTTTATTTTATTTTCTTTTTTAATTAAATTTTATTTAAATATTAAATATTCACAGTGCAACCCTCAAATGTGCATGTGGGTTAAATGAATTGATTCGAGCATACGCTCTTGCGCTCTTTTTTTGAGTTTGCTTCAGCATGTTGTTGTTGTTATTTTGTCTTTGCTATAGCAGCATGCGGCATTTTTATTTACTCTTTTGCACTTGTTGTGTTTGGTTTATGTTTGCTTTTGTGTTTTGCTTAAAGAAGAAGAAAAAAATCGTTGCAATAAAGTGTGATCGACAACGAGATACCCTGCATTGTTCTGAATTCACATATGTCGTAAAATTTATTCGTTTTAACTGAAAAAAGAGAGTTTTTAGTTAAATTAAAAATAAATTAATGCGCTTCATAATACAAGGTGTGTCTTAAAATGTTCCAAACTTTTTTAATAAAATGAAAAAATTCAAAAAATTGTTGAGTGCTTGTTTATTTTTATTATTTAAAGTAATCTCCCTCCGACTGAATACACTTATTAACTCGATCCAATAGAATTTCAAATAAATGCACGTCGGTGCACGCCTCTTGGTTGGCCTCCACTTCAGCATAGCGTTGTCTTTTCATGGATAACTTTAGCTTGCCGAACAGAAAAAAAACACATGGTGCCAAATCAGGCGAATACGACGGTCAAAATGCAATTTTTGGTAAACAAAATCGGTCACAAGTGTTGATCGAGATGAGACAACGCATTATTATGCTTCCTTCGACGGAGCAAATGTCTTATAACGCCAAGATAAAATGGCCCATTATTTGTTTGGCCCTATGGAACGTACTCTTGGTGAATAATGCACTTCGAATCGTAGACACAAATCAACATTGTCTTCACTTTTGACTTTTCCAAATAAAATATTTTGAGTTTTGGTTTTGACGCTTGGTTTCTGGGTCGTATTGAAAACACCATGTTTCGTCACCCGTAACAATGTTGAAAAGAAAGTTTTCATGCTTTTTGGCATCTTTAATGATATCTTTCGACTGTTACATCCGAAGCACCTTTTTCTCGTCTTTCAATTGATGCGAAACAAATCGTGCACGCACTTTCCTGAAGCCCAAGTGATCGGCCAAAATGCGATGGATTGAGTCTTTGAACAGTCCTAATTCCGATTCCATGAACCGCAATGACGATATCGGCTCATTTTTGATGAATTCACGGACAATTTTGATGTTTTGTTCGTTCAGAGAAGATTTCGACCGGCCCGGGCTTTCTTCGTCGTCATTCAAGTCTTCCCAACCGTCTTTGGAACGTGTATACCAGTCGTAAATAGTGGTACGAGATGGACAATTTTTCCCATAAACTTATTTCATCAATTCATGAGTTTCGGTAAAAGTTTTGACAAGTTTAAAATAAAATAGAATATTGACTCTGGGTTCAACATACTTACACATTAGACGCTATAACTCCACTTCCACTTTTTCAAATATCATGAAATTTTGAAGCGATTGTCAATAAAAGATGTCACTTTCCAATGCAGGTGCTTACTAAAAGGTGGTGTACTGGAAATTTTGAGATACACCTTAAAGAAAAACCAGAAAGAACATTGCATTTGAATGTGACTTACTTCGAAATACTCTGCATACCCATTGAACCTAAAATTTTTATGAGGATTATATTCCTATATGATTTTTTTTCAAGTGCTTTATTGCTGTTGCTTTTTTCTGTTTCGATTTTTTAGAATGAAATTTATTTTTACCCTCGTCTGTGTATTTCTATTTTTAGAGAAATGTGTATAGCTCGTCTATGCTATTACATTACTTTGTTGTCTGCGTTCACCAATCCCATATTGTCTAGTGGTTAGGATACCCGGCTCTCACCCGGGAGGCCCGGGTTCAATTCCCGGTATGGGAAGTATCAAATATTTTATTCTTTAATTAATTCTTTTTTTTTTATTCACTCTCTACCCTATAGAACCTTTAAATTGTATGTGAGGTACTTTCATATCTAGATCCGTTTAGAATATTTTTATATGGGATTTGTCGTTTCAAGGTAAACAGGCCTACAATAAAATGTTTTTCATACAAAAACTGACAAAGGAGGTTTTACGGGTTTTACCTCTTAGAGAGGGTTTGGTACATTCGTTGAATACTAATGGAAATAGAAATAAAAGTGTCTAAATTTTCTAAACTTGCAGGTTCTATTTTTTTTTTTAACTCAAACTTATTTCGGTACGCTTTAGCTGAATATTTAAAGAGGTTGTGTGAAGACTGGATGTATACAAATTATATTTTATTAAAAATCGTTTAAAAATGTTGGCCGTAAAATGGTTTAACAATTTAGATTGTGTTTTAAAAACTTTAACACTAATTATTCTAGGATCTTTTTCTTTTGAGACAACTGCATGATATCTTTCTTGGACAGCTTCAAAAATAGTCTAACTAAAATGTTAAAAATTCATTCATTTGTCGAATTCTATTTTTAATTAATAATTAATAAACTTTAAAGCTTTATTCAATCAAATCAGCTTATTAAGAAAAACAGTTAATAAACTTATTCCAACGACACATTAAATCAACATTGACATTGGCTTCCTTTTATATTTATTTTTTTTCCGACAACTGAAACTCGTTTTTTTTTTTTTTCAATCAATAAAAAAAATATCAAATTACACAACACTGCATGGTGTTTGCTTCGAGCAAGTTTGCAGCATTAAAATGGCTTAAAAATTCTTCCTTCATAATACAAATCTTCTTACACCTTTTTTCGTTCATCAGGTTTTCGTTTTCTTCTCCATCAATTGAACATCTTTCACCGCTCTGTCTTATGTAATTGCGCGTTTGTGCAATATGTGATCTCATAAGACTCTCCGTCTATAATCTGGTAAAATTTTGCAATCAATTTTCGTTTCGTTTCGTTTCGATTCATTGTTCTTAACTAGTTTCGTTGTTTGTAGAAAATTTTCTTCTTTGCACTTTTATTTGTTGTTGTTTGCTTAAAATTCGCTCGTGACTCGATTGACATTTGAATGAGTGCATTGGAATATTCAATAAGCGATTTTTCCTAATAGTACAACAAGTACAACAAGTAGCTACAACAATACTAAATAGCTGTGGCATTCCATTCATACATAACTCCTTTGGGGCTTAAATAGTTTGCCACTGAAATTTGTTGTTGTTGAATTGGTTTGAATTTGCACACAGCTACCAGTTACATTTGTACAATTGACCTTTTTCGGTGGATAGTTTGCTAAAAGGGTTTAAGTTAATAGTTCATAATTGTGTTTGTCGTGTATGAATGCAATGAATACATTTGGAAATGGAGTTATAAAAGGTTTGAAAACGAAAGATTGTCTTCATTTTGTTAAGATTTAGTTTAGATACTTTCTTCTAAAGAGATTTTTGTAAGCGTTCTACTACTTTAAAGATTTGTGGCGAATATGAATATATTCATTAGTTTCATTGAGTCTTTAAAAACTGTTACAAACACAAAATGTCAGCATCAATTCTTTTCATATATGTCTTATAATTTTTCTGCTTGAATTTTTTATTTGAATTTAAAAATTCCTTTTTGTAGTACATTCAATTGCATTCACATGCATTCATAATAAATTCATAACTTTTACATATACACAAATTGTAGCATAAAGTCGATTAATATATGTCTTATAACTTTCCTGCTTAAATTTTTTAATTCAATTCAAAAATTACTTTATGATTTATATTCATTTCCATTCACATGCATTCATAATACATTCAAAACTGCTACAAATAAAATATTATAACTTAAAATCTTTTTAAACATGTTTTATAATTTTTTTGCTTGAAATTCTTTATTGACTTCCAAAAATACTTTTTGTCTTATATTCATTTCCATTCATATACATTCATAGTAAATACTTCGCTTAACAGAAGTTTCATTAGACTCAATCGAATGTCTTGCTGCGCTGGATCAAAGCCTGCTTCATTTGAAATACATTAACGCACAACTGGAGATACGCAGATACATAATGAAAGAAGTATATAATATATTTTCTATATTGCCACATGCCAAATATTGAATGCACATTGAGAATTCCTTCTGCCGATATTCATTCTACTACAGCGCAGCAGTCAAAATATTTGATTGAGTGTTTGTTTGCAACTCAAAGGCATCGCAGTCGTCGATGTTGTTTTTGTTGTTGCCTCCAATAGGGACAGGCAATCCTTTTTTTTATATATGAGAGGGTAGTTTAAGAAATTTTAAATTGAAGTACATAATAAAAAAATCATTAGTCGAAGAAGTAATACGATTCGATTTTTAATAAAATAAAATAAATTTAATTAAAGACTCAATATTGTGTGCTTATCGCGTATAAATAGCTTTTCACAGATTATTTGTGATCGCAGAGCTCGTTAAATTTACGATCACCCATAAATAATTTGTTTGTTTGATAAAAATCCGAATTACTGGAGTTATTTAAATTAATTATAAAAAAGATTGAGTGTTACGAATTTGCCGAACTGAATCTGAATTTGAAACTGCTTTTGGAATAGATACTCAGAGTCGATGTTTAGAGGCGACATTTTGAATACATACTCTAATTTGATACCCTGTATCGATACTTCTAACTATATACTAAAAATTTATATAGAAGCGATACTATAAATTGGTACTCCGAATCGATACTTTGATTATTTTAAATCGATATTACGAAGCGATACTTTGAATAAATACTCTGCATTGATACTCTGAATCGATACTTTGAATAAATACTCGGCATTGATACTCTGAATCGATACTTTTAACCGATACTCAGAGTTGATAATCAAAACAAATACTAAAAGTTTATATAGAAGCGATATTATAAATTGGTACTCCGAATCGATACCTTGATTATTTTAAATCGATATTACGGGGCGATACTTTGAATAAATACTCTGCATTAATACTCTGAATCGATACTTTGAATAAATACTCGGCATTGATACTCTGAATCTATACTTTTAACCGATACTCAGAGTTGATAATCAAAACAAATACTAAAAATGTATATAGAAGCGATACTATAAATTGGTACTCCGAATCGATACCTTGATTATTTTAAATCGATATTACGGGGCGATACTTTGAATAAATACTCTGCATTAATATTCTGAATCGATACTTTGAATAAATACTCGGCATTGATACTCTGAATCGATACTTTTAACCGATACTCAGAGTTGATAATCAAAACAGATACTAAAAGTTTATATAGAAGCGATATTATAAATTGGTACTCCCAATCGATACCTTGAATCTACATATATGTAATGTTATGTAAACACAAATAGAATACTCAGAATCAGTTTTCAGATTCCCACATGTATACTCAGTATCGATATTTAGAAGCGATACTTTGAATAAATACTCTTCCGGAATGATACTTCGCACCGATTCTCAGAATCGATACTGTAAACCGATACTAAAAATATATATTCTATGTCTCTGGATATTGACACTTAGAATCGGGTTTGACTTTCTAATTGGAACTGATCAATATAAGTTAAAACGACGACAGAGCAACAAAGTAATAATGGTAAATAGTCCGAGCTACAACAAACACTGAAAATCGATTCTTTGAATTGATATTTGCAATCAGTACTTGAACTTCGTACTCAAAATGGATTCGCTGAATTGATACTCGAAATTGTTTATAAAACTGATACTCAGTACCGATACTCGGAATCAATATTGTAAATTGTTGCTCCGAATCAATACTCAGATACTCACACTCAATACCAAAAATCAACGACAATACAGTTAGAATCAATAAAACACTCAGAATCAATTATTTGAATCGATATTCGAACTTCAATAAGAATATTTGTATTAATACACGGTATTGCTAATTGAAATTCATAATCAAAATCGATATCTTAAAGCTATACTGTGAATTGATATTCAGAATCGATACTCTGAGTCGATACTCTGAATCGATACGTTTAACCAATACTTACAGTCGATACTCGAAAATGATGCAAGCAAAATATATATTCGATGTCTCTGAATACATTAATTTCTAGAATCGAGTTTGAACTGGAACTGAACAAATGAAGCTAAAATGTAATGTTGGGATAATCAAAACTCAAACAAAACACTCAATCAGTTCTCTTCAATACTCTGAATTGGTACACGAAATCGATATTTTTAAACGATACTAAGAGTCGATACTCAAAGCCGATACTAAAAATCGACGATAATACAGTCATAATCAATAAAACACTTAGAATCAATACTTTGAATTGTTATTCGGACTTCGTATTTAATAAGAATCTCAGTATCGATAAAAGATACCGCTTTTTGTTATTTATAGTCTTAGTTGGTATTGAAAAGCTATACTCTGAATTGAAACTCTGAATCGATACTAAGAACCGATACTCAGAGTCGAAAGCGATACTAAAATTCTATATTCGATGTCACTCAATAAATCATTTCTGAATTGAATGTTGACACTTAGAACCAGTGCTCAGAGCCGATACTCGAAAGCGATACTAAATTCTATTATATATTCAATGTCTCTCAGTAAATCAATTCTGAATTGGGTATTGACACTTAGAAGCGATACTCAGAGTCAATACTCGAAAGCGATACTAAAAATCTATATTCGATGTTTCTCAATTAATCATTTCTGAATTGGATCTTGACAATTAGAACCGATACTCAGAGGCGATACTCGAAAGCGATACTAAAAATCTATATTTGATGTCCTTCAATATATGATTTCTGAACTGGGTATTGACACTTAGAATCGGATGTAATGTTGGGATATACTAAACTCTATCAAAACACTCAATCTGTTCTCTCCAATACTCGGAATTGACATTTCTAGCCGATACTTAGAATCGATACACAAAAATTGTATTAAAAATCAGTTAGCAGTGAATCTCCCAAAATTTAAAAACTTTTCAAACTACCCTCTACAATCGTTTCACTTACGCACATTGACAAGCATAATTAATCAAAATTTTCTTGTTGTTCTTTTTGTTGTTGTTGTTGTTGTTGTTGCATGTTGATTATGTTGTGATAATGACGTTGATAATGATGATGATGATGTTGCCCTTTTCATCTTGTTGTTATTATTGTAATTGTCGTTAGTGTTGTTGTTGTTGTTGTTGTTGCTGTTGCGTGTATATCGTCTTCTTTTCTTTGTCGCCGTGTGGGGTAAGACAAGCCAGTCTAATCAGTGAATTATAATAATACATAATAATAATGGGCATGTGAAATTGTTTTTGGTTTTGGTTTTAGATGGGGGCAAAAAAAAAAAAAAAAAAGAGCGGAAAGTCTTGGACAGATTTTTTGATTAGTTCTTGTTTCCACACACACTTGAAAAATTATTGTCTGAGGTTCCAAATGAAGCATGAAAATTGTTTAATTTTGAAGCGTTAAAGGTTGATTAAAAAAGAAAAAAAAAAAAACACATGGTGCAAGCCTAGCAACGGATATGGTATTTTGTTAACCAATTTGTTTTTAATTTTATTTTTTTTTTATATATAAAATGTTTATATTACATTACACTCACACATTAGTAATATTATGGAACATGTTTCAGTGCGACTGAGTTCAAGCTCAGTGTAGTGAAATGGAGATTTAGTGCTTGAAGTTTATCGAAATGGAAATGCATTATGTTAAAAGAAGAAAGTTTTTAAGACAGATCACAGTATCAAACGGTTCCTTAACTATATAAGCATCTTAAAAATTTTAATCTGGTAACGGACCATGTTGAAATTCTATTCTATTAACCTTCAGATGAAGCCTCTGTATTGAAGTATTGCAGTTCGCTTATTGATCAAAATTTGGCAATTCCTTCGAGTTTTCTGAGCATTTCTGAATATAATGCTTAAAATACATCAAAGTTCTCAGAGACCCTGCTAATAATTATCTAAAACACTCAATTTTGGAGAAGTTTTAAATATTATTCTGAAAGCTTGTCAATTAAAATGCTTTCGGAGCGCCTAGTCTAAAATTACCAAAAAGTAATCCTAAACTTCTCCATAGAATCGTCTTTCACCACTCCGAATCTAGACTTCGGTTAGGTTATCCGTGCGCAAAAATTAAAAAAAAATTGATTTAAGAAATTATAAGAATCGCAGAATGGACTGAAATCCGCCGAAATAAGAATTTTTAAAACGGTCTCACAAAACGCTCGTGGTTTGCTAGATTCGTCTTTAGATATAAACAAATACTTTGGACCATATGAAAAGTATAACACAATACGATCCATAATATAGCAGAAACTAATTATATCAAACTAAATAGCTGGATGGTTGGTGGTCAGATTATTTCACTACCTAAGCCTGGAATGTATTGTTTACGCTGAATGGTCAATGAATATCTTCTTCGATGGAAAACCTAGCCATATGATCACATTGTATGACAGGAAACAATATGTTCCTGAAAGATAATATAAAGAGATACCGACAGATGTCAAATAAATTTTGAAGTTACTTCCACACCATTAAAAATTACACAGTTCTACAAAGTGAAATTAAGGTGCACATATTCTATGCCTAGGTGACCTTTATGTAATTGAGATCGCTGTTTAAGATTCCGGTATCCTTAGGTAGCAGCATCAAGGTCAAATCTAGGTAAAAAAAAAAAACCAGATTCAGAAAAAAAACGGAAATTTTATGTCCGAATACGCTTTGAACTTTTTTATGAACCAACCTTTAAAGGTCAATTGGAAGTCATAAATATTTTTCGGAACTTGAATTCAACGCCTATTTAACTCCATCATATCAGATAAGTGCTATAAGCTCAATAACCTCAAAATTTAGGCTGTTCTCTTCCACTTTTTCAGTTTATTGAAACCTTCTGATGTGATGGACCTCAAATTTAGATTCAGCGACCTGAAAAATAAAAATCAATTTTATTTTGTTCAAAATATTGTCCATCGGAAGCTACGACGTTTGTCCATCTTTCGAGCAATTTGTGGTTTCCATTCCATTGGCGGCCAAGAACGAATCGATCCAGTTTTTGGTATCTTCTTCTGAAGTGAAGCGTATTCCGGTGAGGACATTTTGCATTGATCTGAATAAGTAGTAATCAGAAGGCGCCATGTCTGGGTTATAAAGCGGGCGAGGTAGAACTTCCCATTCACTGTTTTCCAAATAGTTTTTAACCATTTCTGGAACATGTGGCCAAGCGATGTCATGTTGGAAAATTATGGGTTCGTGTCAGTTCGCATATTCTGGTCGTTTTTTCGCCATTGCTCTCTTCAAACGAATCAATTGTGTTCGGTAGAGGTCCAGTTCGATCCTCTGACCCGATTTCAAGAGCTCATAATACAACACATCCGTATGATCCCACCAAATACAAAGCATTACCTTGGTGCGTTGTATATTCGGCTTTGCCATGGATTTTGATGGTTGGCCGGGCTTCACATACGATTTCTTGCGCTTGGGGTTATCGAAATGAATTCATTTTTCATTACCAGTGACCATTTGATGGAAAAAAAATTACTTCTTTTTGTAGCGTTCAAGCAACATTTTCGATATGAAGAATCGGCGTTAGACGTCTCTAGGTTTTGATTCATATGGCACCCAAGTTCCAAGTTTTTAGATGAATCCTAATAATTTTAAACGTCTGGAAATGGTTGTTTGATCAACTTCCCAAGCTCTTGCTTGTTCCTTTTTGTGTTTGGCATGCATCTTCAATGCAATGCAATGCCTCCAAATCTTCATCTTTAAACCTTTTTGGCTGTTCGGGTCGTTCTTCGTCTTCTAAGTCGAAATTGCCACTTTTAAACCGTGCAAACCACTTCTGGCACGTTTGTTCAACGAGAGCATGGTCACCATAAGCTTCCACTAAAATACGATGACTTACGGTAGCACTTTTCTTCATGTTAAAGTGATGATGAAGAACTCCCCGCAAAAACGCTTTATCTGGCCAAAGTTCGACATTATCCTATGGACTCTCCTCTACGTGTTTACGCTTCAACCAAATTACATATACATATGTACTAAATAATACCAGCAATGACAGTAGCTTCCAAATGAATATAGTCACGGATGAACACGACGCAAAGTAATACTAGTATCGCCCTCATTTAGAAAACCGCACGAATTAAGGAATACATCTATTAATTCCGCTCTCATCCTCAGTTGTTTTCCTAACCTAAAAAACATCAAAGCATAGAAAACTATGTAACTTAAGAATTAGGACAGCGTAGAAAAATATATTGAAGTGATATCTTTCAGTTGGGGAGGCTTTTGGGTTTACTTTTAAGTCTTTTCTAATATAAACATTTTTTGGTAGAAAAAAATTATTCAGATCAAAAAAGAAAACCTTTTTTTGGGTTACCCACTTTTTAATGCAAACTTCCACTAAAAGAAACGAAGTTTTTTGGAAGTTATGGAAAGCTGACGTTGATGTCGGAATATCCATAAAGCGTACGGCTACAGCAACCCAAAATCCATTTAATGTGTTTACTCTGATATGCCGGAAATCATAATTTTTTATTTTAGGTGGGACACTAAAGCCTCAAAAAGAGGAATGGAACATAAGCCAAAACACAAATCCTTAGCTACCAAAGCGTAAACTCCCTACCTAAAAGGAGAAATAAAGATCAATAAGACTCTCCTCTAAGACTCTATTCATATCGGTAATAAATTCACCATCCTCTGATCATATTTGATCAAATATAAACATATTTTGCGAACTTAAACGCCGACACGGCATGTATTGCCTCGCCGACTAAAGCATCTCCATGCAGACTACTTTACAGCCGCGAGTTTCCGTCCAGTATGAAGTGCGGAATACAATTATTAAAATTAATAGAATTTATTTTAAATTTCCACAGCAATTATAATTCTCAGCTAGTTTAAGCATATTTCATAGGAGTACCATATCAGTCTCTTGAACAATATGAATACGTTAGGTGTTGGTGTGTGTTGTTGGGTGATTATTGTAGGTGTTAGTCTAAGGGTTGAGTCATGGGAGAGTGATTGTGATGGGTACATGAGTCTGTTAAGACGGTTCTTTTGAAAAATAGTTCGTTGCTATATTGCGATGTTAAATGTTAAAATGTGTTGTGAAGGTGTATGTAATGAGGAGAGAGTAATGTGGATAGTGCTGTGGGAGAAATCCCGAGGAGGGTGCTAAGAGAGATATTTTGTTGGAGCGAACTAGTATATTCATATTTCATTTCTATATCATCGTTTAAAGTTGTCGAAGATAATAAAATGTGCCGATTTTAAGGAGAATGAAATAAATTAAACTTCCGAAGTCGTTTCCAAGCAAAATATCACAGACTAATGACAAGTTTATAAGCGAATTGAAGACGTGGAGAAGTTTCTGTGCAAGTATTCTCCCAAACTCTTAATATTTATACAACTTTGTCAGTTTCAGTTGGTTCTAGTGAGTTGTTGCTCTTAACTTTATAAATAAATATTAATCAATGGACAGACAGACATCATAAAATTTATTAAAGCTTAACTGCATCAATCAAAATAGAAACTCCAACAGCTTTGGCTCTAAATTTTCTTTCTTCTTTTTAAAAAAAATATTAAATATTATTTAAATTTTCTTAAGAATGCAACAATATTCACACCTTGCCGACTATAACAACGCCTACTCATAAATATCTGCTATTTCGATGCTCATATTTCCAAAATATTTATGATATTTTCTCTTTTTCCCCTCAACAACAAATATAAATAAAAATTTCCTCGTAACTAAATTATATTTTATAGCCCCGAACAAACCCTTTAGAACATCTAATATCTTTTTTTTTTTTTCGTTTTATAGTTTCTATAATAGCTTGCCATTGGATGCTGCACATAAATCATTTTGACACTTTAAATGCTGCAAGATTTTATGAAATATTTTTATTTTATTTTAATGTTGCCTGGCTAAAGTGTCAATGCCCGAAGCTGGCACGAAATACAACTCTGAAATATTTTGATTAGAATGTGTCTACTTTAAATTAAAGCAAACAATTTAATAGCAATTAAAAGTGAATTAATCAAGTAAGCAAGACAGTTGATAGATGACTATGGAGTGAATTAAATACAGAAAAGAAAAAAAATTCAGTAGAGAGTTCATTAGTCTGCCATATAAAAGGATAATTTGAACAAACGCCTTAAAAAAAATTATATTTTTTTTCCAAAAATTAGCATAGAAAGTGAAAGTCGTGCGCGAAATACTCTTTTGACTGTGAAATGAAATGTTGCAGCTGCGACAAAATGCGACAATAATGTAACTAATATGTGGCAACAATGCCAGCAAGTTGCAAGTTTAGACCTTAAAGCATGCAACAAGCAAATTGACTTTAGGCGTAGGCAATTTTACAAGCAAAATGACTTAAAAAAAAAAATTGGAAATGAAAAGAAAATTGCGGCAAATAATTTTATAAAGTATTCTTCACAAGTGAAATCATGTTAATGCAGCCCTTGTCTAGTGGAGACTTACTATGCGGGCTTATACTAATTTTTGTTGTGTCACGCAAAACTTCAGACATTGAAAAGCACTTAATTAATCATTTTTTTTCTGAAATAGAAGAGCTTGAAAGAAAAAAAGTTTTATATCAGAAATTAGGTCTACTAGGGAGTGAGGCAAATAAGCAGCCAACTAAAAGCTGTTGATGTTGGCTTTGTGGTTAGAGCAGAAACAGTATTTTCCACTTGGATCATAAACATTCTCCATTGATGTATTGTAAATATTTTTTCCATCGACACAATATCATGAGACATTATACATTAGTTCGATCATTAGTTCATATCATTCTGTCCGTCTAAAGAGAACATAAAAAATCAGGACATATCATATGTATGTAAAGGACAACTTGAGAAATAGCTGTGATACATATGAAAAGGGCATCGGAAGAAATAAACATCTAAAATGTAGACAGCTCCATATTCTACTTATAAGAAAACAATTTCGTTATATTTAAACCATTTGGTATTGGGTCAGACTTTGATACGTTTATAAAGGGAATCGAAAGAAATAAAGTCCACTTATACCGGAAAACTAAGTTTCAAGAAAAGTTGAACGGCCTTCATCACAAAGAATACAGAATACAGAAATGCATACAGATATAGTATGTAAAGGGCAATGGTAGAAAAAACATTCGTACGTATAAAAAGGGCATAGGGAGGTAAATAACTTTTGAAATAATTTGGCGGTACCACAACTCAAAATAAAAGAATAACAAAAATACGTCATATGTTAGCAACTGTATGACTTTATTACATATGTAAAGGGAATCGAAGGAAATAAACTCCATGACGTATACCGGAAAAAAATATTCAAGCCATATTGAGCCTTCATAAAAAAGAATAACATAAAAATGTTATACGTACAAGAGCCTATTGTTTTTGTGCAAATGTATGTAACAGGTAGAAATATGATCGGAGACCCTTCAAAGTTACAACCATTATGGTCAGGAGTGATAGAGGAATCGATATAGCTATGTCTACAGAAACTATAATAGATAGATACTTCGTATTTTTGCATTTGAGTAGGACTTCTTCGGAATTTTACGTTTTTATTTAATTTTACCCCTCCACCCCTTCTCCATAAAATCACCCCCAAGGCTAAAAATTTCTTCGGCACAAAAAAGAGATAAAGTCCCTCTAAGCCAAAATACAAAAAGTTCATCAAAATCGGATAATAAATGGCGATTTTATGAGCAATTGAATTTAAACGACCTATGATACTTCCGTCCTCCCTTTTCTTTGCATACTATGTTTTATAAGGCACTTATTCGTGCAGTGAGAAGTGGCCATAGGCTGAAGAAACATTTAATGTGTTTGTTAGGCGACCTGTACAGGTAAAGGGCCTCTTACAGTCGGTTACGCCTGACTGTAATTTTCTTACTTGTTTATTGCTTTAGTGTCTAAGAAGTTTTTAAAGGTTTTATAATTCACAAATCATTATTCCACAAGTGAGCGATATTTATTGCAATAATTCATTTTCAAATTTATTTTCTTAAATTTTATGAATTTTGGATACTAATTTATGGATTATGTATGTTTAATGGATGTTTGATGCATGTTTGATGCATGTTTGATGCATGTTTGATGCATGTTTGATGCATGTTTGATGACTGTTTGATGACTGTTTGATGACTGTTTGATGACTGTTTGATGACTGTTTGATGACTGTTTGATGACTGTTTGATGATTGTTTGATGACTGTTTGATGACTGTGTGATGACTGTTTGATGACTGTTTGATGCATGTTTGATGACTGTTGGATGACTGTTTGATGACTGTTTGATGACTGTTTGATGACTGTTTGATGACGGTTTGATGACTGTTTGATGACTGTTTGATGACTGTTTGATGACTGTTTGATGACTGTTTGATGACTGTTTGTTGACTGTTTGATGACTGTTTGATGACTGTTTGATGACGGTTTGAAGACGGTTTGAAGACGGTTTGAAGACTGTGTGAAGACTCTTTGATGCATGTTTGATGACAGTTTGATGTCTGTTTGATGACAGTTTGATGTCTGTTTGATGACAGTTTGATGTCTGTTTGATGACTGTTTGATGAATGTTTGAGGACTGTTTGAGGACTGTTTGATGCATGTTTGATGCATGTTTGATGCATGTTTAATGCATGTTGGATGACTGTTGGATGACTGTTGGATGACTGTTGGATGACTGTAGGATGACTGTTTGATGACTGTTTGATGACTGTTCGATGACTGTTTAATGACTGTTTGATGACTGTTTGATGACTGTTTGATGACTGTTTGATGACTGTTTGATGCATGTTTGATGCATGTTTGATGCATCTTTGATGCATGTTTGATGCATGTTTGATGCATCTTTGATGCATGTTTGATGCATGTTTGATGCATGTTTGATGACTGTTTGATGACTGTTTGATGACTGTTTGATGACTGTTTGATGACTGTTTGATGACTGTTTGATGACTGTTTGTTGACTGTTTGATGACTGTCTAATGCATGTTTGATGTGTTATGGGCCAATTTACATGCAGCCGGTATTACTATACTCCATTTTATAAACCAAATCTAAAATAGGTGAAGTAGTGTGTTTTGCAGATGTTTCTAATCATAAGACGATAGCCTAACCAGAAGTCTGCAGTAAAAAGTATGTGACATTGTGCCAGATTCTTTAGGTATAGTAGATGAACAAGTTCTGTTGGGCTATTGTGAAGGAAGGACCCTACAATCAACTGGATTTAATGTTGTGCAAAAACTCGATCAAATGCTTTGTAAACATCCAAAAATGTAGCTGAACGAAGTCCTATAGTCTAGGATGCTTATGATATTGCACAACTTGATGACATTACTTTGAAGTCCTCTGGCATATTAAGAACATAAACTGGTGATCTAAAGTCATCTGACCTTCTTTTAGAAGTGGATAATACTTCGGTATATCTTGAACCATATAGTCAGCAAGCTAATATCTATTATCTGCGTTAGTCTTGTTATAGCCAGCAGCTTTTCTGGTTTTAGAATGACTTATAACCTCGATTAGTTGATCCAATTGAAACGAATCACAAAGGAAGCCTCTTCTTTATACACAGCTGAAGTCAAACAATATGAAGATAATTTCTATAGAAAGTGTTGAAGTCTGTAACTTGTTTTAATACCCTAGCTTTCGATGGGCAACTTACTTTTAGTAGGCCTCGCTAGGTTCTTCGTAGTGCTCTTGATATTACGCATCACAATAAAATATACAGATTAACAAATGAAAGGACCTTTTCGATCTTTTCCTCTTTTAGCAACAACTTAGTCTTATCAAGTAGACTTCTGATTCCATGCCAAGACTCCTCTTCCCACAGATCTTGACAGCTTTATTTGGTGAACAAATATGAAGGTCACAATTGCGATCTAATAGTAGGTGGAGTGCAAAAATTTTATGATCCTTTTTGATGATATTCTTAATTTATTCGCCAGAGTTAATATTAAAAAGATGTACAGTCTCTAATTCGTGTTTTTCTTCATTACTTGTTGATGCTTTATCAGCACACAGATGTTTCCTTCGGCTCAATGCCCTTGGATACATCATAGTCCAATACATCCAATGTTAAATCATCTGTTGATTGCTCTGTTAGGCATTTTAACCTAAGTCTTCCGGGAAATTGATGTATGGCTATACAAACTGCCTTGGAGGAACATACATTTTTTCCATAGATTAGTCTCCTTGTTAGAGAAGATTTGCTTGAACCATTATAAAATAAGAACCAAAAGCGAATAATGGGCGTGGCACCGACAAAACTTCATTGCATCTCATTAACCAAATTTGGTGTCTCTAGCTCTGAGAACTGTTTAGAATACCAGACAGGCGGACATTTTTGCTTAATAAACTGTTAACCGAAAAATTTTAACTGAAAAAACCCAAAACCAGTCAAAATATTACAGTATATAGTATACAGTTATGTATACAAAAAGATAAAACATAAACCATTAAGCAGATGCAATAAATAGGAAGCAGTTTGAAGTTCGTTTGATGTCTGCCCATATAGATAATATATATATATAATATATATACACTCGACTTAAGTGGACGTCTGCGCACAGGTTTCAGTTGTCCATGACTTCCTAGACACAATTTTTAACGTCAATTCACTTCGCACTGGACTTAACCCATAGCCATTCAAAATCTCAATAGTTGCTGCCGCCGCTGCTGCTGTCCGGGCTGTTATTATTCACGCGTTTTGAGTCAATTACAAAACTCGGTTGACGACTGCCACAAAGGAAATAGCCAGCGAATAGCCTAAAATGCAGGAAAAGTGTTTTTCGCAAAAACCAAAACAAAAAAAAAAGAGGCGACGAAAAAAAATTAATCGAAAAACAGCAAAGTAAAGAAAAAAGTGGCAAGTAGTTGTGGCAATAATCGACGATTGCATACAACAAAAAAATAGACGAAAAAAATGAGTGCTGCATTTTGCAGCGCGTGGAAAATTTCACTTTCACAAAAGGTCTTTGTACGTTGAAAATGTTTACCGTTGTTGCTGCAGCACTCCTCGCCTCTCTAATGTTTTTTGATTTGGCTCTAACAGACAGTCGCACTCCCTGCAACAACTGTTTGAATAGCAACAATGTCCATAAGTTTGTGTTTAACCCATTATTGAACATGCTTTGCTAGTAGATAAGTAGACAAGTGGGTTTCTATTGAAAAAGGGGAAGTATAGATCAGAATGAAAGGAGAAGAATAGATCAGAATAAGATAGAATAATATTGATAATAATAAAAAAAATAATAAGAAAAGAAGGTGCGAACAGAAGCTATAATTCCGTCATAGGTCGCTAATGACCCAGCTCCCACATGTATAGTACGTTCGCTCTAATTAGAGAATTCCCTTCGATTTGCAGGGCCCGATACAATCAGCTGTGGTCAGTTAATAAGAATCCGATGATTACCGCAAGGAATTCTTTTCTGGAGCGACTATTCGATGGTGTCGTAAGAATGTATTGGTAGTCCTCCCACACTTCGATTCTCTTCATCCTAAAGCCGTCCACGTTTTCGTCTCGGTCCACGCTTTCATTTAGCCGACTTACCCCACCGGTAATTTAGAAGTTACGTCGTCCCCGTTTTCGTAACGATTTTTTTTTTCGCTTAACTAATTTAAAAAAAATTGACTGCGATTGTCAAACGTGTTCTTATAGAGATATCCCACATCATTAGTAATCATTCTTTAACAAATAAGGAAATGGAGTAGCTAAGGGTTCGATGGAATATGGATATGGATAAGCCTTCCTTTTACAAAGAGCAATGTTTTACCCACGATTGCGCGGTTGTTTGACCTCGCAGGCTGGATCACATCAGTGATTTCGATGGAGCAATTTAAATGTCATGAATGACAAAGTATTTGATTTGTTTTCTTAAGCAAATTGGTCAATTTGGTAAGAAGAAGAACAATATGTGCGGCTATCAGATCTTCGGCTCCATCGAAGTTAATATTTTTTCTATAACTCATGAAGTTCTTCAGTTCTTTAATGGTTCTACTAAGGTTTAGATAAGAAGGTGAAAAAATCATCCGTTCATCCAAAGCTTAAATAATTTTCACTTTGTTCGGCAACAAAGAATTTTATCGAAGTTTATAAAATTTGGTGAAGGTTCTTACATAAGAAAAAAAAAATAGGTATCATATATATCATATATACAGAAAAGTAGAACTTTGGAACATTGTGCTGCAAAAACGAAGACTTCGTGGATGATAGAAGATTAGTTATGTAATAAATGGATTTGCCTCCATCACATGTCAATCCTCTAGAGGTTTTAAGACAACCCGAAAGTCTTAAGCATACCAAATCGCCTGGCTATGAAGGAGTTGATGGCGGGTAATCAAAGTACCTCCAAGAAAGGAGATACTTTGAAGACTTAAAATAAGAGACTTTCTCAATCTTGTACTGTACTTCAAGGACTTAAGAGAAGACACCATCTCGATTTTGTACTGTACTTCAAGGACTTAAGAGAAGACACCATCTCGATTTTGTACTGAACTTCTAAGACTTGAAGAAAGACACCCACTCGATCTTGTACGTTACTTCGAAGACCCTAAAGAAGACACCCGCTCAATCTTGATGTGTACTTCGACGACCTTAAATAAGACACCCTCTCGATCTTGAAGTGTACTTCGACGACCGTAAAGAAGAAACCCTCTCGACCTTGATGTGTACATCGACGAACTTAAAGAAGACACCCTCTCGATCTAAGACTTCTAAGACTTGAAGAAAGACACCCTCTCGACCTTGATGGGTACATTGACGAACTTAAAGAAGACACCCTCTCGATCTTGAAGTGTACTTCTAAGACTTGAAGAAAGACATCCACTCAAAGTTGAACTGTACTTCGAAGACTTGAAAGAAGACACCCTCTCGAACTTGAAGTGTACTTCGACGACCGTACAGAAGACACCCTCTCGACCTTGATGTGTACATCGACGAACTTAAAGAAGACGCCCTCTCGATCTTGAAGTGTACTTCGATGACCGTAAAGAAGACACCCTCTCGATCTTGATGTGTACATCGACGAACTTAAAGAAGACACCCTCTCGATCTTGAAGTGTACTTCGAAGACTTAAAAGAAAACACCTTTTCGATCTAAAACTGTACTTCGAAGACATAGAAGCAGACACCCTCTGGATCTTGTACTGTACTTCGATGACATAACGAAGAACAGTAGACTACAAATTTTCCAAATTAGCTTTTTATATTTAAGCTTGAAAATTTTTGCTCAAATTTTAGTACATTGACCACATATGGGTTAAGTTTGTTTGTTGCTTATGGTTGTTTGCCTGATTTTGCGAGTCAGGCAATTTTCCAGAAATAAACAACAACAACAAAAAACTTCAATATTTAACTTTGTGTGCACATGCAACGCCAGCAACACAAACAACAACAATAACAACATGAAACAAAATAAACGAAGAGTAAATGTTGCACACGCCATAACTGGATGCGGTAGTTGTTGCAAGGTACAAGTTGCATTTCTCACATAGCCACATTACCCTCCGCACTGCCAAAAAAAATTTTAACAAAATATACTTCGCACAGAGTGTGAAAAGGAGTTAATAACATTTTGTCGGAAGTATGTAACACATTGATTAGATTAGTTTGGAAGATTTTTAGCTGAATATTATAATGGAGAGTGCTTAAAAAATACTCAAAATGTAGTACAGCGCCATATAAACCCATTAAAAGTTCCGTCTCCTATGTCAAATTTTCTTAGAATTATTCCATAAAACATCTCATCTTACATCATCCTCTGTTAAACGCAGCTAAAGCGTATTTAAACTTCATTTCTACCCAAAATCAAATATTTAGTATATTTTTTTTTTTTTTTTTTTTTTTTGGCAGACTCCCCGCAGACACTTGGCTCGGACTCCACCTCAAACGTCTTGCTTGCATCTAATGTCGCGTACTAAATTGGTACCAGTCGCGTAGACTGTCAGACGACGTCACCTCCAACGGTTCGACTACATTTCTTCGACTACAACACCAGCGTCTCTAACTTTCAACTGCAACCAACAACAACAGCAACAGCAACTTGCAACTTCAATTGTTGGCGTTGTCGATTTAGCGGTAAATATTCTGCTTCTTTTTTTTTCTTTCGCAATTTCAAGTTTTCGCTTTTCATATGAAAATGTTTTTCACCACCGAAATTTTCGCATTTTCGCAGGTGGTTTTCTTGGCTTGTTTGGCTCAAGTCGACTGCGACTGCATTTCTCGCGCAGATAGCTGCGAGTCACTGAAGTTTTTACTGAAGTTTTTTGGGTTTTCGTAATTATATTGGACATGGACATTTCGTGGACTCGCTTTTTGGTGGTAGCAACCCTTGAGCGATTGTTGATGACTTTGTGGTTACTGGATACGGTTAGGCTAGACAATTGCATTTGACATTTGAAAATTAAGCGGAACGTTGGAACATATATTAAGTATCAAACTGATGTATGAGGTGGTGTAGTAAGGAGGTTCCTTTTTACTTATTTTTATTTAACAGACTCATAATTCAAACTAGATATGTACGTCTCTCCAATATTTTGTTATTTAGAGTCTACAAACCATGA
Source organism: Leucophenga maculata (assembly GCA_035044805.1). Classification (NCBI taxonomy): domain Eukaryota; kingdom Metazoa; phylum Arthropoda; class Insecta; order Diptera; family Drosophilidae; genus Leucophenga; species Leucophenga maculata. The sequence continues at coordinate 1,138,211 of JAWNNP010000500.1, forward strand.
TTGAAGACGTTGTAATAAAATAAAATTTGTTCCCGTAGAATTTTGGACCATCCATATACTTCCACTTCTTAGTTGAGACCTTTTTTTAAGTCGGCGAAAAATCTAAATTTAAAGAGAATATAATGAAAAAAAAAAAAAATGGTCCATATAATCTTCCCTCCCCTTTTCCCCTCTATGGAACATAAATTTCACAAAATTGTTGGGAATTAAAGCTTCCGAAAATTGGTCTATCATATTTTCAATCGAAAGCTACTGTTGTACCTCACCAAAAACTCAAACATTTTACGTATAGTCCTGAAAAAGAAGTTTAAGTTGAACCTTGGGTGAAAATGCATCTTGGCTGAAGATGCAGACAAATCATCAAATTAGTGGGCTACCTTATATAAAAATTCTCTTTGGACGAAAATCAACTGAGATTTTTTTTTAAATTTAATGTTGCTTACAATTCGCAATCAGTTTTAAAACTCCGCTTTAACTGAATCATTATGACTTTAGCAGTATCTTTCTGTTTAAATCTTGTACCGAACCATAAATGGCGTGACATGCCCGGCTCTACTTAATACAAGTACAAACTTCTCTGTTCTCATTAATTCTTTATATTTAAAAACTTTCCAAAACAATAATAAATTAATATAATTTCACTCTAAACTAATAAAACACTTTCCCAAAAAAAATTTCTCTTCAAAAAATATCACATATCAATCATTCCAGCGCAACCAACACCATTTTCAGTCACTTTATTATGACAAGTTGAGACTGTTTCACTGCCAAAATCAAATCAAAATTCAAATAATAGCAATTATAATTGCATACAAATGAATGAACCGAGTGACTGACTGAGTGAGTGAGTGAGTGAATGTATGAATGAATATGAATGAACAAGTAGCCAGCGTCAGTACATGATGTGAAAATTGACCGCCGGCGCTGCTGACACCTTCACAAAACCGTTGAAAAAAAAAAAACCAAAATGTATCTCCTAGAAATTCAACGTCAATTTGAGTGCAAGCAAATTGTGCCATGGGTCAAATCGCACAACAAATAAGAAATATGCATTCACTTCAGTCTAACATAAGAGTGGTTGGTGCTCGCGCACGTCGTCATTGTCATTCATTTGTTTAGCGTGTGGCATGCGGCTACTTGTTTCCTCTTTCATACATAAGCCACCTCATTCAGTCAGTCAGTACGTCAGGCAGTCAGTAGTTGTAGTCATTCACATATCATTTCGTGATTTGTTTGCAAAATTGGCAACAATTTTTGTTTCACATTTTTTCTTTTGTAGTTGATTTGAAGAGCCTCTTCCACGAAGTGAAAACAAGCAAACCAAAAATAGTTCTAATTGACATTGAAACATCAAAACCCAGCACAGCAAATCGTTTCGCACGCTTTAATCTTTAATTTTTTTATGTAGAACCCTAAAGAAATTAATTAATCATTGTCAGCCTATGTGAAACGTTTTGTAAATTTTCAAATATTATAGAACAAATAAGACAATTAGTTTAATTTAGCTATTTAACATAGGTCAACATTAATTTAGCATTTTAGAATTTAAATGATGAGGTCGGTCGAGTGTTATATTAAATGTTCTAATAAATCAAAAATCTTCAGTTGTGTGTTGACAAGGTCAAGTGGTGTCATAACTCTCGTTGAAATCGGTAGAACATCATAGGCCGAATTTGAGTATTAATCGATTATGTAAATTGAAAACATTAATGCGTATAATTTTCTTTAATTAATTTGGTATTTAACAACAACAAGGTTTTCTGCTCAGCAATAATCATATATAATACTTGGTGAAGATTTTAAAAGCAGACATCGAAATTGGAGCTGTTTGCGGTTCAGTGGTTGTGTTCATTTGCTTCAAGAGAAAATGATGTTTTCAGTAGATTAATCACATTTATCGTCCAGTAGCGGAGGATTGAGTTCAAATCGAGACCTTTATCTGACTAGCTGTCTCATGCTGAAGTAACAAATGATTTAAATTCGGATCATCTGTCTGGTAAAATTTCATTTCTCCGTCAATCGACACAAATTTGATTAAAACAAGAAAGAGTGTGCTCGACTGCGAAATACTCTATTCCTAACGATTTTAATGAGGGCTACCTCTTCTAGTGGCCGATCTACGCCTATATGGAACAGATTTGTATAGGGGCTATACCTTGTAGTGAACCTATCTGGACCAAAATAGAAAAGTTTCTAAGGATTAACGCAGACTTACCGCTATTATCAAAGTATGTCTTCGCTTCTGCTACTTCTCTCTAATATCGAAATTATCAAGGGTTATTCCACTCAGGAAGCCTACAGGCTTCCTGAGTGGAAGCCTACCCTAAGTAAAAGATAATTGATGCGCTTCCTGTAAGGGCTGATCGCTAGAATCTTCTATGACAACTCTATTCAAGATGAACTCATGAGATCACTTGTAACTCATGTCATGCCATGTCATATAACACATTCAAAGCCTACTAATCACATTTATCGGTTCTGGTGATTCCCTCAGGATTAACTAAGACCACCTGAGATTTCAGAAGACTGCATCGGGCTTTCATGAATGATCCAAAGCACGCACAACCAAAGCGTATAACAGAGATATTATACTTTAGATGGAACTAGGTCATAATGTTGACGGAAGTAATAACACAGCACTGTACCATTGATTGAATGGTCTATCGTATGCACGTTTCCTATCGAGATATCTGTTACAGCTCTGACACTGAAGGTAAGATGGAAAGTATCCAACGGCTTTTATATGACTGCGCTGCACTTCTCAGTAAACGCATACACTTCCATGGGTAACAATTACTTGAAGGCTTGAAAAGTCTGGCAAACATCCCAATGGAGGATCTGACTCTACGAAATGGTTTCAAGGGCACAAACCACCAAACGAAACCAACTTGTTGTACTTGCCGTTAAATTAAATGAACTACTCCGAAGATAACAGGTTTGATAATGGACCCACTGGTCTGCTGGGTGAAATCGATGTTTCAGGAATCATTTGAAAATAGAAAAAATATGGCTAGCACGAAATCATGACGATATTTCTGTACTTTAAAGGTTTCATGAAACATAATAAGTCGGCTAATAATTAAAATCGTTCAAAAAGTGCATATAATATATAAATCAATCAAAGCTTCTAACCACTGACCATGTAATTCATCTGCGCTGACGGTCATTAAATCTTACCAGTTGAAGACTTCGCGGTGACGGATATTAACAGATCGCTTCAGGTGATCTTCATATGAATTATGTCAATAACAGTCTTAATCGAAGCGGACATCAGTGCTATTACTCTTCAAATATTATAGAACAGCATCATGTTGTTAATGGGAGTTCTAATAGAGCACTATACCATAGGTCGAATGGCACAATACGTCTGGTACAGAAAATTCTGTCTGTATACAATTCTGAAAGTATACAAAACCTTTTAAGAAATTCTTTGAAAACCTGAAAAAACTGACACAACTGCCCCAGGAGGGTCTGACAGGTTTCTTTGACTCTACTAGACTTTTGTCTGTTGGTTTGTGCGCGTATAACGTAAAATCTACACATTTAATGTAAATTCGAATTACTTATATATAAGAAGCTTTCTTGTGAGTAACATTTAGCGTTTATTTCATCTAAATCGTCCAGCAGACTCATCAAATATTGATGCTAAAATATAAATAAAATTACTAAGTTTAAAAATTATTAAACCTAACCCTATTCAAACTGTTTTCTAGCGCTATTCAAACTATGTTTTTAAATTTTTAATTTCTCATTCTCATTCTATACAAAAATAAGATATAGATTGGTCATAGCAGCGCAAGCCGGTTTCGTTAGTCATTTAATAGTATTAAGTACTTCCAAGAGACAACTTTCACAAGGGTCTCTGGCTGGAATCGGCATTCATAGGGTGGCCTGATTAAGCTAAGCTATACCACTTACTTCAGTGGCTTTTTAACATTAGAGGGATAAAACTGTATGAATTTTTGGACTCAGTATAAAAAAAAAAAAATATTACGAAGAAATATTACCTTAAGACTTATTCTAGTACGTTTAGATGAAATTTTGACATGTCTGCTAGGGGAACCACATAAGTTAATAAAGGATAAAAAATATTACGTATAATACTAACGCTAAATACTCTACATGGGTACTTAAACACTCTACATGAGTCAGCTTTTAATTCAGTTCAATTGAAATTGTTCGCTTAGCAAAAATATAGTTTTTTTTGGGTAAACATAATGAACTGTAGGGTATTAAAATGTCAAGTTTTTAGTGGTTATATTTTTCTGGTATTACGACGGGCTGTTCAATTTTTTTTAATCCATTCTTTTTTTTTTGCTATTAAAACAAGTACAAACTTGCCATATCGATTTTTAAGTTGATATAAATTGTGACAAAGAAGTTTTTAATACAAAGCTCATTAAATGGTGGTGAGACACATCAATGAGTGAAGTCACCATCTCGAATTTTTAGTTGATATTGACAACAAGAAATAAGTCTACAAAAATCGAAAAGTGGGCGCTGGGCTAAGACTAAGACTTATACTCTATAGACTTTTTCAGATAGAAAAATTAGAAGCAAAGGGATTAGATTTGGGGACAGACAGAGTGGCATATATGTCTTGCTTGACTCGTCTGATCAAGATTACATAAACTTTATAAGATCTTTAATGTTTCCTTTTATGATTTATAAACTCCTTGGAAAAGACAATTCAAACTATGCGTGAAGAGTATATAAAAACGATTCTTCTCATATAACCATTGATTCCACTACTTCCTCAGTTGTAAATATTTCGAAAATCGCTGAAACATATATTCAATTCTTTCATGTGTCATATATAGAAACCGATTTTAAAATCGTTTGAATGGAAAACAAACAGCTACAGTGGAGTTGACTCGACTTCGAGATGCTCTGTCCCCGATTGGAACTTCAATTTATATGGAGAATATGTTCCTATTTAGATCAATGTGGAAGATTTTATTGGGATAAGTGAAATATACAACAACAAATTTATTTTTCAAGTAAAACTAAACCGCAAAGAAATTTTTTTCTAACAAGAATTCAGAGAGATGCACTGATTTGTATGGGTGGTTCCTTTTTTAATGGTCCGATATAGACCTATATGGAATATTTGGCGATTTTCAACAACATAGCCAAAAATTTTGTCATACAAAAAAACGTTGAAAGGAGCGACAGGCTTATATTTAGAAAGGGATTCATTAAACACTAATCTGAAAAAGGGATTAGAAGATATTAAGTACCCAAAGTCTGCCATTTATAGTCTCCAAGCAATGTTTTTATTTTAGCTAGACAGACGCACATGTCTATATGGACTTAACTTTTCTCTTTTAGTGGTTCTATGAATGATTTTTATTAGGATTGACGGAAAATACATCAAATTCGGCATTCTTAGCTTAATTAAGAAGAACGATTTTTTTTTTCATACAAAATTCCATTAAGGTGGTACAAATTTGTATGGGGGGTGCAATCGCTTTTAGTGGTTAGATCTGGAACTAAATAGAATATTTTGTAAGAATTAACATATAATAGACAAACATTTTTCATACAAAAACTCAGAATGTGGAGTTGGTAGGGGGAGGGAGGCAGTGTTGCTAAGCACGTTCCTTGAATACAAGTCATCTTAAGAAGGAAAAAAAGAATTCAAATATTCAAACTTGAAGACTCTCTCAAGTTCTTGTTGTTCATACGTACAGCTAGACAGACGGACACGTCTTGACTTTTAATACTGACCAAGTATACATGTATATATATATATAGTCTGTCGCGCCTACTTTTAAGGCATTTTCAAAATCGGTGGAACAAGTGAATAATAACTTACTGTTTAGAGTTTCCTAATAGAATTTGAAACCAATAGAAATGAGAACAGAATTTTGTCCGATATAATCTATTGGAATATATAAATTAAATATTATTTTATATTTTAAACATCTTTAAATGCGTAGCATACATTTTTTTCGAACAATATGAATTATATATTTTGGCCAAACCATGAAAAAACATCACAAAGAAAACTGCATTCATTCCAGTTAGTTCATCAGGCAATAAGACTAGCTCTCTACCTGTCTTGTTGACTCGCCTTATAAAGCATTTTGTTTACATGGATTGCTGCACCAGTTCTGCATATTTTTTTATTTTTTTTATCCAGCACTTCGTGACTCAGCATTGAGTTCAGTTTAACTTCATTCATGCAACTAACTGAACAGCTGAAGAGGTTGCATAGCACTTGCAGTGTTTGAGTTTTGAATGCATCAGCATCAGCATCGTCATCCTCATCGTTTTCATCGATATCCTGCTGTGCATATTTATTATATGATTTATTTTTACCAACTACTCGCTGCGCGTTTATTATTTGGTAAACAATTTTTTTCCTTTTTTTTGCTTTTTATTTATATTTGAATTTTATTTCTTCATCTTGTGCTCAATAGTTTTTATTGCGCCTGCGCGTATGACTTTTAGTCTCCAGTTTGCGAAGTTTTTGCAGCTGTACGCCAAGAGAGTGGGTCAAGTGCAGTCAAAAGTGAAATTAAATGATTTTCTACTACATACGACTTCCAAAGATATCACGGAAGATCGCTTGAAGTGTTTTTAATTGATTTTTTCCTTGATTTTTATGATTGTTGAGTAGTAAGTTGTTGTGCCTAGGTTAGCAGGTGTAAAAGTTTTAAGACTTGGCATAGAATGAGAGAAAAAAACTTTATAGTTCAATAAATTTTGTATAAAAAATTGTTAAGAATTTTCTTACCATTGGGAGAATGTTGGGTGGTCATTGTTAGGTCCTCCTTATCAAGTCACAAGTTTGCTAAACTAAATTATTTCGCAAAGCTAGTGGCGAGAAAGCACCAAGCCTATGATTCAAGCAAATATTTAAGACGAAACATGCACAGCTATAAGAATATATTTCAAGTAGCAATTCAGAATATCTCAGGCACTTTCAAAAATATATCACACGATGCAATAATGGGATGTCTACGAGCAACAGCATCTCCGTAGACAGTAAACTTCAGAAGACATAACCTTCTGAGCTCCATAACCATGGGGAGCCACAACCATGACGAGAGTGACACGTGGAAGCACGCCTTAGAATGAAGTACTCTCACCTCTGTTATTGAATCTAAATATAAACGAAGTATATAAATATTTCTGAAATATATTTCTGAATAATATATTTCAAGTAGCAATTCAGAACAAAGAAAATACTTTAGGATATTTCTTAAATATCTCAGGCACTTTCATACATCACACAATGCAATAATGGGATGTCTACGAGCAACAGCATCTCCGTAGACAGTAAACTTCAGAAGACATAACCTTCTGAGCTCCATAACCATGGGAAGCCACAACTATGACGAGAGTGACACGTGGAAGCACGCCTTAGAATGAAGTACTCTCACCTCTGTTATTGAATCTAAAGATAAACGAAGTATTGAAAAATTTCTTCGATATTAAAAAATTTCGCAGAAAACATCCAAGATAAGGACATTCGACGAAGCTAGAAACATTACTAATACAGGCATGTATTCGATTCTCGATTCTCAGCTGTAACATGGCGCACGACGCTTTAAAAGAGATATATGGATCGCAATAGATGGCAGTGCTCAAATAAACGGAACAATTCTTAGACCCACAAAAATCAAATTTTCCTAAGAGTAAAATGGTGGCAATATGATATGTTTACAGCTTATAGGTAAGAAGTTCTACCATAGCCTGGACTAAATGACTAGCGGAACCAACCTCTTAGAAGCTCAAAGTAACCATAAGTATGGCACTCAGGATTGCAATAAATATATTGAAAGACGGATCAAAAATTGATTTAGTTGTTAGATCAACCCAATATGAGGCAGCCCCAGAATATATTTTACAATAAGAGAAACCGCGGAAGTAGCACAATAGATGCATTGTTCGCAGAAATGTTCTGGGAAATAGGGAAGCCGCTGATGCTTTTAGCACCTCAAAAAACGGTGCACATCAGCATATCCAGCCATGATATCAAAATGGAAATTATTTGGCAAAAGAGTGCTTCAAGAGAGGTTACATTCGCCCTATATTTGATTTGTCTACAGCTATAGAGAAAACAAGTAAGAAAATACAGTTTTAAAATAAACTTGTGAAATTCCGGAGCAGTCCTAGACGAATGCAAAAAACACGAAGTCTCTATCTATTACCGTTTCCGAGATCCTTTCGTTCACACAGACAGACGGACATGGCTATATCGACTCCTCTATCACTCATGACCATAATGGGGGTAACTTTGGGGAGGTCTCCGACAATTAGTTCTTCCTGTTACATACATTTGCACAAAACCAATAGGCTTTTGTACCTTCGGTACAGGGCCTAAAAAAAAAATAAAGCTGCTTTGTGCTCGACTTCGAGTTACCTTATACCTTGCCAAAGTCTCTTCTTTCTTTGAAGTTGTTAGTTTTATTTGATTTATAGCCAAAAAATCAGTTAGTGTGTGCTTTTTTATATTCGTGTGCTCTCATTTGATTTATAGAAGTTTGTTAAAACTAACTGCGAATTATAATTGCTATGAAAAATATTGATTTATTGTTTCACAACCTGTTTTATGTCGTATAGTACCAACTCCTTCTTCGGCAAGCTTCTTAGCTCAGAGTTGTTTATTTTTTTGGATTCATTCGTTTTAGAGTTTATTGATACTAAAATTTTTTTTCCCCATTTTTAGGCCATTATTAATTGAAATGAAGACGTTTACTGCTTTAAAGAACCCCAGACATTTATTATATTGTTTTAGTATAGAATGGAAGTTTTAATCCAAGTCTGCATATGAGCCAAGCCCTATTGGAGTATGCCAGCAGGGTAAGTCTTTTGTGACATTCGGTTTTTGATTTATTTTTGTATTCTTAGCCTAAATATTTATTCTGGTACCAACATTCAATACCTCTTTCAAGCAGAGTATTGGATATTTTTCTGTTAGCAAAGAGAAAAATTTTTAGCGCAAAAGTCGGCCTAACGAAGGAATTGTTGTCCTTATAGTTGGTAGGATAAAGCTTTCTCACGGTGGTCAGTCACTGCATCCTTAAGAATTCTATGCGCAGAACTAAGTCGGTCACATTAAATAGTTCATACGAGGGTTGCTGTATATATTTCTAGCCTAACCATGAAAAAACGGAAATTTACGAGACAAAATAGCTTTATTGTGTTTTTAAAAATATTCACTATTAAGATCGATACATTCCAAAAAAAAATACCTCCAAAAAATTCGTTTTGAAGGCATCACAGCTTCTTCGGGAGTTCATGGTTTAATTCCATTTTTTGCCCGAAATGAATTTTTCAGGTGCCTGTAAAGAAACCTAATTGCGCTCGTGCCTCGTGTTCACAGTAAGTTAGGTCTAAAAAATGTCAGACTTTACGATGGAGACGTCAGATTGCATCTACAAACATGTTTTGGTGCTCAGGTTAGAAATATATGTAGAATTCGTAGAATTCATGGTTTAAGGTCAAAAACAATGCAACTCAAATCTTTAGCGGCCACGCTTCTGCGCCATAGAGCAGAACAGGAATTATCATTCTTTTATATATTCGTCTTTCGAGTGAAGGCTCTAATAATTCTCCATTCTCCATCACTGTTTTTGAATCTCTAAGACCTTTTTACGCGTTGTTGATAAAAATAAAACTAAAACAAGTAAGGAAATTTCAGTCGGGCGTAACCGACTGTAAGTGGCCCTGTAACAAACACCTAACAAACACATTAAATGTTTCCCGAGCTTATGACCAAACACGTGACAACTTTTCACTGCGCGAATATGAATGAAAAGAAAAGGGGGGTCGTTCAAATTCAATTGCTTATAAGATCGTCATTTATTATCCGATTTTGATGAACTTTTTTGATTTGGGCTTAGAGAGGCGTTAACTTTATATTGGTGCACTAAATTTTTTTTGTGTCGAAGAAATTTTTACCCTAAGGGGTGATTTTATGGGGAAGGGGGGAGGTTAAAAATTTGTAAAATAAACTTGTGAAATTCCGGAGCAGTCCTAGTCGAATGCAAAAAACACGAAGTCTCTATCTATTACCGTTTCCGAGATCCTTTCGTTCATACAGACGGACAGACGGACGGACGGACAGACGGACATGGCTATATCGACTCCTCTATCACTGCTGACCATAATGGGGGTAACTTTGGGGGGTCTCCGTCGATTATTTCTACCTGTTACATACATTTGCACAAACCCAATAGGCTCTTGTACCTTCGGTACAGGGCCTAAAAATAGATCAAAGAAAAATAAAATAAAGGGCTCCAACATGCTTAAAATGCATTTGGTAAGTTTACGTTGAGCAAAAAAAAAAAAAATAAATAAAAATTTCAAGTGGTGCAAGCTCTTCAAAGAAGACCGAGAAATTGTTAATGACAATGTCCAACCTGAACGCCAACAGCAAATTGAAACGTTAAAAAAAATTCTAACTAAGAGTCATCGAATCACCAAAAAGGACGCTGCTGAGGATGTTGGCATATCGGTTTGCACATGACATGGAATTTCTACAGTTTTGAGCATGAAACATTTGGCTTATGATGCTTATTTCGACAAAACCAAAGCTCAAATTCAGTCAAATGTAAGAATTTTTTGCTCACAGTTTCCCTCAATTTTTAAAGCGTGGAGCATCGTGAGTTCTTGCTAGAATGTCTAGAATAAGAAATATTACCTTGAAGCTATGAAGCTAGAATGGCTGGCTCCCATACAGAACTGTTCCACTTTTTAGGCTTTTAAACGAGCGTACATAGAATCTCGAAGTCCTTTCTTGTAGTGAGCAAACCTCGTATATCTTCACACAAAAAAAATATAACTCAAAGTCAAGCCTACTGTATTTTTTCAGTACTATAGAAATAGAAGATTAATACGGTTTACTCCGTACATCATATTTTTTTTTTTATAGAAGTCTTTGATTTGCCACCAAATTTCAATAACCGTTTATTGCTTGAATCCAGCTTGTTAGGCAAAATTTGCGAAAACTGGTGACACTAAAAGCGATACATAAACACATGAAGATATATAATCCATAATAATCATTGTCTCTCTCTAACAACAAAGTATCTACGACATACAAAACATATTGAAAGACCACAGCACATATCTAAGTAACTAGTTCAAATCTTTGCATAAAAGCTTTCTTTAACAACTTCAACACCGCCTTACTGCCAAGTGTTATACATATATAGAAACACAACGCAGTTGAACCCATAATCAAATGCAATTATTCAATTACTTTCATTTTCGTTCGACGGCAGACAATACAAACAAAATACAGCCTAGCCAGCCCTAGCCCTAACTTGAAAGCCAACCGTGTCCAATTATGGATTGTCTACAGCGAGCGCTGCACACCTGCCCAAAGGCGACCCGTTCGAAAGGCGACTGCAGTGTTGCATTTTACATAAGTCCAAGCGTCAGTTTCAATTCACATATGACGCTGAATACAATTAGGTGCTTATGATGATGAAAAGAAAAGAAAAATTATAGAAAAATAAAACTTGTGAAGTGCTCTCGGCAATTATTTCTTCTTTTATTTTTTGATAATTTTCTTAACACCGACTTGACTGCTCGTTTCGAATTTTGCAATCGATTTAAAAAGAAAAAAAATGAAAAAAAAAGAAAAATCAATTATGTTACATGTCGAAAAATATCAAAGAAAATAACATAAACCGGAAATCTCTAATTGAAATTTGTTCAACTTGAAAATGAATTTGTTGCTGTTGCACTTAAATACATTTTTTCGACATAATATTTTTTTTGCTTGATTTTATTACAAATATTCAAAGGAAAACACCTTACACCGCGCCCCAGCAACAAATATTTTTTTCTATTTTTTTTTTTTTCTTTAAAGTTGACGTTGTTGTTGACGGCAACGACATCGAAGTTTAGTATAAACCATGAACAAAACTTTCTCCATTTTCGATTTGTATGCATTTAACGCTTTTTTATTATATTATTTTTTTGTCCACACCGCATATGTATAGCAAAATCGTATTCGACAGAAGAAAATATTATGAAAAATGCTTTTTTAATGATGTATAGAAAAACTACAAAAAAAAAAAAAAGGTTCAACACTTGACCCAAACACCTCAACATGTCGCTGAAATCTATGTAATGACCACAAATTACAGCTTAATCGCGTGCGACGACGACGACGACAATGAATCCATTTACAACATTTGTAACAACAATGAAGTGGACACCTCTAAGAAGACAAGTCAAGTCAAGTTCAAAGTGAACAACTTTTGGCTTTTGTTGTGATGTATTTATTAACATTTTTTGGGTATGAATCGTTTCGGCAGTTTTTTAAACAATGGCAAACGATTCTTGTCTGCTATCTTCATTAACACTTAGTTAGTTGGAATGCATGTGGAGACTTTAGCTATTTGATACTTAGATCTAATAGTTTGTTGCTTAGATGTTTGCATAGCGAATCAAGCTTAGCATATTTCCTTAAACAAAGTTGAAATGAAAACTGGTATAAACCGGGTAATTAAAAAGATAATTAATTTGCTCCTAAAGCACAATCAATTAACAGACAATCCAAGATATTTCAAGAAAATTGCTAATTTGATTTTTGTCACTGCTGGATGTAAGACAGAAGTTGCCAAAGATCGTTCATTCAGTTTTAGGGAACACGCAGTGCAACGCAATGGAGTTGTTCAAAAGATACTTCACACACTAAACCATCGTCAGTACTGCTCTGCTGACATTCTAAATGCACGTCAAATGTAAGCCTTCCTGCTTTAGTAAATAACACAAGTTTTGCAATATTCATGTGGACATGTCCACTGATGATCCGTCCACCTCGTCGGAACATTTGCGAAACGAACTTTATATCTTTGAGGTTTCTTTCAATCTTGAAATATAGAAGTTAACGCAGAACTAACATCTCATATCACATTCATTGGCTATTCAATGCCAATGTCATCTCTACAAGCACCACAGTTAAATATCTTCGTTACACAAATTTATTTCTACTTTGAGGAACAAGTTCTTGATGTACAAGAAATAATGAAGCCATACATCTTTGGGACAAGGCTTCTACAATCCTACAAAGATTATTGTTATAATCAAAATCCTTGATGAGGTTCGTTGGGGCAGCTTACTATGATATTTTGTGCTGACAACAAATGTGCTATGAATTTGTTGGATATCAGTAAACAATAAAGAGTCTGTTGAGAGTCTTCATCCCAGATCTACTATTCATAAAGAGTATTTTTAATGTTCTGAAATATTATATTCTAAATTCTATTATTATATTATTATTATTGCTGACATTTCTCAGGATCATTTGCCTAATTTAATTATTTAACACTCTTCGTTAACACCATCCAATATCCATACTTCACAGAAGAATACACTGTATGCTATCTGCTATAAAGAAAGATGAGTCGCACTGGACAGTTAGGTCTTTAAAAATCAACTGAGGAGGATACGTTGTTACAAAAAAGTTTTGATCGTGTTATGTCTAGCCTCTATTTGGATTACTTTCCATGAGGATGGAGGAAGGTTGTTGTCATTTTCATTCTAGAACAGGGTCAGATACTACACTACGCATTGGTTTTGAATGTCATTTCTTCCGACATTGCATCAGTAGTCTTTCTCGTTCTTATGTCGATCCATTTTTTTAGAAATATCGCAATCTAAGTATTTAAGTCACAATTTCTGCACAAGTTGTCTATGCTACATGGGGCCTCACTGTACAGTGGTCGTGTCATACCCAACCGAATGTTCAATAAAGCTCCAAAAAAGACTCCAAACATTTTTTAATTAGGTTATGTTAAATCATCTAATCTCTTATTGAAGCCGAAATGAAGATTATTAAGCAGCTTATACGAGGTTTGTTCAACCTAAAAAGGAAGAGTTTTTAAATTTCCAAGGTATGAAAATTTGATTTTAAATTTATTTTTGTTATACGAATAAGAAATGAAATCAACAACAAATGCAGAGAAAGAAATATTAACAAAACTAATGTAGTCGAATGCAGTTCTCGTCTTAAATATATGGTTTTTTAGGCCCTGTACCGAAGGTACAAGAGCCTATTGGTTTTGTGCAAATGTAGAAATAATGGTCGGAGACCCCCCAGTCGATAGATAACGGTAATATATAGAGACTTCGTTCTTTTTGCATTCGACTAGGACTTCGCTGGAATTTGACGATTTTTTTTTTTAATTTTGCCCCTCCCCTCATTCCCCATAAATTTCTTTGGTACAAAAAAAAATTAAGTATGCCAAAAAAAAAAATTAAGTCTATCTAATCCAAAATCTTAAGACATCATCAAAATCGGATAATAAATGACGATTTCATAAGCAATAGAATTTGAGCGATCTATGTACTTCCGTTCTCTCGTTTCTTTTCATACATAACAAAATTTTATAAGGCAGTTAACTTATTCGTTTTGTAAGAAGTGGGAGGAGCAAAACATTTTTCGTTAGTACCATTTTTAGGCCCTGTACCGAAGGTACAAGAGCCTATTGGTTTTGTGCAAATGTATGTAACAGGGAGAACTAATTGTCGGAGACCCCCCAAAGTTACCCCCATTATGGTCAGGAGTGATAGAGGAGTCGATATAGCCATGTCCGTCGTCCGTCCGTCCGTCCGTCTGTCCGTCCGTCCGTCTGTCCGTCTGTATGAACGAAAGGATCTCGGAAACGGTAATATATAGAGACTTCGTGTTTTTTGCATTCGACTAGGACTGCTCCGGAATTTCACAAGTTTATTTTAAACATTGTTTTCGGTTGTTTTTGATGTGTTGTGCCAAGAATTTTTATTTTTTATTTTATTATTTTATTATTTTATTATTTTATTATTCTATTATTTTATTATTTTATTATTTTATTATTTTATTATTTTATTATTTTATTATTTTATTATTTTATTATTTTATTATTTTATTATTTTATTATTTTATTATTTTATTATTTTATTATTTTATTATTTTATTATTTTACAGAAAAATCTGACAATTAATTTCCAGAATAAATATTAAGGCTAAGAATACAAAAATAAATCAAAAACCGAATGTCACAAAAGACTTACCCTGCTGGCATACTCCAATAGGGCTTAGCTCATATGCAGACTTGGATTAAAACTTCCACTCTATACTAAAACAATATAATAAATGTCTGGGGTTCTTTAAAGCAGTAAACGTCTTCATTTCAATTAATAATGGCCTAAAAATGGGGAAAAAAAAATTTTAGTATCAATAAACTCTAAAACGAATGAATCCAAAAAAATAAACAACTCTGAGCTAAGAAGCTTGCCGAAGAAGGAGTTACTACAATAGGACATAAAACCGGTTGTGAAACAATAAATCAATATTTTTCATAGCAATTATAATTCGCAGTTAGTTTTAACAAACTTCAATAAATCAAATGAGAGCACACGAATATAAAAAAGCACACACTAACTGATTTTTTGGCTATAAATCAAATAAAACTAACAACTTCAAAGAAAGAAGAGACTGGCAAGGTATAAGGTAACTCGAAGTCGAGCACAAAGCAGCTTTATTTTTTTTTTTTATTATTAGGCCCTGTACCGAAGGTACAAGAGCCTATTGGTTTTGTGAAAATGTATGTAACAGGAAGAACTAATTGTCGGAGACCCCCCAAAGTTACCCCCATTATGGTCATGAGTGATAGAGGAGTCGATATAGCCATGTCCGTCTGTCCGTCCGTCTGTATGAACGAAAGGATCTCAGAAACGGTAATAGATAGAGACTTCGTGTTTTTAGGCCCTGTACCGAAGGTACAAGAGCCTATTGCGTTTGTGCAAATGTATGTAACAGGTAGAAATAATGGTCGGAGACCCCCCAAAGTTACCACCATTATGGTCAGGAGTGATAGAGGAGTCGATATAGCCATGTCCGTCTGTCCGTCCGTCCGTCTGTCCGTCCGTATGAACGAAAGGATCTCGGAAACGGTAATAGATAGAGACTTCGTGTTTTTTGCTTTCGACTAGGACTGCTCCGGAATTTCACAAGTTTATTTTACAAATTTTGCCCCTCCCCCCCTTCCCCATAAAATCACCCCTTAGGGTAAAAATTTCTTCGACACAAAAAAAATTTAGTGCACCAATATAAAGTTAACGCCTCTCTAAGCCCAAATCAAAAAAGTTCATCAAAATCGGATAATAAATGACGATCTTATAAGCAATTTTCATTCATATTCGCGCAGTGAAAAGTTGTCACGTGTTTGGTCATAAGCTCGGGAAACATTTAATGTGTTTGTTAGGTGTTTGTTACAGGGCCACTTACAGTCGGTTACGCCCGACTGAAATTTCCTTACTTGTTTTAGTTTTATTTTTATCAACAACGCGTAAAAAGGTCTTAGAGATTCAAAAACAGTGATGGAGAATGGAGAATGGAGAATTATTAGAGCCTTCACTCGAAAGACGAATATATAAAAGAATGATAATTCCTGTTCTGCTCTATGGCGCAGAAGCGTGGCCGCTAAAGATTTGAGTTGCATTGTTTTTGACCTTAAACCATGAATTCTACGAATTCTACATATATTTCTAACCTGAGCACCAAAACATGTTTGTAGATGCAATCTGACGTCTCCATCGTAAAGTCTGACATTTTTTAGACCTAACTTACTGTGAACACGAGGCACGAGCGCAATTAGGTTTCTTTACAGGCACCTGAAAAATTCATTTCGGGCAAAAAATGGAATTAAACCATGAACTCCCGAAGAAGCTGTGATGCCTTCAAAACGAATTTTTTGGAGGTATTTTTTTTTGGAATGTATCGATCTTAATAGTGAATATTTTTAAAAACACAATAAAGCTATTTTGTCTCGTAAATTTCCGTTTTTTCATGGTTAGGCTAGAAATATATACAGCAACCCTCGTATGAACTATTTAATGTGACCGACTTAGTTCTGCGCATAGAATTCTTAAGGATGCAGTGACTGACCACTGTGAGAAAGCTTTATCCTACCAACTATAAGGACAACAATTCCTTCGTTAGGCCGACTTTGCGCTAAAAATTTTTCTCTTTGCTAACAGAACAATATCCAATACTCTGCTTGAAAAAGGTATTGAATGTTGGTACCAGAATAAATATTTAGGCTAAGAATACAAAAATAAATCAAAAACCGAATGTCACAAAAGACTTACCCTGCTGGCATACTCCAATAGGGCTTAGCTCATATGCAGACTTGGATTAGAACTTCCATTCTATGCTAAAACAATATAATAAATGTCTGGGGTTCTTTAAAGCAGTAAACGTCTTCATTTCAATTAATAATGGCCTAAAAATGGGGAAAAAAAAATTTTAGTATCAATAAACTCTAAAACGAATTAATCCAAAAAAATAAACAACTCTGAGCTAAGAAGCTTGCCGAAGAAGGAGTTACTACAATAGGAAATAAAACCGGTTGTGAAACAATAAATCAATATTTTTCATAGCAATTATAATTCGCAGTTAGTTTTAACAAACTTCAATAAATCAAATGAGAGCACACGAATATAAACAAGTAAGAAAATACAGTCAGGCGTAACCGACTGTAAGAGGCCCTGTACCAGTTCAGGTCTCCTAACAAACACATTAAACGTTTCCCGAGCATATGACCAAACACATGACCACTTCTCACTGCTCGAATATGAATGAAGAGGAAAGGGGGGTCATTCAACTTCAATTGGTTATAAAATCGTTATTTATTATCCGATTTTGATGAACTTTTTGGATTTTGACTAAGAGGGACGTTAACTTTATACTGGCATACTCAATTTTTCTTGTGCCGAAGAAATATTTCTCCTTGGGGGTGATTTTATGGGGAAGGGGGGGGAGGGGCAAAATTTCAAAATAAACTTGTGAAATTCCGGAGCAGTCCTAGACGAATGCAAAAAACACGAAGTCTCTATCTATTACCGTTTCCGAGATCCTTTCGTTCATACGGACGGACGGACGGACGGACGGACAGACGGACAGACGGACAGACGGACATGGCTATATCGACTCCTCTATCACTCCTGACCATAATGGGGGTAACTTTGGGGGGTCTCCGACCATTATTTCTACCTGTTACATACATTTGCACAAACCCAATAGGCTCTTGTACCTTCGGTACAGGGCCTAAAAAGTAAGAAAATCACAGTCGGGCGTAACCGACTGTAAGAGGCCCTGTACCAGTGCAGGTCGCCTAACAAACACATTAAATGTTCCCCAAGCTTATGACCAAACACATGACCACTTCTCACTGCACGACTAAGTGCCTTTTAAACCATTTTTTTATGTATGAAACGAAAAGGGGGGTCGCTCAAATTCAATTGCTTATAAAATCGTCATTTATTATCCGATTTTGATGAACTTTTCGGATTTTTGCTAAGAAGGACGATATCTCTATACTGGCATACTTATTTTTTTTTGTGCCGAAGAAATTTTTACCCTTGGGGGTGATTTTATGGGGAAGGGTGGGGAGGGGCAAGTTTTTAAAATAAACTTGTGAAATTCCGGAGCAGTCCTAGTCGAATGCAAAAAACACGAAGTCTCTATCTATTACCGTTTCCGAGATCCTTTCGTTCATACGGACGGCCAGACGGACAGACGGACATGTCTATATCGACTCCTCTATCGCTCCTGACCATAATGGGGGTAACTTTGGGGGGTCTCCGATTATTATTTCTATCTGTTACATACATTTGCACAAAACCAATAAGCAATAAGTAAAAAGTACACACTAACTGATTTTTTGGCTATAAATCAAATAAAACTAACAACTTCAAAGAAAGAAGAGACTTTGGCAAGGTATAAGGTAACTCGAAGTCGAGCACAAAGCAGCTTTATTTTTTTTTTTATTATTAGGCCCTGTACCGAAGGTACAAGAGCCTATTGGTTTTGTGAAAATGTATGTAACAGGAAGAACTAATTGTCGGAGACCCCCCAAAGTTACCCCCATTATGGTCATGAGTGTTTTTAGGCCCTGTACCGAAGGTACAAGAGCCTATTGGGTTTGTGCAAATGTATGTAACAGGTATAAATAATGGTCGGAGACCCCCCATTATGGTCAGGAGTGATAGAGGAGTCGATATAGCCATGTCCGTCTGTCCGTCCGTCCGTCCGTCTGTCCGTCTGTATGAACGAAAGGATCTCAGAAACGGTAATAGATAGAGACTTCGTGTTTTTAGGCCCTGTACCGAAGGTACAAGAGCCTATTGGGTTTGTGCAAATGTATGTAACAGGTATAAATAATGGTCGGAGACCCCCCATTATGGTCAGGAGTGATAGAGGAGTCGATATAGCCATGTCCGTCTGTCCGTCCGTCCGTCCGTCTGTCCGTCTGTATGAACGAAAGGATCTCAGAAACGGTAATAGATAGAGACTTCGTGTTTTTAGGCCCTGTACCGAAGGTACAAGAGCCTATTGGGTTTGTGCAAATGCATGTAACAGGTAGAAATAATGGTCGGAGACCCCCCAAAGTTACCACCATTATGGTCAGGAGTGATAGAGGAGTCGATATAGCCATGTCCGTCTGTCCGTCCGTCCGTCTGTCCGTCTGTATGAACGAAAGGATCTCGGAAACGGTAATAGATAGAGACTTCGTGTTTTTTGCATTCGACTAGGATTGCTCCGGAATTTCACAAGTTTACGAAGATATATTTCAATCTGGCTCCATGTAAAATATTTTTTTTTTACTAATATAAGATATACCATTTCTAACTAATAAGAATGGAAAGGATGCTGCTAATAAAAAAAAGGATGTTTGGTTTGTATGAAGTCTACATCTTCAAAAACGAATGTTCTGGATGTTTATAAAATTATTTATAATGATTTACGTAAAATATATAAAATCTGGTAGCTATAGTTAAATTAAGAACAACATAGGAATAAGTTTGTATGGGAGGTATCGCTTAGAAAGTGCTTCGAACCATCATTGAATACTAGTTATTTGAATTTAAAATATTCGAATCTCCATCTAGCTGTTACATACGTTTTTACAAACTTAATATACCCTGTTAAACTATGCATACAACGGGTAAAAAGTATATTCGCTTTGATTTGATTGTTATCTGAATAATCTGAATGGTCTGAATAGTTCAAATAGTCTGAATAGTTCGAATGATCCGAATAGTCCGAATAGAAGTTCATACAGTTTTCCAATATTAAATAATTTTTTATTTATTTTGATGTTCATAAAGACAAATAACAACTATGGCAAATACATTTCATCAAAATTATATTACTGAAGAGAGTATCTGAAGTAAGTTCAGATCAAATCTGCTGTATTTCGATTGACTACAGCAAATTTATTTACTGTTGGGTTCCAATAATGTTCTAGAGCCTGTTAATAATATTTAACTGTTTTATCAAATGATTTAATTATTTATATTTTTGTATTTAATGAATTACTTATTTTAATTCAATCATTTATTTTAGTTACACTTTCCCACTCACTACATACCACTGTGCACACACATACGCCGCCGTAGGTGAAATCGTTGGCGCACGCAGCACATTGGTTGGCATTTCTTTTGGTGCGTTTGATATTATTCGAAGTTTTTTTTTTTAAAATTTTTTTTTTTCTCGCGCTGCAGTACGTTTGGAACATGTTTTAAATTTATGATTAAAGCACGTGCAACGCAAAGCAACGATAAAATGCTTAGATACATTCATACTTCTTGATAGATATTTTTTTTTATGGATTTTTAATGCTGATATCTAAGATTTCTGAACGACTTCAAAATGAAATTTTATGCAGTTATCAACATTTCGCTGTGTGATAGTTTTATAGTGATATTTTTTATAGCTTTCGCGGCATAATGGTGAAGCGCGGCAGCGGCTTAGAATTGTTTGAAATCGTTTTAAGAATTATGGATTTTTTTTTATCGATGAGTGGAATATGCATGCTTTAATGCATTTAAATGAGTGAAGTGCGGTAAGTGTAAAGGGTTATGCTTTGAAGTATTTTTTTTTTTTTTTTTTTGAGGCGGAAGAAGCTTAATAATAGTTTGTAATATTAAAACAATCGCTTTGCAGTTTATAATGTTTTATAATTCGCAATTAGTTTATTGCTTCTAAACTATGTATTTTAAATTCAACAAACTTTCAGCCATGACATTGAAATACATTAAAGTGAAGCGTAAAAGTTTAAAACAAGCAACTTTTCTACATAGTAAATAGAAATAAAATCGAAAGTAAATAATTGTTGTTAATTTCCCAAGCCACGCCGCATTTGGTCAAACAATGCCGCCAGTTTTTTGTCATCATCATCAAAGCTTTTTATTATTTTTTTGTTGTTTTTATTTCACTTTTATTTTACAATTAATTAAAGACATAAATTACACTCTACACTTTTCGCTGCTGACCATTCCAAAAGAGCGTTTGTCAAGTTTTCAAGCTTGAAACTTGCCGCATTTGGAACGCAAGCAAAAAAAAAAAAAAAAAACAGAAAACCAAACCCAAAGTGCAGCGAATAAATTCAATTAAAAAATTGAATTGAATAAAAAAAAAAAATTGTAGAAAAAATAGAAAATGAAAATATTGGGTAGATACAAAATAAAAAGTGAAATATTTATAAAACAATTCGTATATGAAGAAATATTTTTACTACACTTTCGCTCGTTAGAAGACACAGTCAGCCGTTGCGATGCGATGCGATGCGATGCATTAAATGTTGCATTGCTGCTCGGTGGTGGTTGCATTGGAATTTGGAATTCGTAGACGCCTTGTCTCAGATATGTAATTCATAAAAAATGAAATAAATAAGTATTTCAGGCCTTTCTTTCTTTTGATGTAAGATCTGTTTCGATATGAATATACACATGTGAGATACTACCAAATCGCAGCTTTAATTGTCGGTGAAAGAAGAAATAAATAAAAGCGATTTGTAGCGCGTTACTAATGCGCTTTACTCTAATTATCTAAAGTTTTTTTTTTTCTAAATACTAGAAATCCCTTTTTTTTTTCATGAAATGCAATATACTCGAAAAAACTTTCTTTCGAATGATATATTGGCAGCAGCTTGATGAATGTAATTTTTTTTCTTCTACTCATTTTCTTAAATTACAAGTACGCGTATTAGAGCGCTAAACTGCAATATGAAGTGCATAGGGTAGAGTATTGGGGGAACAAAAAAAAAAAACTTACACTAATAACCTAATTACTAGTAAATGCTTATAGAGAAACTTAATAAACGAAGCAGATTTTTTATTCAATGGTTTAATATTTTTTTGTAGAAGAGTTACTGATGCTACAAGTTGTTTTCTTTTGATGCTGCATTCAAATATACAGATACTTTCTATAGACTGAGATACATTTGCACAAACGAAATACATTTTTTTAGCTTATAGATACAAATTGTGAACAGACGGACAGATATTGCGCTAATTGTTGCGGTTGTCCATGCCTCATTCAATTCGATAAGCACATTTTGTGAAGAAAAAAATTGAAATATATTAGTCCAATCTTAACCTTAAGAAAGGCCCGATTAGTTGCTTGAATTGTATGGTTGGAACAAAAAGTCGTTCGTATTTTCGCCTTTATTTCAAATCTTTACAAAACTGCGTACAATCATCTGATTTAGTTTAAATAAGCGAAGTTTTGATCAATAATTTGTTGCCAACAAGTTTCCAACTTCATTATGCCCCGCTCATAGAAGCTTGCTTCCCTATTTGCAAAAATGGAAAACAGTCGATTTTCGCAAGACTCTATTGAGGCCAATTTTTCGCCAGCTAAATCGTTCGACATTGACAGAAAAAGCTGGTAATCCGATAGTGCCATGTTCGGATTATAAGGTGGATGCATAAGGACCTTCCGATCCGAACTCCCGGAGCTTCTAGCGCTTCGCAATCGAAGTGTGTGGTCTGGCGTTGTCCCTATGCAACACAATTCCTCTCCTATTGGCCAAAGATTGTCGCTTCTGGGCGATTGCTGCCTTCAAGCGGTCCAGTTGTTCACAGTAGAGGACCGAATTGATCGTTTGACCATAGGGGAGCAGCTCAAAGTAGATGATTCCCTGCCAATCCCACTTAACACAGAGCAAAACCGCTTCGCCACCCTATATTCACGATCGTTTGCACTTTACGTTGTCGTAATTAACCCATTTTAATTGCCAGTCACCATTCGCTTCAGAAACGGGTGGATATTTTTGCGTTTCAGCAGCAATTTGTAGATAGAAATTCGGTCCATGAGGTTTTTTGGTGTCAACTCGTGTGGCACCCAATTATCGAGTTTTTTTGTATAGCCAAGCTTCTTGGCTTTGAACCTTTGATGCCTTTGAACAATCATATGAAATATAGATCCTGGGCGATGGTACGGCTGCTACTATGGCGGTCTATCTCAATCACTTCCTTGATTTTGTCGACTTCTTCGACGACATCTACTAAGATGTTGCGATTTGACTCTTTAAGACATTTTATGAGAGGATTCTAGTGGAACATATTCAACCTGAACCAGTCAGAATTATCGAAACCTTTCCAATGCGCTGCCTGGCTGGCGCGATCTCTTTTTTTGTGTCTCTCTTTCGTCGCCACATTGTGATGCAGCATCAAATATAATATATAGATCCATTTTGCCCCAGTCCAATGTGGTTTGGGTGATGTGTTGTGATGATCTAACAGCACCTGCGAGTCAGCTTCTATCAAATGTGTAGGCGCCTACAACCTTATTTCAATTCTTCGCACCACAGATGACAAAAAAAAAAATAGTCCGGAAACATGGTTATCTGTTTGAATGACCGAATAGAATAAATCTACTTGAAAATGATAATGTTTAACATTAAAAGCATTTGTAATACACAATCTGTTCAAACTGGCTGCTGTTTATAATTATCAGGCATTGCTTGGGTTATGTTTCTATCTCAAGATTTCATTTCCACACCGTTTCACCTACAACTCATATTCGTTTAAAACGTATTTCAAAATAAATCCTTATACAACCACCTCTTAGGAATGCAGGATTTAGTGCGTTCATTGAATGCAAGTTATTTGAAAAAGAAATAAGAGTATCTAAATATATAAACTTGAAGGCTCTATGTCTTATAGGCTTCAAGATCTCAATTTTCATACAAATAGCCAGACGGACATGTCTATATCGACTCGACTTTTGATGCTGATAAATGATGTACTATATGTACTTAATGGGTTCTGTCTTGCCTCCATCTGCTTCTATGAAAATCTTTTAAAATTTAAGCTATTTTAACAGCGCACAGCCCACTGTGCCGCATACATTTTCAGCTATGTACTACATACATATTAAAAAATTTTGAATAGTGTCTTTCGTTTGAAACGTTGCGTTGCGTTGTTCATACAACTTTGTTGTCACTTTTTGCAGAAACGCACCCAATTTTATATATATATATTTTTTTTTTTTTTTGATACAACGCAGTCATGACTGCTCCTAAGTTTTCAGAGGTGCGTGCCGAACCGAACCGTCGCGACGCCGACTTCAATTGTGCTGGCAATGGCACTTCAAGTTAGTCAGTTTTTAGCGCCAAACAGTTTGCTTTTCCGATTTCTACTACGTTTTCCTGACTTCTTTGAACAACATGCCAAAGCGTACAGAGGCCTCAGTTACTGACGAGTCTGTCTGTCCGTCCAACACTGACTGTCTGTCTGTCTGACTATTTGATTTGAAGCGCTTGACGCTTGGCGCTTTTTGGCGCATTAAGAAGTATCACTGCTGCATCTAAATATGTCTATCCGAGCTAGAGTTAGTCCATGTCTATATATATATCGGAGTGTTATGCTTAACTGCAATGCATATAGCTACACATCCAGTGGCAAGTTTGTTGCTTGAAAGTTTGCTTAGCCCTTTTGGTGCGTCGGACGGATGTATTAGACACTGGCAGCTTAGTATGTTGTCTCTTCATACTAGTGTATTGTTTGCTTTGACAAGTTGTTGGCAACAATAATTATTATTATTTTCATTTGTTTGTGTTCGTTGCTATTTAAATAATCCAAGACTACACAAGCCATGTGCATTGAATTGTTA
This sequence comes from Leucophenga maculata, assembly GCA_035044805.1. NCBI lineage: Eukaryota > Metazoa > Arthropoda > Insecta > Diptera > Drosophilidae > Leucophenga > Leucophenga maculata. Next base: position 1,163,127 of record JAWNNP010000500.1, read on the forward strand.
AAATAACTTATTTTCATAAAGAGCGCATTGTCTTTGGGCATAGAATCATTTGTAACTCTATTATTTATGATAAAGTCAGAGTTTTGAATACTTTATATAATGGCTAGTACTATAAGTGCTCGTTTGATGCCAGCAATTTACCGAAAATACTTGAAATTCTTAGCGGGTATATGCTAAATATTATTCTTGATATTTGAATGATGTCAGATTGTATAAAGAAATATTTTGAAAAAAGGAATTAAACGAGTATGAGTTGAAGCCGAATCGGTGTAGAGACAAAATCTTGAGCTAGTTGACTGTCATGCGAGCACCTACTATAAACTTTGACTGAGTTTAAAATGTTTTTCTTCGCCTGTGGTGCAAAGAATTGAAATTAAGTTGTATGTGTCTACACACTTGACTAAAAGCTGACTAGCAGGTGCTGGTAGATACCAAACATTTCAAATAGACACCACAACGGAATACATCACCCTATGTATGAAACCACCTTCGACTAGGGCAAAATGGTTTTATATATTTGATGCTGTATCACAATGTGCCGACGAGAGAGACATAAAATAGAGAACGCACCAGCCATGCAGCGCAATCTTGATGTTTTTAATGATTCTGGCTGGTTCAGGTTGCATATGTTCCATTAGAATCCTACCATAAAATGTCTAGGAGAGTCAAATCGCACTATCTGAGAGGTCAGTTCACCTCGCTTCTGCGTGAGACTACTATGATCATGCAGAATATGACACTAGTTGTGTGAAAGCATCTTCCCATTGAAACAACATGTCCTCCACTTCCATATTTATTCATTCCTATTTAAAATACATAGAGAAGAAATTTAAAATGAAGAAGAAAAGCACGTTTAATTTTAAAGAAGTAGAAAGTTCTAGAGAAGAAGCAATTACAGTCCTCCAGGTACTAGTCCTCCACTTCCACATTTATCCATTCCTATTGAAAATCCATGTAGAAGCAATTTGAAATGAAGAAGTAAAGCACATTTAATTTAAAAGAAGTAGTAAGTTCTAAAGAAGAAGAAATTATAGTCCTCCTAGTCCTAGTCCTCCATTTTCATATTTATCTATTCCTATTAAAAATCCATAGAGAAGAAATTTAAAATGAAGAAGAATAGCACGTTTAATTTTAAAGAAGTAGAAAAGCAATTACAGTCCTCCAGGTACTAGTCCTCCACTTCCATATTTATCCATTCCTATTGAAAATCCATGTAGAAGCAATTTGAAATGAAGAAGTAAAGAAGTAGTAGTCCTAGTCCTAGTCCTCCATTTTCATATTTATCTATACCTATTAAAAATCCATAGAGAAGAAATTTAAAATGAAGAAGAAAAGCACGTTTAATTTTAAAGAAGTAGAAAGTTCTATAGAAGAAGCAATTACAGCCCTCCAGGTACTAGTCCTCCACTTCCATATTTATTAATTTCTATTGAAAATCCATGTAGAAGTTCTTTGAAATGAAGAAGTAAAGCACATTTAATATAAAATAAGTTTAAATAGCTACGGAGACACATGTTTCATATGCCACTTTGGTTAATGGTGCGTTGCTCGGCGTCGAGTTTAAAAACGTTCCAAAAAAATAAGTTCCATACAAGTCCGCCACAATTCTAATTTTGCTCCATATAACCTTTGATTCCTTCAGCTTACTTTGGGTGAAGTTTTCCAAAATTCGTTGAAATAAGTGTAAAATTAATTTCTGTGTAGAATATACAACAGAGTCAACCGAGTATCAAGACAATCGGATGAAATAAATTATTTTTTAACTTTTTTTCTACTTCTTTGAGGATATTTTATTTAAAATTGGAAAAGTTCCTGCCATACTGCTTCTTGTGATTTTTTATATTTTACGTCTATTGATCCCCATTGGAAGTTTTCTAAAATCAAGGAAATATTTGTACCCGTACTTCCTGTATCCTTTACTCTTTCTTCTATTGCTTATACAAATTGAGTTTGAAGAGATCGGATGAAAATAAATTTTGCCCCATATAAAAATTTTGACCATCTTACCCACACAGCTTCATGTTCGATCATTCCAGAGGTGTTCGTTGAGAATGACACAAAAAAGTGTGCATAACTTTTTATGCTCCTTAAACCCAATTTTATTGATTATTTCTCAGTCTCTGGTGTAGTGTGATGCATCCATGTTTCACAAAAACTCGTACGGATCGCGGATGAACATAGCCAAAAACTGCTTTGAAGTGATCACACGGTTGCGCTTATGGTTAAATGCGAGCGCGTTTGCACCTTTCATGCGGATAACTTTTTTATATCCAAATAATATTGTTAAATGTGATGTACAAGTTGAGCTGCCTATGCGAAGAAGTGTTTATTAGTGTTGTCTGCTTTCAACGGCTGTGTAATCTAGGAAGGAGCAGAAGAGGCTGAACGATGGTCCAAACTCTTGTGTTCGCTTGGTAGGTGACATTCTAAGCATACCGAATAGTTTCCAAACATCTTTAATCGTCTTTAATTGACTAAGTTTGAATATTATAATAGTATGACAGAAAAAAAACATTGTATTTTAAATCCAAAAATAAAAAAAAACTCAATAATTTCACAGTTCTCATAGGGTCAATTGACAACAGAATGCCTATGTACATAAAGCATAATAAATCTTCATCGACTCTGATGCCAACAAGAAATTTGCCAATGACAGCTCAACGACACTACGAGAAAAATTTTTATTAAAACTTACGGGTATTCGAAATAAGCAACTAAAATTATAAAATGAAATTAAATTGCCAAAGCAAGCTAAACAATTTGTGGCTATGTAGTATTGCAATGCGAGTTATAGAGCGAAAGAGACTCGTTTGCTTAAGGGGCATAAAACGCTGACAAGAACGCTGCGCCATAAATCAAATACTCGTTAACAGTTTAGAGATACTATAATAATTTTTTTTTTCTTTTTTTTATTTGCTACTCCTCTAAATTACAACTTTTGACAGCTCGAATAATCAAATTTCATTTTAGATTAAAAATTTATTTATCTAAATAATATTTTTTTTTCCAATTTAGAGCAAGTTTTTTCCGACTTATTATTGATGATGTTATTCCTTGCTGCAGTAGCATAATTTATAGAAATTGAAAATCTGCCAATTAAAAATCATTAATTAAATTTACTCCTATATAAATTTCTTTCACTAGAAATGTTAAAGTGAAAGAAGAAGAAAAAAATATGTTGCAGCATCAGTAAATCTGTTGCTCTGTTAAGCATGCAGCAGTATTACTATAATAAATACTATACGACTATATATGCATGTTGCTGATTAATACCCTCGAACAAGATAATGACAAACCACCCAGCAAACAAACAGACAAACAGACAGACAGACAGACGGACATACATATGAGCTGTTCAACTCTAATATCATGTTCAACTTGATTCTTTTAGCTGCATATGCTGCATGCTGCAACTTGCATTCCGCTGCATGCTCAGCGACTACTCACAGTCATTGATTAAAACGGCAACTAATTCTTAGTTTTCTAACTTGTAGCAAGCGCATTTCATACGAAATATAAATAATTTCTTTCTTTATTTCAGTTTTTTTCAGATATTTTTTTTTTTTGTGTGTGCAATTGCAACATGATTATTGCTCTAGTTAACAACCGCAAATAGTTGCATGCAGAACAAGTGCACATATGACTAAAAATGATGATACAACACAGGTTTAGTTTGTGCGCTACATATTTGTTGTGTAGTGTGTATTGATTTTTAATTGAATGAGGGAGCTTGTGTGTTATTTGTTTGCTAAGTTCATACAGAAATAGAAGTCCTTTTACAAGTGATATTAAAATATATATCATTCATGCAGTAACTCAGTTCTAAAGCATATGATTAGGTATTAAATTTGAGTGAAAACATTAAAGAAGAATACACCATAAATTAGGACCTCCAACAAAAATCAGAATTTCATTAAAAAGAAAAACAGTTTTTTTTTTTTATAATTAATAAAGCTTCAAAAGTTTCTTTGTGACTGCTGACGAGACATATTCTTTTGTCCGTCTGTCTGTTTGAAGACTATTCTGAAATAGGTACAAAGTTATGTCCATAATCAAAAGAAGCCTTCAATTTAGCAAACAACATATTATTGAAGTTTCGTACTGTTGGAATCAGATCAACCCTTCACCAACATAGGGTCTACGTGACATAACCATTAGCATTGCACTTTATAGTTTCACCAAAGCTAGTATGCCGACAAAATTTCGCAGAAGAAACAGCTAAAGAACCGAACTGAAGATGGCTCTACATTGATGGTTCTAAGTCTAAAGCTGCAACAATGGGAAAGGCTTCCCCAAAACCATAGCCGAAGCAGTAGCTATCGTAAAAGCTATCTGTATCGACTGTCTAACCACCCTCCAAGGTATATCGAACTTCTACAATACCAACAACCTTTTATGGACGAGAGCACGCACCATCAAAACACAAAAATTAGTCTATTTGGCAACCCTAAACCGTCAACATCAACCTAACAGAACAAAACACAGAACAAATAATTCAAGTTCTCAAAATTTGTAGCCTCTTCATACTTACGGTCATATATTTTACCAATTTTGGAAAATTTCTACCTAAGGCAATACTAGAAGTTCTATGGGTTTTTTGTTTTTTAGGCCCTGTACCGAAGGTACAAGAGCCTATTGGTTTTGTGCAAATGTATGTAACAGGTAGAAATAATAATCGGAGACCCCCCAAAGTTACCCCCATTATGGTCAGGAGCGATAGAGGAGTCGATATAGACATGTCCGTCTGTCCGTCTGGCCGTCCGTATGAACGAAAGGATCTCGGAAACGGTAATAGATAGAGACTTCGTGTTTTTTGCATTCGACTAGGACTGCTCCGGAATTTCACAAGTTTATTTTAAAAACTTGCCCCTCCCCACCCTTCCCCATAAAATCACCCCCAAGGGTAAAAATTTCTTCGGCACAAAAAAAAATAAGTATGCCAGTATAGAGATATCGTCCTTCTTAGCAAAAATCCGAAAAGTTCATCAAAATCGGATAATAAATGACGATTTTATAAGCAATTGAATTTGAGCGACCCCCCTTTTCGTTTCATACATAAAAAAATGGTTTAAAAGGCACTTAGTCGTGCAGTGAGAAGTGGTCATGTGTTTGGTCATAAGCTTGGGGAACATTTAATGTGTTTGTTAGGCGACCTGCACTGGTACAGGGCCTCTTACAGTCGGTTACGCCCGACTGTGATTTTCTTACTTGTTTTTTTCTTTTGATTCATTGGAACATCATCAAACTTGACTTACATCAATTCTACGCCAGGCATTTAAAGTAAGAAAGCTGCAGTCGAGTGTGCTAGACTACAAGATGCCCTCTTTCCCACATGGCACCTTTAAATGGGAGATATGTTCCTAACTAATATCTGTGTAAGATATTTATTGGAACTAGAGTTCTCATACTGTTAGCATATTAGCATTCTGCACTCCTTCTCTGTATAAACTATAAGTGTGCCAAATTTTATACTCCTCCGTCCGCGCAATTTTCGTAAGAAGGGGTACAAAGTTTTTGCTTCTTGTATTAATATATAGATTAGTATAGTATACATCAAAAACTGCATTTCTAACTGAATAAACAACAATACACTTTTTTTCGTTCCATAACTCAGAAAGTTTGGACAGATTTATACGGAGGTTACGCTTTTTTGTGGTCCAATTTGAACCTAAATGGAATATTTAATATGAATTCATTTATCGTAGATTAAATTTCTATAAAATTTTTTTTTAAGTGCCAACCCCCTTTAGGGAGGGAGGTTAATGTGTTCATTGAATACAAGTTAGCTGAAGAATGAATAAGAGAATTTAAATATTCAAATTTAAAGGCTTAATCCTTTAAAGCCTCCAAGATCTTGATTTTCATACGGATAGCCAGACAGACGGACATGTCTACTAGTATATCGACTCGACTTTTGATGAGGAATATATATATTTTGTGTTCTCTGTCTCGCCTTCTTCTGCACAGACATCATATATTTTTTTTTCGCTTATGGAAGCCGGTTATAAACATTGGATGTTTCAGTGCGATTATTAAGGTTCGAAACCTTTTAGTAACTGTGTGAAATAAGCTCTGTCTCGCATTTTTTGGCAAAATTTACATTGAAATCTCCTATGAGAATTAAAGGGATTTTTTGTAAGCCAAATTTCAGAATTTTAGATGCTTCAAATGAATATAAAAGAGAGAATTTTCTTCTAGATTTTGATTTCCGGATGAAAAATACTTACATTTGGTTTTAATGCTTAAAAAGTATTTTTTAGTAGCACAAAAGAAATCAAAGAAGGGTACACCAAATTATCTATTTACTATATACTATTCTCTCTCACCACTTTCGCGATTTTGCGCTCTCAACGGTTAGAAGAGAGAATATATATATGGATTGTAATTATTTCACCATGCAAATTTCACCACTGTTATTTCACCATGCACAAAAGCAAATATCAGCAACAACAACAATAGCATCTCTCTTACTCATGCATAAGTTTTAATTCTCTATGCTTTAGACTCAGAACTCAATGCATTCCCCCTCTTGAATTCCGTTTCACCGTAGCGATTTCAGCATGCACAAAAGCAAACAGCACCAACAACAACAATAGCATATCTCTCACTCACTCTACACTACTCATTTTATATGCTTCATACTCACAAGTCAATGCTTTCCCCGTCTTGAATTCCGTCTCACCTTTGTTATTTTACAATGCACAAAACCAAACAACACCAATAACAATAGCACTTACTCTACACTACATTCAATTTCTATGTTTCTGACTCACAAGACCATGCTTTCCCCTTTTGAATTCCGTTTCACCATTGTTATTTCACCATGCACATAAACAAACAGCAGCAAAAACAACAACTCACTCTACACTACACTCATTATCTATGGTTCAGACTCACAAGCTAATGCTTTTGCTTTCTTGAATTCCGTTTCACCATTGTTATTTCACAATGCATAAATGCAGACAGCAGCAACAACAACAAAAGCATCTCTCTCTCTCTCTTAGTCATGCATAAGCACTCACTATCTATACATCAGACATACAAGCCAATGCTTTTCTCCTCTTGAATTCCTTTTCACAAACCAAACAAAAGCAATAACAACAATAGCATCTCTCTCTTACTCACTCTACACTACATTCACACTCTATGCATCAGACTCACTAGCCAATGCTTTTACCCACTTGAATTCCGTTTCACTTTGCACTTTACACACACACGCTCTCTGCCCAGTCTTTAAAAGATTTTAGGCTTGCTAGGCGACCACTTCCCCTCCTCTTCCATTCTTTACTTTCACTCAACATTTCTCCTCTTGCACGAAACTCCTTTATTGACGACAAAACATTAAAATTTAAACTCCTTTAAGTAGTTTCACTACAAATGGGAAAGCAAAATTCGAGTTCATCGTACCTAATCAGAATTGTTTTATATATCACGTGGACAAATAAAATATTTCATTCAAATGGCCTCTCTGGCTTTGTTTACAGAACTTAATCTCTTGTATGACTCCGTTGTATATTTGATTGATGTTGTTCTGCAGTTCCGATATGAACGGAAAATATGTAATCCAATGACGTTGAATGACCCAAACAGTAAATTTCTCTTGGTGCTGCTGTGGATTACTCTCAAAATGTGGCAAACATATTTAGTTCTCCAAAAATTTTGATCCACAACTTAATTATTCAAGGAGCTAAATGGTCTTAGGATTTCAGTTCTAGTTCCAGTTGTATTATACGGATATACACTTAAATTTTATTTAAAGTTCAAACCCAAATTTATTAAGCAATGATCAACAAGTTTTTTCTTATATAAACAAAAAAAGCAAATCGCTACACGAAGTAGCAATTGCAACAGAATTATTTCCAATGAAATAGTAATACAAGCAACTTAGTAGCAGCAAAATGTGGAAATAGTTCTAAGCCAATGCTATGGTCAAATGGTCAAGTAGTTTACTATGCCAGTCAGTCAGTCAGTCAGTCAGTCAGTTAGGCACTCTAGCTAGGCAAAAAGTGCACTTACAAAAATTATTTACGGGACAACGCCTTGCAACGATGACGACGTTTTGGATGATGTTGCAAACAGAACGAACTGCAAAATGCATATCTTTGAGTATGTATCTAACTATGTATCTACGGCAACTAGTTCTGTTGTTGCAATATATACATAGAAATTGTTGCAATTACTTGCAATGCAAGTCAAGTGGAATGATCTAATTTTGATCTTTCACTGCAACTCACTTGACGTTCGTGGGGTTTCTTCGTTTATAGAGAAATATTATTTACACGCATAGACAATCATGCAAATCTGTATTGAATGCAAAGAAGTTAAAATTGTTTTTTTTTTATAGAGAACTTGTAGATACTTTATGCTTGACTGAATGACTGGCTGGCTGGCTTTCTTTCTTTATTTGTTATTTTTTTGCCTTTTGACGCTCACAATAATTGTGTGAGAATGTTTTCATTCTTTTCAGTGTCTTTGGTGTCTTCAGTCTGTATGCGTTTATAATTAACGCAATTGCCATTGTGGCGCCACTTGACAATCGATAGTTTGTGCGTGCCATTTACTTAGTTAAGAAACAAATAATGCAGACATACGAGCATATGCAAACGTGTCTTCACTAGTAATTATATACATGGTCTTCTGTGTATAGAAATAAATTTATTATGCTCGATGAGAAAGTTTAAAATTATGGAGACAGAGTCAGCAGGAGAAAGACAAAATGTTCATACAATCTATTATTAGACTAAAGCTAAATTTTGAGCAATGTGCAGCATTAGTTTTGCTTTATGACAGACATTGAATGTGAAGAGACAGACGGTTAGTAACTGAATGAATTCTTGATATTAAAAAATATCACTTGTGATATTTAGTTGGAGAGTGGTAAATAGTTCTTCTTATCAATGCAATCGAAATAGCGATCTAAGGGTATTTAAATTCAGTTTTTAAACAGTTTTTTATATAAATCGCAGCTAGTTTCTGCTCTCCTTCAAATAATTATAGACAAATTAGCTGTTCTAAATAAATACTTTAACTTCAAATCTACTGTTTGGTCGAAAGAAAAAAGCGTTAAACTAACTGCTGACCTTAATCGCACATCATTTGTTCAAGTGTGTGTTAGCCAAGATATTAATCATCACTTGGGCTGGGCAATTCTGTTGTGAAAGATTAAAAGACCAAGTCGTGCTAGGCTTACTTTAAGTTAAATTGCCTTCAAGTGCATTTCGTTTAACCGTTGGCTACTTTTCTAACTTTTTTCTTTTCTTTTTTTTTTCCAATTTTACCAGACTCAACGGTTGAAAATCTGTTGTGTTGAATGGACACTGTGACAATGCCATTCGTCTGCATTATGTAGCGCCCTTACATTGGCCCTTTGCTACTCACACAAAGAGGTCATATGACACATATGAAGAAGAAGTAGAAAAAAATTTATTTAATGTTTGATTTTTTTACTTTAAAGTTGCAATGTCATTTCTAATTGACCCATATAAAATAGAAAAAAATATGTCTGTCCAAAACACAGTAAACATTTTCATGAGAGTATAAATTTCTAAAATTTTTTTCATTTAAGTATCGCAAAAGTAGCAGAAAATACCTTTAACTTAATTTACATTTGAAGGTGCTTATAATACACAATTAGTTTAAACAAACAAATGTGGTTAATTCAATTAAATGATTTCAATTCATTATTCTGGTTTGATATTTAAAAGAATATTTTGCAGTAGCACAAAAGAAACGACAGAACGGTGCAGCAAATTATCTATTTACTATATACCTTTCTCTCTCACCTCGCTCGCGGTCCAACGCTCTCATCGGTTAAATGAGAAAATATCCATGGATTCCATAATTATTTCATATAACAATTGCATCTCTCTCTTACTCTTGCATTATCACTCATTCTTTATGCTTCAGACGCACAAGCTAATACTTTTCCCCTCTTGAAATCCGTTTCACAATTGTTATTTTACCATGCACAAAACCAAGCAGCAGCAACCACAACGAAAGTATCTCTCCCTTACTCATAAAAAACACACATTCTTTATGCTTCAGACTCTCCAGGTAATGCTTTCCACTCTTGAATTCCGTTTCACCATTGTTATTTCACCATGCACAAAACCAAACAACAATAGCATCGCTCTTTAAGGATACATAAGCACTCATTCTCTATGCTTCAGACTCACAAGCCAATGTCTCTTGAATTCCGTTTCACTTTGCACACTATTGAAATTGAAAATGTATTATACAAACAAACGCACTCTTCCTACTCTTTAAACGATGTTATGTCTGCTATACGAGCATTTTCCTTCTCTTCCATTTTGCTCTCTCAACGTAACTTCTCTCACGCGATACTCCTTTTTTCACCACAAAACCGTTCAAATTAAGCCTCCGTAAATAAGTTTCACTTCAAAAAAAGGCCCATTTTATCAAATCGCACGATCTTGGCGGCTTATACACTTCACTGTGTCGGGTAAATACACATTCGAAGAATTTTCTTTGCAAACACTTCATGTTGAGGAGATATGAAGAGATTTTTATTTCCAAAAAGCTGGCCAATATTTTGAAATTTATTTTGTAAGAGTTTTAGACGTCGCGCAATACGATTCGAAAAACGAAATAGCGGCTCCGAAACTGCCAACCTATTTTTTTTCTATTTAAAGTTCTCCAAATTAACCGAAGTTTTGTATACAGGGTTTTAGAGATCGCTGACAACGATTGCCAAAATTTCCGAACAACCAAATGAAGAATTCAAAAGGGTGGATATATATTTTTTTTAAACTATCGGGTTTTGTATGAAGTAGTCTTAGAGGTGTTAGATTACAAAACGAATGACAAATCTTCAATACAATATTCACAATATTCACAAAATTCAATACAATATGACATTTTTGCGGGAGGATTTTCTTGATCGGTGATTATTTCTTAAGACAAATATGCGGAACAAATAAGGCAGATATTATCTAGTAAAAAATTTAGATATTACTAAGCTTCCAATCAGAGATTGAATAAATTAATTTGAAGCCGAATAGGCAGCAGTCAGCAGCCAATATTTAAAATATTTTAAATTTAGATCCTTAAGAAATGTTTTACAATTGATAACACGTCAGGATTTATCAAGACTTTTTACAAGGAAATTCATAAAAAAAACAAGTAAGAAAATCACAGTCGGGCGTAACCGACTGTAAGAGGCCCTGTACCAGTGCAGGTCGCCAAACAAACACATTAAATGTTCCCCAAGCTTATGACCAAACACATGACCACTTCTCACTGCACGACTAAGTGCCTTTTAAACCATTTTTTTATGTATGAAACGAAAAGGGGGGTCGCTCAAATTCAATTGCTTATAAAATCGTCATTTATTATCCGATTTTGATGAACTTTTCGGATTTTTGCTAAGAAGGACGATATCTCTATACTGGCATACTTACTTTTTTTGTGCCGAAGAAATTGTTACCCTTGGGGGTGATTTTATGGGGAAGGGGGGGGAGGGGCAAGTTTTTAAAATAAACTTGTAAAATTCCGGAGCAGTCCTAGTCGAATGCAAAAAACACGAAGTCTCTATCTATTACCGTTTCCGAGATCCTTTCGTTCATACAGACGGACAGACGGACAGACGGACATGTCTATATCGACTCCTCTATCGCTCCTGACCATAATGGGGGTAACTTTGGGGGGGTCTCCGATTATTATTTCTACCTGTTACATACATTTGCACAAAACCAATAGGCTCTTGTACCTTCGGTACAGGGCCTAAAAAATGTTCTCATTTAATTTAAAAAAAAAAAAAATGTTTCTATTTATTTATTGGTTTATACATTCCTATAAAAGCAAATCGTATAGCAACGGATTATACGAGTGCATGCCTTCAAAATTACCCAAATCGAATAAGTTCTTCCATTGAAAAGTACTGTGTATCCTTTAAAAAATAAAATTTCCTCACAAGTGCAATATCCTTATTCAATGCACTAACTGCAAAGCATCATATAAGAGTTCATGTGGATTCTAGACACGTTGCTTGTAGCCCAACAAAGTAAATAATGTCACCCTTCAATTATATCTTCAGAGGGGTTTCCCGGCATAAAAAAACTGAACTCTTTATATTTCTAAAAGATGCAGATGTCAACGTAATGCTTCCCACAGAAACACACCTCATGAACAAATATAACTTTCAAGTTCCAGCACATGCTTTGTTTTACAGGAATTATTCAGATGGTGAGGTTTATGGTGGATCTGGCATCCTCAACAGAAGCCAGATAAAACATCATTCTTCAAAAAAGCATTTGAAACTAATTATCTCCAATCTTCTTCAATAAGTATGCAACCAACATGAGGCGAATTTATTTGTCGGCAGTGTTTTGAGACTCTACTAGCTGCACATCCTAGAAATGTGTTCCAACTGAAACCACCAAATGGCTTTGTGCTTTGCCAATGAACTTGAAGTCAAGAAAGCCATATATAAATCGTCTTAAACCAACTTAGCCAGCAGATCATAATCTGATTAATTCCGAAAGAAACATTTTCAAAACTTCCTAACTCCGCAATTAGGTTTATTTCGCTACGCTAGATTTAAATGCGTTTACTTTCCAAACCAATTGAAGAAATTTTTTAGAGAAATGTTCTTCTAGCGTGTTGTACAGGCTCATCGGTCTAATATCCTGCTTATCCAAACTTTTTGAAAAAAAAAAAAATTCTTCTCAAAGTCTGTCCATACATGCGAGAAGTCATTCCCTCTTATCTTGGTTTTTTTCTCGAGAAGTGGTTGATCAATTGGTACATAAAGGTAAAATAACAAATAAACCAAAAACATTTACACTCCAAACAACATCTTGAACCCACCGTCTTATAATGTCGTGCATCTCTTGATTCATCTTAAAAGAGTACTCATTCAGCGTACACGCATCGAAGGCAAGAAAACTCAAATCAAACAGTAGTCTTAGTTACTACTACCGTGGTATAATGCATTGTGCGTCATTGGCAATGAAAGCATCTCTGGTGACCTAAGAAGTTCCATTAGTGAAACATGAAATGGGTCATTTCAAGCGCAAATATTTAAATAAATTCAATCATTTGTTAAGATCACTGAATCAAGAAAGTAACCACACGCAACTAAGGAGATATGATATTTTTCATTTAGGGATGCTTAAAATATAAAAACCTTCAAAATGGAGGCTATTATGTAGCGCTTAGAAATAAAGAGTTTAATTATTGTCTCGGGTGAAGGAACAATAAATAATAAATGCATATTTAAACAAGAAATAACGCTACAGGCTAGTTTGCTCCACTTCGAAGTACCGCTTTGAAACTTTTCTGGTGATCCGTTTTGGACATAGAATTTATGGATTACAGTTCATGCAATATACACCAAATATGTATGTTCTTTTTAGTTAAATTATCAAGAACAAAAATACTTTTTCAGACTAAAGCTCGGCAAGGCATAGGTTCTTTGTGCGGGGCTACCCTTTTTATAGGACCGATCTGAAGCTTAATTCAATAATTTAAATGTTTGATGTAAATTACAACAAAGTTGGTTTTAGTAGTTGATTTAACCACAACAACACATTTCATACAAAATCATAGAAATGTGGAAGAGATATATATGTGGCTACACCTGCAAGTGGTCCAATATGGAGCTATATGGAACATTTTATTAGGTTTAATGATGATAAACCAATTTTGAGTTTCTAGCTTAAACAATTCGACTTATTCATGGAAAATATCTGTAAGGCCTGGTAAATTTCTATGAGGGTCACCCTTTTGGAATTTAAGTTACGTTTAAAGATGCTTATAATACACAATTAGTTTAAACAAAAACAAATCTTTGTGGTTAATTGAAGTAAATGAGTTCAATTAATTATTCTGGTCTGGTATTTATTTATAATTTTTATTCCTTATTTAGATCTAATAAAATTACTCTTTAATTTTCTTAGATGGAGCTTTATATATATATACAACAACAGCCATATTATCTATTAAATATCTAAAAATAAGTCTGGTACAAAACTAATACATATTAATACTAAGTGTCAAGATAGGTTCCTTCTTTCTGGAATTAGAAAGTATTATTTGGTGATATTTTTTATTTGTTTATCATTCAAATCTGCTTCAGAGTAATATTTCTTCTCTTAAAATAAAATTTTTAGCACAAAATCTTCAACTACATCTTCAACCTTCATGCAAGCTGCATCAACCTGCACACACACACAATAGTATATGCTCTTCAAAATGTTTGCTGGGTGTACACCAAGCAACACAAATAAAACTGCACATCATGCGACTTTGACAAAGTGTGATAATGTCAAAGCAAGAAGCACAGATCGATGATTGATGTTCCTCACATACTATTGTAGCATCATAACTACTCAAATTTCTTGCTACCTCTTTTCCACAGAATTTTCACAGCTTAAAAAAAACTATTGTTAAGAAAAAAAAAAAAAAAAACGTACTTCTGAAAAAGTGCCTCAAATTAGGTTAAATTGTACTAGAATGGATACACTTTCTACTCTTACAACAGCAGCTCGAATTTGTAATTAAAATTCCTGGCTGGACTTACAAGGCGCAGTAGCCACAACTAATGGCCGCAGCGAACTAGATCAATCTCATAAGCTAAATGTGCTGTTCTGCGCGCTCTTGCTACTGGCTATTGGACTCGGCGTCGTGTTCTTAAAAAGTTTGTTAGTATAAATGTGCCAAGTTTGCGCCTCAAGTCGTTTGCTATGCAAATTAAACTTAATATGCGCTAACTTCAAGCGCGCGCACTGGGAGTAGTCACTACTAAAGAAGCTCTGTCGTATGTAGTTAGTTGCAAATGGTCAGTCAGTGCAACATGAACATGTTCACATTTTTATGTACCTAGTATATGTATATATATATTTTTTTTTTTTATGTTTAAATTTTTATTTAGTTTAGCGTTTTTTTATTTTTTTTTTTTTCGCTTGATAAATTCAAGACACACCTTTTTCCTCTATTGAGTGAATTTTCACGAGCATCGTTGGCTATTACTACTATTAAATTTTTCTTTATATATGGCGGTTTTCTAGTCCAGTTTTCAAGTGCAATGCATGTAGTTTGTGGCTAAGTTAGTATGTAGTAAAAGTCGCTGCAAGCAAAATTTAACGATGACATAAATACTCGAGATAACACAAGCAAGCGACAACATTAATGTTCTATTAATTAAGTGCCGCTGTATGTTGCTCATTGATCTCAATAGACTCGTACACCAAATTATTATAAAAAGATTTGGTGAAAATGAATGTCAGTCAGTAGAGGTAATTTTTGGTACCCCAGCACCATGCAACATTAAGCTGTAGTTTATTGTGCAGCAAAAAGAATTCAGTTTTTATTGTACATATTAAAATTTGCAAGAATTATGGCACATAAATTGTTTATGTTTTTGAAAGTTTTATTATTTATTTTTTAATAAATATGCAGCAAGCGGATATTTGCATTTTAAGTGTTCAACTGGTGCCACTCAAAGAAATATGCTATTTATTACACACCGAGCATGAAGTAGAACAATTATCAGTTAAGGTTTTAATAGTCTTCCTCCTTGTTTCCTCAACTGGATTATTTTTTTTTAATATAAGTTAATGTCTTACGATTCTTAGCTGCTAATATCAGCTGCATATTTTTGCTGCTCTTTGTATAATCTTTCATAGATCGATTCCACCAAGAGATCTTCAGACATACTCTGATTGGTTTTTCCAAAAAGATTTGATTGCTTTAAGTTTTCAAATATCCAAGAATGTTCTAGAATAAGTTTTGCAGAGTGCTTAAGAACAATAAAGCAAATTTAAATAGCAGTATTATAGGAAATAAATGTGTCCTCTGCCAGTGATAAGCCAAACACAAAAGCTGTCAATTGTGCTTGCAAAGGGTAGTTCTGTAAGAGCTCTTATTAAACGCGCAAACTTAGACAAACTTTCAGTAGACTTTGGTAAACTCAGAAATTAACATCGACTTTAAAAGAAAATCCAAAAAGTTACCCGGGTATATAATAATTACTAAATCTAGTGCCGAAGTGGAACTCCTTAGCTTCTTATACAATATAGCTGTATAGATTCTAGAGCCACTGTGCGTAGCTATTGTTGAAATTAATGTTGACTCAGTCATGAAGTTTTGATAGCAGTTTTGGGATTCTGCAAATATAAGCAACAGGTCGAAACTAATAATTTGGATGATGATAACGTCGTATGACCCACTCCAAGTTTTAACAAAACCAAATAAAGGAAATTGTTGAAAAATTCTCGACCATCATCTACCAGATACTGTCCCCGATTTTCTATAGCTGAACAAAATTATTTCAACATTAATATAAAACATTTACTGCAGCTTTCAATGGTCGATAAATAAGTTTGCAAACTTCGAAATTAATGAAATTAATGCCTACCGAAATTAATGGCAACGAAATATGTAAAAAAATCCTTTAGAGAAGATCGTTATCAAATCGGATTATCTCCTATCGCTCTTTCGAATCCTTTCTATATGTGGCTTATAGACTTTCTATTAAATAATGGCAACTAAGCACCCAAGAAGAAAAACAAAAACTTCAGGAGAGAATTTTGCATATGAAAATGGAATTTCGAAAAAAATGGAACTAACACAACAAGAACCAAATAATGTTCTTGACAACATCTCTCAGCCACCCCTTAAAAGTTAATACCTGATATTATTGAAAACACTTTAGTGTCAATTGGAGAGCTCTGTAAAGAAGCTTGCAATGAAGACATAAAAAGTTCCGGAACCTTAATCATTGATTAATTTTCCAAATCCAACATTTTCTTTTGTAAATAAAAATTTGATTGCTTAAATTTGTTTTATTTAAATGTTCTAAGAGGTGGAGGTATGGAAGGGACGATGCAGACCTATTTTATAGATATATTAATTGTATATAGTCAAAAATTTTTTTAGTTATTGGAAGTATTTTTGGACAGCATCTCCAAACAACATACAATTCTATGGAGAAAGTTGGTAGTTACCGGTCGGCCAGAATATTAAATAACGAAGCAACAATTTTTTTTCTTCTTGAATAGAAGGTTTAGTCACGAATCGATAACAATGTTCCATAAATTAGTGTATATGCAGCACATTTAGCTCAGTTGAAAGAAACAGGTGGAGAATATTCTGTCTGCTCTGTTCCAGCTGTGTATATGAAGCATATGAAGATATGCTGCAGCAACACTTGCGCAGCTTTGAGCGCTTGGCTAAGCGATGGAACATTGACATTAACCCTAATAAGTGGGCCAATATAACTTATGCTTTACGTCCAGACTCTTGTCCGGGAATCTTTATTAATAACCAGCTGATGTGCTAACCTTTCGGTTATAAGTACCTTGGTGTATTACTGGACAGGCGACTGACTTTTAGAAACTGGAAAATTGAGGAAGTTGCATTCGGTAAGGAATGAAGTCGCCATTTACAAGATAATTATTGCTCCAACTTGGTGGTACGGCTTACTTTAAACTTTTATGGTATTGTAGCAGGGTACTACAGGCCAAGACGTTGCGCATGATTTCTGGTGCCCCTTGCTACATGTGCACTTCCGACCTAGAATTTCGACAAAATTGGCGATGTTATAATGCGCCAATCAAAAGATTATTTGGATCGGCTTGAAAACCATCCAACAACTTGTGAGGCGCCTGCTTCAATAGCGCAGACTAGCAGGTGTTAGAGTGGCGAGAAGGCTGAGAAGATCGCACACTGTCGATCTCTCCCATAGATATCTATAGTTATTAATGACTTATTAATCTGATGGAATGATGTAATTTTGATTGTTGCTACGTATATGTCATCGTCACGACTTAAAGAATACCAAGATAGGACCGATTACTTTCGCAAGTTATCGAAAGATACCTAATAAATGCCAATTATATCAAAGAGATCAATAGAATTCCCAATAATATAAATGTTTTACATCTTATGCAATATAGAAATTGTACTCCTCGGAGCTGACAACGATTTAGATTAATCGCTGGCCAAGTCCTTTTAAACCGTCTCAATAGTTGCATAAAATCTGAAATGATCCAATTGCGAAATAAATTAATTTACTTTCAACGTTGGAAAATCGGTCTTCTCCCCCTTTTGAAATTTAACAAAAGAACTAAAGAAGAAACATTCCATCATTCCTACGCTGAAAGCAAATTATGCGGTTTTTGGAAGTAATCAATAAAGTCACTTTATCTCTTGTTGATAATGAGGTGGTTTCTGGTCCTAATGGTGCGTTTTTCAATAATACCTCTAAAATATTTTAAGAGAATTAAAGCCAATTTTGTTGATATCAACTTCAAATACTTCCAACTCAGCAGTTTGGTTTAATGAGAAGAACATAGTAGGATATTTCCACTAGTTACAGCTAGGAAGCTCATCAAGCAGAACTTTGATAGACTTCAATCAACAGGCATGGTGCTAATGTATATTATGGTTGTATTTGATTCTGTATGGCAATATGGTCTCTGATATAAAGTGGGTCAATTTAATTTTACAATTGAACTAATTTAAAATTATTCAAAACTTCTTGAAAAATCGCTCATATTCAGTTTATATAAGCAATAATAAATCATCATACTTCGACAACATGGTTGGATGCCCTCAGGTGCATGTCTCTCCACCTGACTGTACAATATTTTCACTGCAGTTTTTCCTCAATTAGATAAGTCAATATTTGTTGACGATACTGCAGTGTTGAGGTCACATTACGCCGACTCTACAGAACAGCTCTCCTTAAAATCAAACGATATTTCAATAAATTAAATATTTTTGTTAATCCAAGAAATATTTTTCAGCAGATGACGATAAGTAAGGAAATAACAGTCGGGCGAAACCGACTGTAGGAGGCCCTGTACCAGTAAAGGTCGCCTACAAACACATTAAATGTTTCCCGAGCTTATGATGAAGCAGTGCAAAACAAAAAGGGAGGCCTTACACATTCAGACGATCTGTGTTGTTCCATTCAATTAAATTTTATTATTGCTCTTGTGTGAACCGAGATGGGAGAGCTAACATTGTCAAGGTGGAGGACGATCCATCTTTATCTTATCATCGCAATGTGCACAGGTAGGGGGGGGGCGTCGTCAGGCCTTACACATTCAGACGATCTGTGTTGTTCACCGCACCGAACGCATCTAGGCTGTTTATTTTCGGCCGTAACGGGCAGTGTGCCCATAGTCCTGGCAGCGACTACATTGGGCTACAGTATTTCGCTAGCGCATTGGTTCAATTACCACTCTTTGTCCACACAACAGGTTGATTTCAAAAACTTTATTGTTGTTGTCTGCTGGCTCAATATTCAGGAAAAATATATTTAAAAGTTTCGTGTGTCTTATTTTTTTGGCTGTATACCTGCAGTACTTTGTGCCCCAAGCTAGCCAAATCTTCCTTTATCTCGTGATGCAGCGTGGAGTGGTGAAGTTTGCGTATAACAACCCTGTAGGGCTTGTCGTCTTGAAGCTGATAGCTGTAAAACTGGACTTTGAGCTCATCCAGTCGTTTTACAATGTTCCTATACGTGGCCACTTCATTAGTTATTGGCAATGGCATATTCACTAGCTTTAGCCACAGGAGCAATGGCAGTCTTAAGGTCCTTGAAATCAGTAATATCTGTAAGCACTATAAGAGGAGGCTTCTTGCTTGAGATCTTTGCTGCTGAATTTGCGTCTGGCGTGTTTGTTTTCACTGAGGAAACGTCAGCTGATTGGATATTATGTTGACTTCTCCCTTGGGTTGGGCGTATGTTAACAACGCTTTCTGCATTGGGACAAGCATTCTTCTTAACCATTAATTCACTTTTAGAATTAATTGAGTTGGTTTCTGGGTGGTCGTCAATTTCATCGACCACCATATCAGCCAGTTCAGCGAATCTGTTATTTGATAATTCGCTGCCCATGTCTTGAGGTGAAGCTCGGTTGTTAATCCGTTTAGCAGTAGTGGTTGCAGAATTAAGGTTTTTCCTCTTCTTTATTCTACTACAACCCAGCTGTTGACCATTAATAAGACGGGTAGTGGCGGCGATAGCTTCATCAATCACTTGTGTAGGTGATTCTATTGGATGAGTTGAGGTTGAGGTCGTCTGGAGAATAGGGTTGCTTTCCACTACGTTATGCTAAGCAACGTTTAAGGCATTTATAAGTGGGGCCGTGATTGAGCCTCCCATAGACGAATATGACACACAGCAAGTAGTCGATAGTGTTGAATCTACAAATGTCACTGCTGTGGTCAGCTGAACATCTGTTGTCTTGACTGCAAGGTCCCTCAATGATTCATTGTTGAGATCACCACGGGCTATACCTGCAGTTTCGTAACCGACGATTATCTGGTACTGCCTAAAAGTATGTAATGAAGGATATAAGGCTACTAAAATTATGCAGTATCAATTTTTGCCACTCTTAGGACTGTAGAGTGTTCGATGGGACGATTATTAAGAGCAGGAATTGAAGAAGGCCCTCTTAAAAAAATGCCACGGAAATTGCAAGAAGCCTTGATTTAAATGAGGCAACAGTTCGCACTATCAAAAAAAAAAAAAAAAAAATGAAACTGAAACTGAAATACGACGTGCAGGAAGCATTGGGTCATCTATATCTACAAAATTTACCAGTAGAGCACGTGCACCAATTTTGGAGAAAATGGAAAGAGCACTTAGCATTTGGATTGACGATAGCTACGAAAAAAAGATCCCTTTAAGCCAGCGGATCATTCAGGAAAAGGCACACAGAATTTATGGACTGCTCGAGCAAAATGGTGAGCCCTCTTCCATCATAGATTTCGTTGGTGGTTCTCCATTCATAGCCTCAAATTTAAGGGCGAAGCGGCATCGGCCGATGATGGAGCTGCTACCACATATCCAGAAGAAATTCAGGGGTTCATTAAAGAAGAGGAATTCCTGCACGACCAAATTTTCAATACGGACGAAACTGGACTTTGCTGGAAAAAAATGCCAAATCGAACATTTTTTTAACAAAGAATGAAAAAGTAGCTCCCGGGTTTAAGGCACAAAAAGATCGTTTTACACTTTTGCTGTGTAGTAATGCATCAGGCGACTTTCAAGTAAAGCCAATGCTTGTTTATAAGTCTTTCAATCCCCGTGCGTTTAATGGGATAGACAAGAGCAAATTTCCCGTTTACTGGAAAGCAAATTCCAAAGCTTGGGTAACTGCAGAATTATTTAAAGACTGGTTCTTGAATTGTTTTGTACCTAAGGTTGAAAAATTTAAAAAAAAAAAAAAATTTACACTTTAAAGCACTATTATTATTGGACAATGCCCCAGGACATCCAAAAAATTTAACTCATCCGAATGTCAAAATAAAATTTCTTCCACCTAATACAACATCACTTCTGCAGCCAATGGATCAGGGTATAATTTACACTTTCAAGACATATTACATCAGGCGCTCTATACGCTTGATTTTGGATACAACTGAAACTGACTCCATCGATGTAACCAGTGCTTGGAAGAAATTTTCTATTAAAGATAGCCTTGAGTTGGTAAACTTATCTTTAAAAGATATTAAGGTGTCAACATTAAATAGATGCTGGAGGAAATTATGGCCAGAGGTTGTTAAAAGCCATGAAATAGAAGTGCCAAAACGTGGATTCCAGGATATATTGGATCTTGCTCACTTGATTGAAGGTGAACGTTTCGACGACATGGCAAATGATGATTTGCAAGAATTGTTTGAAGATGAAGAAATTAATGACGAATCATTGCTTGAGATTGCTGTGAAAGAAGCAAACAATTCGAAATCAGATGACAGCAGCTCTGAAGAAACCGATCCGATTAGTTTAACGATAGAAAAGCTCCAAGAAGGATTCGCATATGCTAGCAGCTTGGAATCGTGCTTTTTAAATTCAGATCCGGTCATCGAACGACGACTTAAGTTTAAGAGAGAGTTGGAAAAAATACTTTTTCCTTATAAGGAGTGCTATAAAGAAGCTTTAAAAGCCACCAAACAATCGAAAATGACTGATTTTTTGATAAGGAGCCACCAAAAAAAAAACATGTTGAAACAAACTGGCTTAAACTATAAATGCCACCAAATGCATTTCAAATTTGATATGAATAGAAACATATCTCCTTACTTTTTAACATTTTTAAGTTTCTATAAAGTTTAACCTGTTAATTAATTATATGAAGCAACTTTTTTTAATTAAATACCAACTTTTAATTTTGAAAATATGAATGTTATGCATTTATTGAAGGCATATACATAATAACTTTTGGTTAATTTTGAACAAATGTATGAAACGTTAATAACAAGTAAGAAAATCACAGTCGGGCGTAACCGACTGTAAGAGGCCCTGTACCAATTCAGGTCGCCTAACAAACACACTAAATGTTCCCCTAGCTTATGACCAAACACATGACCTCTTCTCACTGCACCACTAATGCCTTATAAAACATTTTTTTATGTATGAAATCGAAAAGTGGGGTCGTCTCAAATTCAATTGCTTATAAGAATCGTCATTTATTATCCGATTTTGATGAACTTTTTGTAATTTTTAGCCTTGGGGGTGATTTTATGGGGAAAGGGGGGGAGGGGCAAGTTTTTAAAATAAACTTGTAAAATTCCGGAGCAGTCCTAGTCGAATGCAAAAAACACGAAGTCTCTATCTATTACCGTTTCCGAGATCCTTTCGTTCATACGGACGGCCAGGCGACGGACAGACGGACATGGCTATATCGACTCCTCTATCACTCCTGACCATAATGGGGGTAACTTTGGGGGGTCTCCGATTATTATTTCTACCTGTTACATACATTTGCACAAAACCAATAGGCTCTTGTACCTTCGGTACAGGGCCTAAAAACAGATCAAATTTGAACAATACAAAATTTTTTTTGCTGCCAATTTTGTATTTTGAGAACGTAACCCCTTATTTTGTACTGAATCCATGTTTCGTTTAACACGATTTCGCTGAACGTAACCCCCGTGTTAAGCGAGGGCCTTTCTTTGATTAGATAGCGGCTGAAGCACGGACAGTTGAGAAGTAAACATTGTCATAAAATAGATTTTTTAAAGAAGAAATATGGACTTGACTCGCTTGGGTGTTTGTATTCCGCACTTTGAAGCTGGGTTTTTGGGGATCGTTAAGTAGTGTTAGGAAACAAAACCAACAGGGTATTTTTTAAGAAAAGCGGGCAAATATCATATGTAACTCATTAAAGGTTATTAAACAAAATAATGAGTGCGTAGTTCGCTTCAAGATAGCGTCACCACAGCCCATCGGTCAACATTACTGTTCGCATCTAGGCAACTTTTGTCCGCCGGCATCGTTGTTTTAAGAAGTAACTGTCAATTTTGCCTTCGCATCCATTTGGTCATCGTTGGTCATCATTGGTCATTCACTGGTCATCTGCGTGCTGGCAACGAAATAATTTGGTCATGTGAACGGGGAGGTTCATCTGTACAGCCGAGGCCCGCCAACAGGAGTGAGCAGTACTTGCACCTGTAGTGGTAAAGTGTCCAGAAGCGGGAGCTTTTTCGAGCTTTTTTGAACACTTTGGACACCTTACCCATCTGTTCTCAGGAACTCCAGTGAGAACAGTTTCCGAGAACAGTTCCATTTATATACCACATCCAAACAGCTTCCACTACCAGCGAACGTACCCATTTTTTTTTTTTTGGAAGATGGTAAACTCTCATTAATGACTTCAATTTTACGATTAATTCAAGAACTGACTGATTCCATACAACAGAACTAACTATGATGGCCCGACAAAGCTAGTTCTCACTACGACCATAGTTGTTCAACACTTGGAGCAAGAGATTATCCACTTGGCTGCCAAGAAAGACAATACTACAAACGACAAAGAGGCTCGCTCCATTGAAGATTTTTGACGAATTCTGGTCAGTTCCGAAAACACTCACCAACTAACAAGTTGCATTAAGATATGTTTAATGGTATTAAAAAGTCTTGACCATATCAAGCGCCATGGTATTGTTTAGAGGTCTGTAGTCAATCAGTTTTTTTTTTAGTTTTATTTTTATCAACAACGAGTTAGAAGGTCTTTGAGATTGAAAAACAGTCATGGAGAATGGAGAATTATTAGAGCCTTCACTCGAAAGACGAATATACATATATATAAAATCAATTTCGTTCTTGATCTCACTCTGAGTGGACATTATCACCCACTCCAAACATTGGATGATAGTAAAATTGACGACGATGATATTAGTGATGTAACTAATTATTAAACTAAAATTAAAGTGGCTCCAATTACTGTATTAAAAAAGAACGCCAGTTTCATACGTGATATGCTCAAAAAACATAAAAATAGAAAACTATTTAATAAAAACTATTTCTATTGGCATTAAAATTTTTCTAAACTCCGCTGATGAATCTACACGACCACCTGCAATGAGCTTAAAAAAAAAAATAGCAACGAATTTTATACGTACGACACCAAACAATCAAAACCTTATAAAGCTGTGTTGTCTGGACTAGACAAATACCCTAACATGCTAACTCATCTTGGTTTAAAATGTTTGGAAGTAAAAACCATTGAAAAGACCACATTTTTAGGATTAGGCATACTTTTATATGTCGTGTATTTTGAAAATAAATCAATTACGCTACAATCGTTGAATTAACAAGTTTACACAATGCTATAATTGCCAACTTTTCGGCCATGTCTCCGAAAGTTACAATGTCAAGAACTCCAGTGCCAACTCTATTTTTCACCAGCCAAACCACTATGTGCTAATTGCAAGGGTGAACGTCCCGGCCGCGCTTCGTATCTCTCCCTCCTGCGTAAAAGTTAAAATAACAGCAATTCACACGCTCTCGGAATAAATGGAGATATTCCAAATACCAGTGGTAATCGCTCAGGAGTATATGGTTACAATGAAGTTTTAATGAACTCGACAGCTAAACCTTCTTCGAATGATCTTTTCACCATTGATGAAATTAACTCCCTTACTACTGAGATGCTTCAAAAGTTGAGTAGATCTAGATTTTTTTGGAATTAGCCATTTTCTCGAATGAAAATTTATTATATTCGTGATAAAACATTAAAATCTGCTGTGGAGCAAGTGTGGCACAGCGATTTAAATGGAAAATTTGGAAGTAAGACTTATGGTTTGTGGATGCATGTCAGTCAATGGTGTTGGAAAACTGACTTTTAATGAAATCATAATAGACCAAACCAGTTAAATAATTATTTTAGAGAAGGTTTACAAATCAAGCTTTGTTTTCAGCAAAAAAAAAAAAATTCTTTTGTGAGCATATCTCCAGTCTCCGGACCACAATCCTATAGAGCATTTGTAGGACTAACTCGAAAGCAAGATCCAAAACTACATCACTTTGTTCAAAAAAAATGTTTTAGCACTTAACGGAAAAATAGGAAAAAAAATTCCACCGATGATGACCGATGTGTGGTGTTCATGCCAATACGACTAACAGACCACTGTGAGAAAGCTTTATCTTACCAACTATAAGGACAACAATTCCTTCCTTAGGCCGACTTTTGCGCTAAAGATTTTTCTCCAATACCTCTGCTTGAAAGAGGTATTGAATGTTGGTACCAGAATAAATATTTAGGCTAAGAATACAAAAATAAATCAAAAACCGAATGACACAAAAGACTTACCCTGCTGGCATACTCCAATAGGGCTTGGCTCATATGCAGACTTGGATTAAAACTTCCATTCTATACTAAAACAATATAATAAATGTCTGGGGTTCTTTAAAGCAGTAAACGTCTTCATTTCGATTAATAATGGCCTAAAAATGGGGAAAAAAAATTTTAGTATCAATAAACTCTAAAACGAATGAATCCAAAAAAATAAACAACTCTGAGCTAAGAAGCTTGCCGAAGAAGGAGTTACTACAATAGGAAACAAGTAAGAAAATCACAGTCGGGCGTAACCGACTGTAAGAGGCCCTGTACCAGCACAGGTCGCCTAACAAACACACTAAATGTTCCCCTAGCTTATGACCAAACACATGACCACTTCTCACTGCACCACTAAGTGCCTTATAAAACATTTTTTTATGTATGAAACGAAAAGGGGGGTCGCTCAAATTCAATTGCTTATAAAATCGTCATTTATTATCCGATTTTGATGAACTTTTTGGATTTTGGCTTAGAAAGACGATATCTTTATACTGGCATACTTACTTTTTTTTGGTGCCGAGGAAATTTTTAGCCTTGGGGGTGATTTTATGGGGAAGGGGGGGGAGGGGCAAGATTTCAAAATAAACTTGTAAAATTCCGGAGCAGTCCTAGTCGAATTCAAAAAACACGAAGTCTCTATCTATTACCGTTTCCGAGATCCTTTCGTTCATACGGACGGCCAGACGGACAGACGGACAGACGGACAGACGGACAGACGGACATGGCTATATCGACTCCTCTATCACTCCTGACCATAATGGGGGTAACTTTGGGGGGTCTCCGACCATTATTTCTACCTGTTACATACATTTGCACAAACCCAATAGGCTCTTGTACCTTCGGTACAGGGCCTAATAAAACCGGTTGTGAAACAATAAATCAATATTTTTCATAGCAATTATAATTCGCAGTTAGTTTTAACAAACTTCAATAAATCAAATGAGAGCACACGAATATAAAAAAGCACACACTTACTGATTTTTTGGCTATAAATCAAATAAAACTAACAACTTCAAAGAAAGAAGAGACTTTGGCAAGGTATAAGGTAACTCGAAGTCGAGCACTATTCAAAGCAGCTTTATTTTTATTTTTTATTATTAGGCCCTGTACCGAAGGTACAAGAGCCTATTGGTTTTGTGCAAATGTATGTAACAGGAAGAACTAATTGTCGGAGACCCCCCAAAGTTACCCCCATTATGGTCAGCAGTGATAGAGGAGTCGATATAGCCATGTCCGTCTGTCCGTCCGTCCGTCTGTGTGAACGAAAGGATCTCGGAAACGGTAATAGATAGAGACTTCGTGTTTTTTGCATTCGACTAGGACTGCTCCGGAATTTCACAAGTTTATTTTAAAATTTTGCCCCTCCCCCCTTCCCCATAAAATCACCCCTTAGGGTAAAAATTTCTTCGGCACAAAAAAAATATTTTAATAATGTTGGTCGATTTTTCATTTAAATTAGGGTTATTGATCTTTGAACATAAATCACAAAATGTTTACCAGTTTGGGCTATCGATTTTAAATCGTGGTGGTTGTTTATATGGAGAATGAATATTAGAAATGGTAGAAAACAGAGCGCTAATAATGGGAAAATAATCGATAGAGAAACTATAAATTTATCAAGATGATCTTGATGGTCTTAGAACTATTCTAGAACTGTGAATGGAGTGGATAGGTAAAGGATTTGAGAGTGCTTATTATATGTATGCAACAGCTACATTATCTATTCAGCCTTGCAACTCAATTGTCAAGTCAGTCTTGGTTTAGTGTGAGCACACATTGTTTTCGGTAGTTTTTGATGTGTTGTGCCAAGAATTTTTATTTTTTTATTTTATTATTTTACAGAAAAATCTGACAATTAATTTCCAGAATAAATATTTAGGCTAAGAATACAAAAATAAATCAAAAACCGAATGTCACAAAAGACTTACCCTGCTGGCATACTCCAATAGGGCTTGGCTCATATGCAGACTTGGATTAAAACTTCAATTCTATACTAAAACAATATAATAAATGTCTGGGGTTCTTTAAAGCAGTAAACGTCTTCATTTCAAATAATAATGGCCTAAAAATGGGGAAAAAAATTTTAGTATCAATAAACTCTAAAACGAATGAATCCAAAAAAATAAACAACTCTGAGCTAAGAAGCTTGCCGAAGAAGGAGTTGGTACTATACGACATAAAACAGGTTGTGAAACAATAAATCAATATTTTTCATAGCAATTATAATTCGCAGTTAGTTTTAACAAACTTCAATAAATCAAATGAGAGCACACGAATATAAAAAAGCACACACTAATTGATTTTTTTTTGGCTATAAATCAAATAAAACTAACAACTTCAAAGAAAGAAGAGACTTTGGCAAGGTATAAGGTAACTCGAAGTCGAGCACAAAGCAGCTTTATTTTTTTTTTTTATTTCGATTTCTAGCAATTTTTCTCCTATTTTCATGTTAAAAATATTTGCTTTTCTATTGCTTTACAAAAACGAAACATTTAAAAATTTTACAAAATTTTTCTGACATGATGCAAGCATTTTAATACAAATCTCCAACAAATCGCAAACATGTTGAAAAGACAATGCAACATGTAAGCTATTTAGTAAATAACACCACACACAAGCTGTCAGTTTGCTATGCTGAAGCCTTTAAATCATCCTGCATAGTAGTACTAAGCTGCTATTGAATATTGAAATACAATATTTGCCAATTTTGTATTTCAAGGCAAATCGGCCAGCTTATAGCAAAGTCTAAGTAAATATTTGCTTCAAAATAGCAAATCCTCTACCAAGAGAATGAACATCAACCTGAAGAGTTTTAATTGCAAAATTTTTGAATACCAACAAAACAAAAACTGAACGTCGTCGCACAACAATGAGAAAGAAAAACAATCAACTCGAGTGCGGCAACTTGAAACTGCAACTGCAACAGCAAGCAACCAAGCAACTAACAAACGAACGAATGAGTGAACTTCTTGAAAAACATTTATAGGAAAATATTAACATCAAGTGCTAGAGAGAGGCATGCATGAGATGAGGACGCCTTGTAGGTTTGCACAAAAATCCTGCTTAACCTCTGCGTACATTTAATTTGGAACTTTTAGCTACAAACTTTGTGCACTGAAGCTGTGCACACTTCAATCCAGAGATCCTCCTAAAATGTATGCAGTTTAGCTTGCACCTTGGTGTGGCAAACAACATTCATATATTCTCGGTTTAAGCCGCCGCAAAAGTTATATGGTTGCATATATCCTTTGCGCTCGTCCCGTTTGCAACTTTTAGCTTTGTTACTTCTCGTCACAGCTGTAGTTTGCTCCTTCTCGACATCGCGACGTAGAAATATGTTTAATAACATAAAATTTTGCACCGTGCCATAAAGTTTTTAAGTGTGTCACACACTGCCCGTGCGTATAGTGCATGCACGGTTTTATTTTGATATAAATTAGAAAGTTACTCGGCTGTGTGCAGACTATATATATATATTTGTAAGTGTATGCATGGCACAGGACACTTTCGCCAACGTGTACGACCAGCTTAACTTTCTTTCTGCTTTGCCGTAATACATTTGAGTCCAGTAGACAATGTTTGCAGTGTGATTTGGTCGAGAGATAATTTGAAGCTGACACAGACTCGGCTGCCGAACAAACTTCGGAGAAAATTTCCAGCTGGAGCTAATTGACTTTATTCGAGATCAAGGATTACCAAAAGATAATTCATTAATGAAGAAAAGCAACTTTGAGACTCAGCATAAAAGTTCCTATTCCAATGAAGCTTTTGCGAGCGGCACAGCGGCTTCCAAATTTATTCTAGAACAAGTATTTCTTTGGTAAACTCTAAACATCTGTCCGGAGGTGAGAAGGCGAGGAATACCCCCTTAATAAGGGGTTGAAGCGCTTCGCTTGGGACCCACCGCAATAAAAATAAAGAACTCCAATAAAAACATAAAAGGAAGACTCGGATGGAAGCCTATGATGACCTCAACAAACGATATACGGACCACGATTAACGAATATGCACCTGGAATGCTCGCACCCTTAGTAGGGATGGTGCAAATATACAGTTAGTTGCTGTCCTCGAAAGAGGACTAGATTGACATCAATGCAATGCAGAAATTACGCTAGATAGGACAAGGTTGCTCTACAAAAGCATCCTGTAACATCTTCTATAGCTGCCATGCGAGTAAGCATGAATTTGGATATGGTTTCGTGGTGAGTAGGAAACTAAGTGGCCTCGTCTCCAGGTACACTATTATTGACGAGCGTCTTGCCGCGGTATGCATCAAGTCTAAATATTTTTATATTAGCCTAGTTTGTGCACACGTCCCGACTTAAGAGATAGATTGCTATGTCAAAGATGACTTAGAGCGATTGGAACGGTCCGATCAAACCACACTCAACCAAATTGATCATGTTTTGATTGACGGAGGACATACATTGGGCATGTTGGACGTGGGAACGTTATGTGATCCCAACATTGACTTGGACCACTACCTTGTCGCAGCCAAGGTGAGCACTAGGCTCAGCTTAGTGCATGCCGCACGTTCCAACATACAATGAAAGCTCTCCCGGCTGATCCGGGAAACCCCTCCGTCTATTCAAAATATAGGTGTACAGTGAAGACGTATCACCCGCTACATGAATAAAGCTGCCAAGGACTATACAAAACCTGTGACTGATTCTTGGTACGACGCAATGCTAATTCAGCAAAGAGCACCTGCAGTCGGGAGCAACGCGAGCTGTTAGAGAGCAAAACTTCTATTCAGATAAAAGTAAAAGGAGCAAGAAAGGCATGGATTTGAGTATGTTGATAGGTTATGTGAAAGAAATGAAGCTCAAAAATTGTATCAAAGGTAAAGCGTCTGACCAAATGTTTTAAACCCGGAGTAACTTTCTGTAAAGACGAACGTGGAAATCTGGTTACAGATGCACATGAATCACTGAGATTATGGTGGAGTCATTTCTCTAATCTAGTTGGAGGCAATTCTCCGATAGAGAAATTACAGCGTAACCAGGGATGACACTATTCTAGATCCACCGGACTATGACGAGGTCAATTCAGTTATTAAAAAGCTGAAATATAGCAAAGTGGCAGGCTCTGAGTTATTTAAGAGTATGCACCAACATTTATGCAAGATATGGTTCGATGAACGCATACCCAATGACAGAAATCTCAGTGTTCTCTGTCCTATCTTTAAGAAAGGAGACCCCGATGTTTGCGCTAACTGCCGCGGAATAAGTCTTCTTTCCATTGGATATAAGATTCTGTCGCGGGTATTGTGTAATAGGCTTAAGCCATATACGGCTTCACTAATAGGACGATATCAGTGTGGCTTCAGGGTCCAAATATTCACATTACGCCAAATCTTGAAAAAGACCCGAGAGTTTAACAAAGACACACACCTCCTATTTATCGACTATAAAGCCGCATTCGACACGCCGATACGATTGAAGTTTTTCGACGCCCTGTCTGCACTAGGTATCCCGGCAAAGTATGTCCATCTTTGCATGACGAAGCTATCTCACACACAAAGCGTTTTCAGGGTGGGTAAAAATCTCTCCGACCGCTTTGATACCAATAGAGGTTTCAGGCAGGGCGATGCTCTGTCGTGCGATTTTTTTAATCTTCTCTTGGAATACATAATACGTCAGTGTCCATACATACAGAGTATGCCAGGCTCGATCTTTCAAAAGTTAGTGATGCTCGCAGGAACGGCGAGTCAGCAAGGCGTTCTCAGAGATTGAAAAACAGTCTCGGCTCATGGGTCTAGCGACGAATGAGGACAAGACGAAGTACGTAAGTCAGTGTTTAAGAAAACTTCGTTTATCTTGGATCCGAGATAACCAGCAACAACAACGTTAGCCTGGAGATCAGGCGAAGAATCACGCTTGCAAACCGATGCTTCTTTGCGCTGAGCAAGCAAATGAGAAGTAAAGCCCTCTCTCGACGGACGAAAATAAAGATCTATAAGACGCTGATACTCCCGGTCCTATTGTATGGCGCAAAGGCATGGACCGTGATTGAGTCAGATGAGACAATTTTGAAAGACTTCGACAGCAAGATTCTTCGCAGGATTTTTGATCCTATTAGAGTCGGCGACGAGTTTAGGTCCCATATGAACTGCAAGCTGTACGAACTATTCTTTGAGGTTGACATAGTCCAGCGCATAAAATATCAGCGGCTGCACTGTGCTGATCACCTTAATCAAATAGATGAAAGAGGTCCAGCACGCATGACTTACATGGGGGGCACAAATTTGATTGCTGGACTCCGAAATAGAGGACAACTGTTGGAATAATTCGGTCTGGAGATATCTCTGCGTACTTTGCACGCGAACCAAACCTCAGTAGCTGGTGCGCCTTCCGTGACTGAACAACGGTTGAAGTTAAACTATTTCCAATAAATTATTCCGCAAGGCTTCAGAGGTTATCAAATCGACTGCTGCGTAATTTCTTCTTTTATTTCTCACGTTTTTCAACCCATTAAGAAACTCTATTTTCTACATCAAAATCTCTACCGGGTCATCACCTGCAATTGCTCAAAAATATTTACGCATCTTAGAATGTCTACAAGCAAATCCCATTTTGCAGTCAGTGCGAAAATCTCGCAACTAACTAACTAACGAACAAACTAACTAACTACAGAACGACTTCAACTAACATTATTGAATGTTGATGGCGCTGTTGACTTTAGACAATTAAGCACAACTCTGCTGAGTTTCATTTTAATTAGAGAAATTTTAATGCTTAGTACTTGATTTATTTCTAATTA
The DNA here is from genome assembly GCA_035044805.1 of Leucophenga maculata. Classification (NCBI taxonomy): domain Eukaryota; kingdom Metazoa; phylum Arthropoda; class Insecta; order Diptera; family Drosophilidae; genus Leucophenga; species Leucophenga maculata. Next base: position 1,195,487 of record JAWNNP010000500.1, read on the forward strand.
CAAAACGCTATAAAAGTATTAAGATGCAATAATGCGAATGCATTGAAATAAATATTTCAAGTTCTTTAGTACTTGTGTGTGTTTAGTTAGTTTTCTAATTACATAGGTTAAGTGCAGCCCAGAGGCGTTTCATATGTGGTGTGTGTAAATAATTAGAAAAGTTTTTAATGCCAGGACACTTAAGTTGAAAACTCTGCATTGTAGTCATTAATTGTGCTAAATGGATTACAATTCGGGGTTTTAGTGTTTTTAATTTTGAAGTGTTTTGTTGCAACATCTAAGATAATTTCCAAACAAAGAAAAGCTGTCACCAACTTCTATTGTGCACTCGAGTGTAAATATCAATAGAAATTATTTGCAAATATATCTGTATATATATAAATGCTCGCTAAATCAGCTTTTGTGTGCGAAAATATCAAATTTCCTTTTGACAAAGACAAATAATATAACAGACAATTTGCTTTCATTGCATTTACGCTAAATTAATTACCACAAAGAAGCTATTAATCAACAAAATGCGATAAACGCGATACAAAGCATACTTCAAACCGCATACAGTGTTGCGGCAAATAGATACAACGGCGGCTTTCAAACCGCCAATAACTAAACGAAAGTCAAACTCAACTAAAGTAAAAGTCAATTTAGTGTGAAACCTTACAGGCAGACGGGCATACGGACATACGGACAGACAAGTACACAAATACAAAACCAGTCAGAATTGTATTGAAACTTCAAAAGAGTTTTTAGCAAGCAAAAAAAAAAAAGGACTCTTAATTGAGTTTGTCAAATTAATTAAAATGTTGCAATTTATTTATGCCTTTTTAAATCAATCCGCAACTTCCGTTTTGTCGTTTATCTAGCTTTTAAATATTTTAGTCAGATATGGCAACACTGTGCGCTCGTTAACCGTACATTATTGGTGACCCGCACTGTGTTTCTTTTAGCAGTTGTTGTCGTTGTTGTTGGCATTGGTGTCAATGCGGTTTATAAAGCGCGGTATTACACTTGAACGCATCTAAATGATTAAAATGTAAAATGATTTCGATGTCGATAATATTGTTTAATGACGATGAATGACTGCTGCTCATGATGATGATTATGTTCATGCTCGTATAAATGCTTTTGAAACGCATATTTGTTGTCACAGTTGTCATCATCATCAACAGCAGCAGCATCATCATCATCATCATCGTCACACTTAAATGTGCTCATATTGACATGGAATTATACGCTTCAATTATTTTGAAAATGAGGGAGCTATGCATTGCCGTGGTTTAGTGCAGATACATACATAGCTACATAATGTCATTCAGTATTTGTATATAAATTGTATATAATTTAAGTCAGTGAATAGTTTGTTAAATTAGTGTAAATATTTAAATAGAAAGTCCTTTTTGATAATTTAATGACCTATTTTAGAAGTTAAGCAAGCAGCACCTGCTACGTAAATTAAACTTTTTTCCTCAAGTCTAAATTTCATACAATATAATTTTTCCCATGTATAAAAAACTATATTCTAAATTAGAGGTTAGCAGAAATAGCAGTAAGTCCATTTTGATAATTGAATGACCTACCTGAAAATTTACACAATTGAATTTGAAGCCACTTCATTGAAGCAGCACCTGCAAGTTCAAACATTTTTCATTACATCTAGATTTCATACAATATCAACTCACCTATGAATAAATAATTATATTCTAAATTAGAGTTTAGAGTACTGGACTCGGTTCCCGTCAAAGTAAAATAAATAGCACCAATAAAGTCACAAAAGAAGCTTTGGAAAAAATTATCTTATGAGAACTTCGTATATGAATCAAGGACTAAGATTTACTATTATGTAACTGAATTGTTCCCACCCTTAATAGGAAAGAAGCAAATATTTTTGGACAGTTTTGTTTGGAGGCTACCCCTTCTAGTGATCCGTTATATTCTTATATCAAATATTTTATTAGATTTTAAGTAAAATACACCAAATTTGGTATTTTTAGCTAACATTCTGAAAAAAAATTTTTCAATCAAAACTTCAGAATGGAGGACCGGTTTTTATTGGTACCATTCCCTAAACAAAGGTTTGGGTATGTTGAGCAGATATTTAATATCCAAACTTCAAGGCTCTATTTCTTATTGTTTTCAGCTTCTTGTTGTTCATACATAGACAGCAAAACATGCCTACATCGGCTTCACTATTTGTTATAGGACCTCCTTATTTCTTGGTCCAATTTGGATCCTAATGCATTATTTTATTCGAATCAATGAAGAATGTAACCAATTCTAAGTTTCTAGCCAAATCAAAATTAAAAAAAAAAAAATATTTCAACAGAAGTTCAGAAAAATTGGACAGATTTGTATAAAGGCTACCGTTTTGGTGGTCCGATTTGGACGCAAATAGAATAGTTTATAAAGATTAATGTAAGATGCATAAAAATTGGTGTTTCAACATTTTTTTTTTATACAAAAACTAAGAATAAGATGAATATTTGCATGCCAACCTCCCCTAGTTAGGATGGTTCGCATGTTCTTTGAATATAAGATCTGATCTGAAGAAGGAATACAAGAATATAAAAATTTAAACGAGAAGGCTGCATTTTTTATAGTCTCCAAGTTTGCGATGTTCATACGAAAATTCAGACAGACAGACATATCCATATCGACTTAACTTTTTGTAGGGGAACCACTTCATTTCTAGCTCCGATTTGGACCATAATGGAATATTTTGTTAGGTTTGACATAAAATATATTAAAATCAGCGTTTTTAGCTGAACTACTAAAAATTTTTATATACGGAAACCCAGAAAAGTTTGACAAATTTGTATGGAGGCAACACCTTCTAGTGGTCCGAAATGAACCAAATTGGAATATTTTATAAGACTTAGACTAAATTTCTAAAATTCTAGCAAAACTAACAACATCAATAACAATTTTTTTATACAAAAACTCCGAAACCCCCCTTAGGCAAGGGGTTAGCACGTTCATTGAATATGAGTGATATACAGAACGCATAAAAGAATCTAAATACCGAAACTTGAAGGTTATATCTCTAATAGGCTTCAATATACGTACAGATGGACATGTCCACATCAACTCTGCTTTTTTTTTTAAGGTGTTCTCCTTCAATTCTGGCTGCGATTTGGACCCTAATGGAATATTTTATTAGGTTTGACATACATTTCGGTGTTTTTAGTTGAATTAATAATAATAACAAAATTTATTTCAAATAGAAACCCAGAAAGGTAGGACAGATATGTACGGACACTACCCCTTCTGGTAGTTCAATCTGAACCCAAATGGAATTTTTTATACGAATTAACATAGGGTAGATAAAATTTGATGTTTCTAGCAAAACTAACAACAATACAAAAACAATGAATACGGATAAGGTTGGCATGGAAAGTGTCGAAAACCTCCTTAGGAAGGGGTTGAGCACGTTCATTGAATATAAGAGATCTGAAGAAGGCATACGATTCTAAATAACTAAACTTGAAGGCTCTAATATGCTCCAACATACGTACAGCTAGATTTTATGTATGGAGTCTGCCTCGACTTCGTGTATCTTTTACATATTGGAACCTTGAGTTCATAATGCGTATGAAAATATATTGTGATTAAGAGTTTATTGTGACTGAGCGTCTATTGTGAATGAGAATCTTTGGCAATTTCTGTTCTTAACAACAATACTAAATATTGCCTTGCCTCGAACATGTAAAATTTCATACCAGATAAAGTGATTTATCGGGTTGTTCTTCTTCATTACTTCAATATGAAGAAAAGTCCATTTAAACTTAGTGGAAGTTCACGGCTTGCTATAACTGAACAATCGTCTCGGAGGTGGTTTAATCGCTATAAAAAAGTGTTGATTTTTAGCTCGAAGACAAAGAATGGTCGGGTCAACCCAAAAAGTTTGAAGACGAAGTATTAGAATCAATGATCTAGTGAACCAAATGCTTCGGAAGCTGTCAGAATCATACCGAAAATTTAATTGTGAGTGGGAGTTGTTTAGTGGAGTAAATTTCTTTTATTGTGGTGCTGCAAGGATTGATTATTTCATAGTGTTCGGATGTTGAGTTGGAATTATTTAAGTTCCTTTCTAAGGTGAGGAGGAACTTTTGATCTTCTTTAGCTGCTTGGTCTGTTTTTTTATTGCTAGAGTAACTGCAATGACCGGGTACCCATATACGAAGAATATTTTTGTCTTTGGATTGTATTATATTTCTTACTGAGTTTGAGGGAAGTTGGCTATTGTTTATAGTGCGGAAAGGAAGTCTGAACAAATTGCAAAATTTCCAGGTTGGCTGATAGCGTCTTTGCAGGCGGAGAGGATGGCTGCGATTTCTGAAAATAAGTTTGGTGGATATAACTGTGGATATTGCCATCTGTAAAACAAAATTTGTGACCTTTTATGGAGTTGTGAAGCTCGAGCAGTTTTGAGCAGAATTCTGGGGCTGTATTTGTTTTTAAGGTGCGAAGAGAAGTTATGGCGTGGTTAGGCCTGAAGAATCACGGGGGATGAATGTTGTTTGGTGTTGAGGTAGTTCGTCTTGCAGAGCATTATGGTATCGTGTAAGGCTGCAGAGATTTTCGGTTTCCTTTTTGACATAAGGATTTTTTTGTAGATGTTTGTTAACGTTGTTTGGAGTGTAGGACTATGTTGGAGTTTCTGAATGTGGCAAATGCTATCGTTCTGAAAATTATGAAGATTTGCCCACTTATTGTTTAAAGACTTTCAATCGCAACTGTTTTCACCATTGCTAGAATTTCTATATTTTTTTTCTTTAGGTTCGGGTCTACTTGCTGCCATTTTTCTTTGCCTTTTACTACTACAAATGGTGTCTACAAACTATTTTAATTTTGGAATATGATTTGGCGAACTTAATGACTTCTTAGTAATAACAAGTAATTAGACCTGCAAGTAATGAGGCATGCAACACTATTCGCATAAAAGTTTTTTCGTCAAACAATCAAACAACATAATTTCAATTTATCACCAATGAACATATCTGCGCACTTAAAGGCTATCTTCACACTTTATGTGATGCCTTTTGACTAAAATATGCAACACACACAATGCACTAGGATTAGCTAATATTTTGCCTTCATCAACAATCAAATAACTCAAATACTACGCTTTGAATGCTTGCCACACCAAAACCAATTTAAAAACTGCAATTCAATGGCATGAAAATCGGCTTCACTCTATACTTTTATGTATTTATACAAAACTAAACTGTGCCTACCGTGATAGGCGCTAATTATTATTCCAAAAATTTTGCACCAAACTGTAAGCCTCGATGCATGCCAACACCTGCCAAATGCCAAAAGGGCTTTCGCACGGCACATATCAGATGCAGAACAGACGTGAACTGACATTCAACACTCAAAATATGCCAGAAGGCATGACGGAATCAGGAAGTCAGCCCACAGTTAAAATGCACGTGCCAAACTGCAGCTAGAACAAAAATAAAAACAAAAAAAAAAGGACTCTAATAGAATATAATTTAACAAAATTATTGAAAATTGACGGTAATTGAAATGAATTTGAACAAATTTTGGTTGAGCTGCAGCACTGTAGTGCGGCATTTCGTGCTGAAAAACAATCAAGCGATTTGAAAGGTGTCGACTGTGCGCTTGCTGCCATGTGCAAAATGGGCGTAAAGCTGGAGAATTTTGTGCGCGAGAACGCTTATTAAATCACGAATTTTTTTCTTGAATTATTTATTAGAATTTATATAAAGTTTCAAAATTGGCTACAAGCGCGCACATCTTAAGCCATTTTATGCACTAAACTATGCACTGAAAAGTTTTCATAGTATTTTGAGCCCATTTATGTGCTTCATTAGTTATGTATTTTCAGTCAGCGGCATAAAGTTGAAGAACTTTGCACATAAACTGAGTTCTAAGCTTTAAATGGTTTATATATTCAAAATTTCATATATAAAGCCAATTGACTTTTAAACTAATCGATCTTATTTTAACACAAAACTAGAAATCAAATGGAAAAACCCTTCTCAATTTAAAATGTTCGTGACAACATTTCTGCAATATTCTTCTTTGAATGGTTTTATTTTTTATTTGCCTCATTTCACCAAACTTGAAAATAAAAAGCATCGCATTCTTCAAAGTGTTGATGACAGTCTGACTGACTGACTTGCTGCCTGTCTGACAATTCAAGTAGGAACTGAGTTTCGCATTCAGTCGCCGTTTCAGGCGCAATTGATTGGAGTGGCTACTTTCATAGCTGAATGTCGTCTTCGTTGTCCTGACACCTGGAAAAGTATTTTCCGCATACAAAAGTTGTAAATGGCTAGATGAATGGATTTTTTATAGCGCGAATCAAGTAAAAAAGGAAATTTATGTGCCATATTATAATAAAGAAAAAAAAAAAAAGAAAAGTTTGGTGAAAGTTCAAAGTGTAGCGTGTAGCAAAAAAAAAAAAAATAGGGACTTAAATGAAGAGTAAATAAAGAAGGACAGAATTGCATTTTTTCTATTAAGTAGCAAGATTTTATATCAGGTATTTAGGTATTTAATATATAAAACAATGAATATATATTTTTTTTGATAAAGGATACTAAATAGGAATACAGTTCCATCTTAAGTTTATTTGTAAAAAATTGATTAAATATATCTTAAAAGAGACTCGATTGAACTTGCCAAGCTTAAAAGAAAATAATTTAATTAAAAACTTTAACCGTTATTAAAAACTGATATATCCAACCCTTAATCTATATTATGCTTCGTTTTTTGTTAAATTTTTTGTCGATCGTCACGAAATGGTAACACTTGTGTTGCAACGGATATGTTGATAACTGCACATGACCAAACGATTGCATCATCATTTGGTGGTCATTAGATGTGTCCATCAAATTATTCATGCGCTCGTGCAAATTGGAATTAATTTTTTTGAAGTAAAAGTGGTAAAATAAAAATTCGTCACGAAATTTAAATACTTGTGTTGCAACGGATATTTTGATATCTCTCTTCTCAATTAACATTGAAAAATGTTTACCTGAACTCGTCACGAAACGGTAACTCCCAGCCAAAACGATTTTTTCTTTCTGACGAACTGAAATGTGACAATAATTAGACTGAAGAAGCCATGACTCAACGTTAAAATATCTTTATGTCCGCCTGACAGGTACGCGTAGTGTATGATGTATTGTATCATTGGACTCGATAATGATTTGAAATAGAAACAATCACATTTGAAGAAGAAAAAAGTCTTGTTCCGTTGAGCTAATGCGCGGTTGCACACGTGTTTAGTCACCATTGCAAAAATCCATAAGCTGGGCTACGAACTGCTACCCCATCCAACATTTTTTCCTTAGACTATATCTTGTGACTATTTCCGGTTTTTAAACTAGAGGAAATGGCTGAACAGTATGGTATTTAAGCCAACTGAGGACCTTAAGTTTATGAGGGGGAACAAAAAAATTTAAAAAAACCGCTGGATTAAACGAAAAAACTAGACTATTTTGAGTAACAAATCACTTTTTTGACACTGACTTATCAAACAACCCACGAATTCTAACTTCATGGCTCTATAGATCCAAGATCTATATCGATTCGACTTTTTTAAGATAATTACCACCTTTTATTGGTCCGATTTGGACCTTAGTGAATATATTTAATTTTATTCATTTTATTCATTTTATTTATTTATTTTATTTTATTAATTTCAATTATTTTATTTATTTTATTCATCTCATTCATTCTATTCATTTAATTTATATTATTTACTCATTTTATTCATTTTATTCATTATATTCATTATATTCATTTTATTCATTTTATTCATTTTATTCATTTTATTCATTTTATTCATTTTATTCATTTTATTCATTTTATTCATTTTATTCATTTTATTCATTTTATTCATTTTATTCATTTTATTCATTTTATTCATTTTATTCATTTTATTCATTTTATTCATTTTATTCATTTTATTCATTTTATTCATTTTATTCATTTTATTCATTTTATTCATTTTATTCATTTTATTCATTTTATTCATTTTATTCATTTTATTCATTTTATTCATTTTATTCATTTTATTCATTTTATTCATTTTATTCATTTTATTCATTTTATTCATTTTATTCATTTTATTCATTTTATTCATTTTATTCATTTTATTCATTTTATTCATTTTATTCATTTTATTCATTTTATTCATTTTATTCATTTTATTCATTTTATTCATTTTATTCATTTTATTCATTTTATTCATTTTATTCATTTTATTCATTTTATTCATTTTATCCATTTTATTCATTTAATTTATATTATTTACTCATTTTATTCATTTTATTCATTTTATTCATTTTATTCATTTTATTCATTTTATTCATTTTATTCATTTTATTCATTTTATTCATTTTATTCATTTTATTCATTTTATTCATTTTATTCATTTTATTCATTTTATTCATTTTATTCATTTTATTCATTTTATTCATTTTATTCATTTTATTCATTTAATTTATATTATTTACTCATTTTATTCATTTTATTCATTTTATTCATTTTATTCATTTTATTCATTTTATTCATTTTATTCATTTTATTCATTTTATTCATTTTATTCATTTTATTCATTTTATTCATTTTATTCATTTTATTCATTTTATTCATTTTATTCATTTTATTCATTTTATTCATTTTATTCATTTAATTTATATTATTTACTCATTTTATTCATTTTATTCATTTTATTCATTTTATTCATTTTATTCATTTTATTCATTTTATTCATTTTATTCATTTTATTCATTTTATTCATTTTATTCAATTTATTCCTTTATTTTTTTCTTTCGTTTATATATTTATTACCAAACACCAACTAGCCTTACTTTCCACATTTCTATATAAATTTATTAAACCTTCTGACTAATTTCCAATTGGTCATTTAATATTATTTCTATTCGTATTTCATATTCAATTAGTCAAGGCATAAAGCAAATAACAAAAAATTATGATATATTAGAAAGAAAAGCAGATAATTGGTGTTGTTGGTATAATTTTCAAACAAGCTGTTGTCAAAACAACAACACTGATCCTTTGGCTATTTTAATAATCAAACTGACTTAACTATCTGTTCGTCCCAACGTCCGTCCGTCCAACCATCTGTTCATACAATACACATGTACTTCTATGTATTTATGTTCATTTGAATATATTCTAACATGTCATGTTGAGCAAAGCAAAGTAACAAAAATATTTTCTATATAAAATATGAATGTTTTGTGTAATAAATATAATATAAAACAAAGAATCCAGAGAAGAAAAATTGCAATATGAGCTTTTGTATAGTGTAAAAGTTTTACTATGCCAAAAATAATTATTCATATTGTGCATGTGTCTGTGTCCCATTGTCAGTCTGTCTGTCCGATTGTCCATTCATCTGTCCAATTTGCTGTGCTAGTTTTTATATGTTGTTGCTGTTTTTATTATTGAACGAAATGGTTAGAAATTAAAATTATATGTTGTACGTTTGTACGCGCTTATATTTAAATTATGTGGCTGGGAAGGTCAAATATTAATCGTTTTATTTATTCATTTTTATCCATTTTTATTCATTTTTATTCATTTTTATTCGTTTTTATTAATTTTTATTCATTTTTATTAATTTTTATTCATTTTTATTAGTTTTAATTCATTTTAATTAATTTCAAAACATTTTAATTCATTTTAATTCATTTTAATTCATTTTTATTCATTTTTATTCATTTTAATTCATTTTAATTAATTGTTATTAATTTTTATTAATTTTTATTAATTTTTAATAATTTTTATTAATTTTTATTATTTTTATTCATTTATATTTATTTTTATTAATTTTTATTCCTTTTTATTAATTTTTATTAATTTTTATTCCTTTTTATTAATTTTTATTAATTTTTATTAATTTTTATTAATTTTTATTAATATTTATTAATTTTTAATAATTTTTATTAATTTTTATTAATTTTTATTAATTTGTATTAATTTTTATTAATTTTTATTCATATTTTTCATTTTTATTCATATTTTTAATTTTTATTAATTTATATTAATTTTTATTAATTTTTATTCATGTTTATTAATTTTTATTCATGTTTATTCATTTTTATTAGTTTTTATTAATTTTAATTCATTTTAATTCATTTTAATTCATTTTAGTTCATTTTAATTCGTTTTAATTAATTTTAATTTATTTTAATTCATTTTAATTAATTTTAATTAATTTTAATTCATTTTAATTCATTTTAATTAATTTTAATTCATTTTAATTCATTATAATTTATTTTAATTCATTTTAATTCATTTTAATTCATTTTAATTCATTTTAATTCATTTTTATTCATTTTTATTCATTTTAATTCATTTTTATTCATTTTTATTAATATTTATTAATTTTTTATTAATTTTTGTTAATTTTAATTCATATTGATTAATTTTTATTAATTTTTATTAATTTTTATTCATTTTTATTCATTTATGTTCATTTTAATTCATTTTAATTCCTTTTTAATTAATTTTTATTCATTGTTATTCATTTCATTATATTCATTTTATTTATTTTTAATCATTTCATTTATACCGTCCAACGTCGGACCATCCAATTGCTGTTGTAATTTATAAAGAATATAAAAAACTTGCAGCATTAGCTACTGTTAGAACTATGCATGTACATACACACTCTAATGAATAAATGAATGGATGAATTTATGCATTCATGCTGCGTGTTATATATCACTCTCAAGTTTCTTTTTTGCTTAATTTTCATGAATAGTCAAGCTGTCAACATAAAATAAAGAAGAAATCTTTAAAGGAAACAAATTGGTTACAAAACTAAGGGCTTTGTGCAAATTTGTGGAAAATATTTTCAAAACAAAATATGATTTGTACATATTGTACATCAAATATAATCAAATATGCATAAATATGCTTTTGTGATAATTTTGATTACAACAAATGATTGAATTAAATAAAAGATGTGTGTGTGTTAGTATTAGAGACTAAAAATTATTAGTAATCCCATAGATCAATGGAGTAAGACATTGTTGTTGGATATAACATTATATTTTCGGAATGTTTTAAGCAGGTAATGACATTTTATTCAAATGAGAAATAGCTGCAATTAGTCGAGACTACTGAAAGAATAGTATTTTCACTGCTCATGCAATAAGTTTAGAAAACATACCTATTTACCCCTGTACTTATTTGTGTAACACTGCCCTGCATATGCATATGTTTCATTCCATTTTATTCCAAGTTTTTTCTTTCAATGCTACTCAATTAGTTTATGCCACAAGCATTCATTATTTAAAATAGGTTAACAAGAATAAAGTTCGATATATATATCACACAAAGAAATCTTCATCAAAAGAACTTTATCTCCCTCTACCACCCTCTATTTCTATTCTCTCTTTTCACTTCCTTGATATATATCACTCCACTTCTATTGAAAATATTTATTTCTTTGCAACTTTTCAAATTATTACAAGACTATTACAAATGCGTATGCCACACAAATGAAACTCAATACCACCAACTAAATGACTATTCACATTTATACTATATAGACGTATATATATAAAGCTTTTACTTACAAACAACTTTGTTGTACTTTAGTGGCTTGTGCACAAATGTAACATTTCATTTAAATACAAATTAAAAGATGACAAAGTCTTGACGAAGTCTGTCCGTCTGTCCGTTCGTTTGTTTGTCTGTTTAAATGTCTGCTGCTTGCCTTGGTGACGACTTGACTTTGCTTCAGGTGCTCAACTGCACCTCCACCATCACCATCATCATTCGACGTGTACTACTAATGAAACTTTATCTTTGAGGTTATTATTTTACGTTACGTTTATTGTTACTTTTTGGAAGAGTCGCCTGTGGTCAAAGTGACATGAACTTTATTTGTAACTAAGGCAGCGAAACAAGTCAAAACTTTTCGTGTCTCTGCGCTTTGCTTTGCTTGGCTACTGTCTAATATTTTGGCTTACAGCCTTCACCTACACTAAACAGTGTTGCTGTCTTTTTTATGATTTTTTCTTTCTTTTGGTTGTTAAGACTAATTTGACCGCAATTTACATAAATGCGTATATAAAGTTATTACGATTATGGCATAAAAAGTAATTTTCTACACACACACACAGCGGAAAGAAAACTTTTTTGAACCTGTCTCGTTATGTTGTTTTCTACGTTGTTGTTCGTTTTAGTGTATGTAGGGTGTTGCTAATAACTTTATTAAATTAGCAGAAAAAAAAGGTGATGTGGTTTTTGCAATTTTTGCAAACAGCTGAGATTTAGCGGCTTTTGATGAGCATCGCAATTAAGTGCTTTTAATTTTAGTTGTAAGTGTATACTAAAATAATTTATATTTGAGTAATTTTGGGCTACAGTTTAATTGGCTTAAGGCCTGAGCAGAATAAAGAGCTTTAAATAACCTTCAACCCTATACGAACTTTATTAAATGTGTTAGAAAGTTAAAATATTATTGTTGTTCACGCTTAGAAATTAGTTGATGTGTTCTCCATCAAGATATATCAGACTAAAGGCATACAGAAAGAACAAAAGTGAATATCAATTTCATATCAATATGATGATATTTTTTCATATCATTTTAAGTGTTATTCTTGTAGCAGAACATATTGGTCTAAGCGGCATTAGAAGCTTCCCGGCATTCCCGGCTCATGTTTCTTAAGTCTGCGCAACTCTACAGAATAAAATATTAAACATTGAAGAATATCTTTGAATATTGATAATTTTTTTATATCACTTATGATGAAATGATCTGCAAATACAACAAAATATGCAGAGAAAAAATTATGATGCACGAAAGATGGAATGTGTTGAACTTAGTTTTTAAAAATAGAACAGAATATATTAAATTAATTTATTTTTATCAAAGGGATATGATATGACAAACAAAAGATCACTTTGATTTGTACAAAAATATCATTTTGATCTTTTGTTAGATTGACACTAAATATTTTTTTTTAATAACAATATCTAATTTTGTTGACTAATTTCGGTAATCGAATTTTCTCTGTGTACTCACTTAATATCAAATACAATATCAACAGCATAGCAGAAATTATATGTGAACCGAAAAAATATCACGTGACAACAGTTTTGCTGTTTGCCAACAGCTGTCAACGACTGCAGGGAGAATGTTAACTGCAAAAAAGGCTTGAATATGTGTTTGCGGTCATATGTAGGGCATAGATATACGAAACTGATAAAAGTCAATGAAACACTATAAGGCAGGAGTAGGATAGATAATACTGATTTTTTAATATAAAAATGATATAAAATATGCAGAATTACTACACTAAGATAAAACAAGAGTTGTACATAAATCCCTGCTCTAGCGCCAATATGCAAATCTTCCGGTTTAGCTGGATTGAAGGCTACAAAAAACTCAACAATTGCAGCCTTCGACCAAGCAAAATTGGTGCCCGAGCAGGGACATACAACTCTAGTTTTATCTTACTGAAGTATATTAAAGTCTGCTTTAAAGAAATTTCTATTTTCTGACCTTTTACTTCTTGTTAGTTCTTAGGTATAATGAAATTCATAGTGTTATTAGATACAGCTGTCGCTTTCTAGTTCGTACTATCGGTGCCTATTTTTTCCTGCTCACTGGTTGGCGTTCTCCAGTTAAGTTTTAAAGATGTCAACTCAGATTCGATGGAATGCCACCACAGTGCTTGTCTTGCTTACATAAATGGCTATGAACCTTTTTCCGGTCATTTCTGCATTTAGGAAGGCGCGCCAGTCGTTTTGAATGACAAATACGGAGAGATCTCTCCATACCTTGTCATTCCAACGCGTGCCCGTTCATCCTTTATTTGGGCGTCCTCCAATCAAGTATGGGCTCCTGAAGTATGCCAAGCGTTCTGGAGCTCTTTCAACCATTCGAATGAGGTGACAAGCCCAGTGCAGTCGCTGGAATTTTATGCGCTGAACTATGTCAATCGAATAGGTCGTACAGCTTGCGGTTCATACGGAACCTAAACTCGTCGCCGACTCTAATAAGACCGAAAAATCCTGCGAAGAATCTTTCTCTCAATGACTTCCAACGCTGTTTCATCTGAATTAATCACGTTCCATGCCTCTGCGCTATATAATAGGACCGGGAATATCAGCGTCTTATAGATCTTGATTTTTTTCGTCCGAGAGAGGGCTTTACTTCTCATTTGCTTGCTCAGCTCAACAAGGCTGACATTGTTGTTGCTGGTTATCAAGATAGACAAAGTTTTCTACAACACTGAAGTTGAAATTCTCCATCGTCACTGACAGTCCAAGACGCGATGACGGAGTGCGAGAAGACACCAATTACTTCGTCTTGTCCTCATTCACCGCTAGACTCATGAGTCGAGACTGTTTTTCAATTTCTGAGAGCGCCTTGCACGCCGTTTCTGCGTACCGATGATACCGATGTCATCGGCATCAGCGAGCAGCATCACTTCCTCTTAGAAGAAAATTCGGAGAATGTTTTTTTTGTCATTGAACTACACACCATTCCTAACGCTTTATTAAAGCTTTAATGGCTCGTCAAGTGCTTATATAGTTGCCCGACAAGTGCTTACAGACGCCTTACATACATTCACGGCATTCTTCTCTTAGTAAAAAGCGGATGGTGTTGTTTCGTTCAGTCAAGTTGCACTTGATGCGATTCCAATCGTTGTTTCATAGGACATTTAAATTGATCCGTATAATTGCATCACGCAAAACTTTTGTGAAGCTCGGCATGATGTTTTTTCAAGGTTATGTAAGCGCTCAATGCTACACTTCTACAGAAGACATTGGTGTCTTTCATACTTATCGGGACATAGTTCTGCAGAGTAAACATTAAGTTTTGAAGACTATTCGAAATATGCAACATATATACTCTGGATTCTTTAAATATAAAGCTTTAAAGCAATTTAACCAATCAGCATGTGCCAAATGAGCTTTTTAAGAGCTTTTCCGCAAGCCAATTATTATAAAATAATGCAGCCAAGTGGCTTTCAAACAAAGCAGGCACTTTTTTGCGAAGATATATAAACCAGATACAGCAAATGTTTAATACCAAAAAAATTTCTACCAATAGAAAAATAAAAACAAAATTTATGCATTCGCAAGGAAGAAGTAGAAATGTTTTATGTTTTGTAAATTCAGCGCATTTGTTTTTTTTTTTTTTCATTTTCCGCATTTTCACTCTCATCTAACAAATTTCACTTAAAAAAACCCAAAAAAAACTCACAGAAAAACCAACCAACAAACCAAAGACGCTTTTCCGTTCATGCAGCACGGTTGAGGCAGTAAAAATGACTGCACACAGATGTGCTTCATTGCTACTCTGGCCTGCGGCAGTAAGATTTTATTAGCCAAGGTATTAGAACACTTTGCACAATGCGCTGGCTAAGACATGATGGAGCCAAAGCGGTTGGACACACTGTGCCGCATATTAATGTACACATAAAAAAATTTATTTATATAATTTTTATTATATTTGCAATTTTGTTGCGGTTTTATGCAATTTCTGGTCATTTAATGCGTCATTTAAAAATTTGCGTATAAATTTCATTTCGAGGTACAACAAGTGTTTGGCACATTATGACTTTGAATTTATGCTAAAAGTTGATATATTTCGGCTGAGTGATGTGCATACTTTATCTGTACTATCGTAAAAAATGGAGGAATAAATATTATAGCATTGCGGTAGTAATAATTCGTGAAAATGTTTTAACGCAATTTTTGCAAATAAAGCTATTCGTACCACTGTGCAAGTTGCCAGCTCTGTCTGAGTGCTGCTAATAATCTATGTGGCTTCTTAGTGGCGGCAGGGCATGCCAACTTCAGCAACAAACAGCAGAATGCATTCAAATGCTGACTTTGCTTGCTGCTGGTTTTTGTTTTTCGTAAAATTTTATGCCATTTCTTTTATGCGCCAAAGGATTATACAAATAAAAACTAAAAAGGCCGTTGAGAACATATAAATTCTGACAGCAGGTGAGAACAATTTCGGCATATAAACTTGTCGCTTTGGCTTTTTTTCTGGAGAAGGTTAAAATGGATTTGTGCGGAATGTTAGTGACACAGCTGGAATTTAATACAAAAAGTTTTAGAAAAAGAAAAAAATGTGTTAGAGGAAGAATTTAGAACACGTGTTTGCTTTTGACTAAAATAGCTTTGATTTTTTTTGTTTTATAAAATTCTAAAATGAAGCACATTTACTGTAAAAAGGTATACGAATTTTGAGATATGATACATCACTATAAAACTCACCGTTACGCTTATATATCAGCACTTATATTAATTAATACAAATGTAAATATTCGTCACAAATATATAAGTGAAATTGTATGCTGTCTATGAGGACCATTTACTTCCTTGTTAAGTTGCCCATTCAGACCCATCCCATATGTATCTTATATAAATTTGAACAATTTTGTTTATAGGAGAGCCAGGAATCCCATATATCCGGCATAAAAATGTTCTATATGTTAATCCAGTTTATAAACTATATATATTCCAAATTTCATTTAAGTCTGTTCAGTCGTTTGTGTGACATTGAGTAACAAACATCCAATTTTTTTACATTTATAATATTAATGCCCAACTGCAAAGCGGGGAACGATGCATTAAAAGCTTTATTTTTTTTTTTAATTAAAATTAAGTTTATTGAATCAATTTACATTTAAATTTTAACAATAACAGATTCTATTATGTAGCATCGCCAGCTCCTTGAAGGGTAGCAAGATTGGGGCCGTAAGCGGCGTTCGATTAGAGGAAGACATTACGCCTCCTCAGTCTGCTGATCGGTCGCCTCTTTGGTACAGTGCGAGCAAGTCTGTTGCAGTGTGCGGTCAGCCCTATGTTGTACCGACTAGTCGGGCGGCCAATTTGCTCCTCTATCGTTTACACGCGAAGGTCTCTATGGAGTGTGCTTATTTGTATGAGAAGAGAAAAACACACAAAGAAGAGTTTTTTGTACTAGTTTATAAGTTAAACTGTTAACAAAATATTCCGATGGTTCTTCCGCCTTCTCACCTATGTTTCTATCAAAAATCAACATCAATCAAGAAAGCTATAAAACGCTATTTATGTACGAAGAGAAGTTTCAGGATCTAATCTGCGAAAACTTATTGGCATGAAATGGTATCAAACGAAATATTACAGATTTGTTATCAAAGGGGACCAACCTAATAAAATGCGAATAAAATACGTTATCTATCTCTAATACTTATGAACTTCACAGATCTCAAATTCTCAAATTCTACAAATTCATGCTGCGGCTCACACATCCTGGAACTGCACGAGCATTCTCAAAAATATTCTCCATTTTATAAAGAAATTATCACTTTGTTGATAACCACTGTGAATGGCATATTTTATTGAAGATATCGCTATACTATCAGGTGCTATCAAATTTGGTATGTAGTCTACCTACTCACTGTGGATGGCATATTCACTTTTATTGAAGAAATTTGGTACACATAATTTGTGTTGCTTTTTTACCATCCCTTCATAACAATAAGTTTTGATGATTATATGGACTTACAGCTGCATGAGTTCACTGTAAAATAAAGTACAATATACTTGTATTACCACTGAGTTGAATTGAACTAAGTGAGTGGGCTGCGTTATGAACTGAGTTTACACAAATAAATTTGAGTGTTGGTGTGTGTCAATACCGGTGACACTCTAACGGTATGAGTTCGAAAGAATTTATGTGCGAGGCGGAATGTAGAAATTCACAAAGCTGCGATCATTCGAGTGACTTGAATGTTCCGAGTATTGTGATATTTCGATTTAGTTTTTGTTGAAAGCAGATCCAAAACAAGTAAGGAAATTTCAGTCGGGCGTAACCGACTGTAAGAGGCCCTGTACCAGTTCAAGTCGCCTAACAAACACATTAAATGTTTCCCGAGCTTATGACCAAACACATGACCACTTCTCACTTCAAATTCAATTGCTTATAAAATCATCATTTATTATCCGATTTTGATGAACTTTTTGGATTTTGGCTTAGAGAGGCGTTAACTTTATATTGGTGCACTAAATTTTTTTTGTGCCGAAGAAGTTTTTAGCCTTTGTGGTGATTTTATGGTGAAGGGAGTGGAGGGGTAAAATTTTAAAATAAACTTGTGAAATTCCGGAGCAGTCCTAGTCGAATGCAAAAAACACGAAATCTCTATCTATTACCGTTTTCGAGATACTTTCGTTCATACAGACGGACAGACGGACATGTCTATATCGACTCCTCTATCACTCCTGACCATAATGGGGGTAACTTTGGGCGGTCTCCGACCATTATTTCTACCTGTTACATACATTTGCACAAACCCAATAGGCTCTTGTACCTTCGGTACAGGGTCTAATGATGATAGAGCTGACCAAGAAATATGTTTATATTTTAAAAAATTTATATAATGTGTACTGCAGACTTTGTACGCCTAAGTTGGTGGACCCACTATTATGTAAAACAAGTTGGACAATTTTTTTGTATACCAGCCAGAAGTGTGGGCTCTGAAAGAGCATATTCGGGCGCAAATATTTTAATAAGCGAATATCATTCCATACTTGTGATGGGTAGAAATAAATATAATAAAAATTGGTTTATTAACTCAAGTCTTTATATTTAAATTTTAAAGATAATTTTTTTTATAATAAATTTTTTTTAATTCTTTAAAAAACTGCAAACAAGTCTGCGGCTTTCATTGGATAATTCCAAATAAGTTATATGTGAGTAGCAATCACCCAAACTTATTTTTAGTGATGCATACATTCATTCTGGCACGAGTAACTCACTCGTGCAGTGCTCCACTTTTCACCATATTGTATTTTCACCACGTGATGAGTTTAAAAGTAGTATACTTGTGCTTACTTGCTAGCACTGTTTTGCTGTCAGCATTATTGTTGAAAATTACTTTTTTTTCTCGCTCTCTCTCTCTCTCTCTCTCTCTCTCTCCCTTTCAATGTAGTTTATACACAAATGCCTATTGTAACATATCACAGTAACCTACACACTTCAAGACTACATGGTAGATCGATTTATAAAATTTTTTCAGAGTAATTAACACTCGCACTCAATGGCTTGTAGCATTCTTCATGGTTTTGACATTTTTTTATTTGAATATAAAAGTATTTGCTGATGACATGCAATCTATGCATCATATTCTGCATATTTAAAATTTCATAAAAAAGAAAATCAAATAATTTCCAATATATATAAATTAGTTTTGTGCATATTTATTTATTTCTACCCATACCAAACTTCTTTGCTTACCTAAAAAATACTGCATATCAACACGTACTACAAACAGTTGGCAGCTCCCAACAATATAAGCAATTTGCAACATCTAATACGAGTATCTGAGTAGTCTAACATGCATATTTCAACATATTCTTATTTGCCACACTCAAATTCCAATTTACGTGTAAACAATTCAATATAATTTTCAACAAATGCAAAATTTGACAATTTCCATCCACGAAGCACTGGCGAACGAAACAAAAATGATGCAACGAAACGCACAAGACAACAATTTCTTCAATTTATAACTGAATGAATTTATGATGCAACAAAATAAAATCTACATTCATAAAACTAAATTTTATTTACCATGGAATTTTTTGTAAATAAAAAAAAAAAAAAAACTGTAGAAGCAATGCCAGAGTGTACGAGTCGAAAACGCTTCTCAGCTTTCCTAGACCATTCCATTCCATACCAAGTGCTGCTGCTGCCTGCAACTCATGGGAATCACGTAACGAAGTGCATTGTTAAAATATAATAAAATCGCAATTTTGTGTTCATGTTGCAATGTGGCGTCATATCCTTTTCCTTTAATTTTTGCACGAATTCGCCATTTTCAAAGTTCCGCTCCGCTCTGTTCTATGCATTCGGTTCTTCAAAGTATGTTGCCGCTGCAGTTTTTCTGCTGTACACTATATTAAGTGTATAAATGGGTATATTAAGTGAGTGTATATATATGTAACAGGAGAAAAAAAGGAGCAGAGACCAGACATACTGTATATATGACAAAGAAAAGAAAAGTCACTACTAGGCAGTTTGCGTATGTTTTACTTCATGATATGACTACAGTTTTTAAAAACCTTTTACGCCTGTATTGGGTAACCGATTTAAAAAAAAATAAATATAGATTCTATGGTTATGGTTCAAATGTTAAATTTCTCGCTGAAGCCGATTGTATACTTTGAACCGTCACAAAAAGTGAAATCCCGTAGAAGTTATAGCATAAGATCGTTCCTTTAGAGCATACAGTAAGCTTACAAACTCTTAACCTTCTACAGGGTATTCCATAGCATTATTTCTTATTTGAATTGGTTTGAGTTCATTGCGCTATGGTTCGGTGCACTACTCTTAGATAGTAGTATGGCAGGCAGTATGTACAGCTGCTTCAACCGCCAAAACAGCGCTGTCCACTTGTGCGCAGCTGTTATTGTCGTCGTCGTCGTCGTCATTGCTGTTGTACTGGTTTGCTTTTTTTCCTGTATACGTCATGCAGTTTATAATAGTTTTTCGCTTCATGTCGATGCATTTTACTTACTTATTTTCTATTTTCTATTTTTTTCAAACTTTTATTCCGTGCTTTGTTCTTTTGGTACACTTTTCTATGCACACTCCATAGATTTTAATGCAATTTTCTATGGTTTTATATGCGGATATTTTATTTCGTTGACTGTTGTCATTGTCGCTGCGCATATTCATTCTTTTTTTGAACGTCATCTAGCTGGCTGCCTTCTTTTGGTTTATTTTTGTTTTTTTTTAATTTTTATTTTCTATTTTTGGTCTTTCCAAGTAATACCACCAGTAAATATATTTTTGTGTGGAAATCAACGATGTATATACTTCTCAAGCAACAATGCTGCCGCAGTCCAGCAGTTCTCCACTCAATATACATTCTTTGGTGGCTCGTTTTTCATGTTGGTCCTTGCATTTTCTGTGTGGTAAATATGACGTTGTAAAATATAATGCCTTTGTTTGCGTGCAATAAAAAATGATTACTTTAATTTCCGCGCATCGATGGAGCAAAAAAAAAAAGAAAAAAATAAGGAAAATAAAACTATTGTATAATAAAATGCTTGTCGTCATCGTTGTCCGTCCGTCGTTCTACAGTGCTGTGCAGATTTGGCGTATTGAAAATGAAAATTTGTCAGACGACGATGTCAGCTGTGGCATCTAAATGCGGCGCATGTGGTTTATGATTGAAACTAAGCAGAAAAAATTTTGTATTTTTTCTACAGTTTAATGTTGCAAGTTGCAGAGCGGCAAAAAAAAAAAAAACTTATTAATTAAAATACTTTATTTAAATTTTATATTTTTAAGCAAAATAATTTTAGATATTCACAACAAGTCGATTGAAGTTATCCTTCGTAAAACTATGTGTTAGCGCCAAATTTGAATTTGTTGTGACATTTGTTTAAAGTAATAGAGGGCGCTAGCGTTGCCAATCGCCGAGCACTCCTGCTAGTTAGTTTTCGCGAGTTTTAAGTCAAGTTTAGTTTAAATACTTCCACCCCCGCGAACGCTACGTTTTGTTTGTACATAGTTACGCTTTTATTTTATACGAAAGTTGTTAATATACCCCGTTTGATATACACTAATATTGTATTAAATTAAAGAAGCGAGCGCGCTACAATTATTTATTTTAAATTTATATAAACGCGAGTTTTCATTTATTGTTTTTTCGTGCGAGTGTTTTGTAGACACTGACGACCCTCCCCACCTGTCTGCGCCAGCGTCATCAAATTGGTTTTAATTATATTGGGTGTTCCAAGTGCCTAAGAGCGGCAAAGCGAACATTTTTGGTCCTTCGAACCCGGATAACGCAGACAGAGCGTTTTAAATAAAAATAAATAATTGTACTCATTTTTTTTGTTTAGTACATAATTCAGGTGCGTATATCATATATTTTTGCTTTTAATATTCCCCCTGCGTGCGTTTGCATTTTCGATTTGCCAGTTCCGCAAGTTTTCGGTTGGCATTTGAGTGTTTTTGTGCATAATTTTTGTTGTGCAAATATTCTTTGCCTTTTCTTTGGCGCACTCAAAAAGTTTTATATACACACTCACTTTTCGATTAGAGTGTTTTCATATTGAGTGTTTTTTCGATTTTATATTAGCTTCTATTGGAATTAGAGAGCGGTTTTGATCGGTACCGGTTGAGACGATCAAAACAAACAAGCAAAAAGACAAGAAGAAGCCGCTGCATGAGCGCTGCAGTGTTAAAATTACAATAAATATATTTTAATAAAACACATATATATAGATATATATACATACAAGCACCGTTGCGCCTTCGATTGTTTTTGCATCGGTGCCTTTATATATTTTTTCTTTTGTTTGTTGTGCGGTATACGACCAACCAGAGCAAGGGTCGATATTAAATTTTTTGTAAATTTTTTTTTGTGTGCGTTATATTAAAAAAAAAAAATATTGTTTTCGGGCTGTGTAGTTATTTCAAGCAAGTTTTACTATTTTTTGTACCCCATTTCGAAATAACTGACGCAGCGCCGGTTTTTTGATATAACAAATTTCGCACTTCATTTATTTAAATATAAAAAAAAAAATAAAAATTGTTTTTAAATTTTGTAATCAGTTTTATATTTACTTTTTGGTAACTTAATTTTTGTTTTTGTTTAATTTACTAAATTTTGTAAAAAAAAATAGAAATGGCTGAAAATAGGTATAACCATTGCGCTGACGAACTTCTTCGGTTTGCGGCGCAATGTAAGGAAATGCACCCAGCAGAGCAAACTTCCTTCACAATAAAGTTGTTGAAGGATGAGTTGAAGAGTCTGTGGCGTGCAGTTAAAGTGTCATATGACAAATTAATGTGTCACAAACCAGAGGGCTTAGACAAAGAAGCTGTCATGACAAAGCAAGGCAAATGTTTGAGTGCCTATATGACATGTGGATCCTTGGTGGATACAACATGTTCATTTTTGTCTGAAGAAAGATGTTCAACGAGGGTACATCTTTCGGGACATGGTGAAAGTAGAGATGCCCCAGCTGTGTCACATAATTTTTCATTACCCCCATGTGACACAGATATATTTTTTGGTGATTATAGTGAATGGCCAAGTTTTCGTGACATGTTCACGGCCATATATAAGTCAAATACAAGACTACAACCAGTGGAAAAGTTGTATCACCTCAAACAGAAGACTCGTGGTGAGGCGCGTGAAATCGTGAATAGATCTCCGTTGACCAACGATGGGTTTGAGTTATAGATCTCCGTGGACAGATGCGCTTGTGACTACGTGGCATAAGCTAGACTTCGGAGAATGGCACGGCCATTAAGAAGTTACAGCGTGATATAAATAACTCTCTCTCAAACTTAGAAGCAAATAGCATTAGCATTGAAAATTGGGATGCTATTTTGGTGTTCTTGTGCTCCACTCATCTTCCAGATGCTACCCTTTCTTTGTGGGAGCAGTCAATTAGGGATAAAAGAGCAATCCCTAAATGGAAAGACATGGATGAGTTCTTAACGAGCAGATTTCAAACGCTCGAAACGGTTTTAAATCTGAAAAATTCTTCTAAGTCGACTTCTTTCAAATCGGCCCCTGAGTCGCATCCTAAGCCGAAGCGTTTTCAGACGTTCCAGTCTACGGAAGGAGGCACATGTCCTATGTGTCGTTCGCCGGACCACCAGCTGATTAAATGTTCTAGATTTTTGGCACTAAGCCCGATGCAGAGGACAAACGTGGTAAAAGAGAAGCAATTGTGTTTGAATTGCTTGGCTCATAGTCACATGAGGAACGAGTGCAATAGTGCGCACAAATGTTCAAAGTGTCAGAAACCACACCATACGCTACTTCATTGGAATACTGCTCATGCCCATGTTTCGATTTCTAGCCCCTCTACTTCAGCAGCAGTTCCCAGGCCAGGGTCACCACAAAGTGAAGTAGCAACTAGCAGTAGAAATTTGCAATCATGTTTTGCCTTTTCGTCTAGGAACGTTCTCTTAGGAACTGCTATGGTGCAAGTTTGTCATTCTGGTTCAGTGTTTTTAGTTCGCGCATTAATTGACTCGGGCTCTGAAGGCACGTTCATTTCCGAACGTCTTCAGAGGCGCCTTTCAATTAAGTGTAACCGAATAGAAGCTCAGGTGTCCGGATTAAACGCTTCAGTGGCAGCGAAAGTAGATAGGTCGTGTGTTGTGCAAATTAAATCGCCCCTTGATCCAGATTTTCTTTTAGAGACAAGTGTATTTGTTTTGCAAAAGCTCACTGGGTTGTTACCCAGTAGGAATGTCACTGTGCCCTCAGGGTTGAGTTTTGAGTTCCCCCTAGCTGATCCGCAGTTTTTCAAAAGCGATCAGGTAGATTTATTAATTGGCAGTGACATTTATTCCCAGATAATTAGGGATGGGTTGAAGCACAATGTTTTGGGTTCATTGCTGGCTCAACAAACTGTTTTCGGGTGGATTCTAACGGGTCCACTCTCTCACCCCACCAGGTGCAATACGATTCCTATTGTATCCTGTTTTACCAAGTTAAGGTTGGGTCAGCAATTAGAGAGTATTCCCAATAGGGCTTTGCAGAGTGTTGGGGACGGGTTCTGTGGACGAAACTTCGTCAACACCATTCGAAGCGATAGTGACGTGAAACATGTGGTCACTCTTCCTGTTCGCCCTGAATATCAGTGTGAGCAGCCGCTAGGAGCTTCACGCTCAGTCGAACTAAAGCAGTTCATGAGTAATAAGACAGCGCTTTTCCGGTTCTCAGATTTTAATTATGATGAGAAAGCTAATAAGTGTTTGACCTTGCAGCACTTGTGCAAGGTAGCCCCCCCTGATGTCAATGAGCGACATCAATTGGCTTATCATACATTTTTAAAACCGGAAAGCACCCCTATTTTTATCCAGGATAAATATTCTCTAGTGGCAGATATGTATGTGGATGATGCACTTGCTGATGCTCATGAAGCAGCCACTGCTATTCGCTCACGTGGTGAGCTGATAGTAGCATTGAATTCTGCAGGGTTTTCAATGCGAAAGTGGACTGCGAATCATAGTGGAGTATTAGCAGGGATACCTAGCGATTTTTTGCGGAATGAACTTTTTTCGACGATTGAAGACGCTATTTCGGAAAAAACTTTAGGCATTCGATGGAAGGCTAACGCTGACAAATTTTATTTTACAGCGCAACCCTTCGACACTGAGGTGTTTTTTACGAAATGGGAAGTCTTGTCAGTCATCGCTAGTTTGTTTGATCCGGCAGGCTGGGTAGGTCCAATAGTCGTTTCCACCAACATTTTGTTGCGAACGGATTGGGACGACTGCTTGTCTGCATCTACACAGCAATCCGGGAAAACATTTGTGAAGGAATATGTGCGGATAAATGATATCCAAATTCCTATTTTGGTGAGTTTCTCCTCTATGAGTACATCTCAGTTCTATGGTTTTTTAGACGTGTTGGGAAAATATTATAAAGTTTGTTTGATTTTGAGATTTCAATGGAAGTACCCACAACCGAATTTTGAGGTCGGACAAATTGTGGCAAACCACGAGAAAAATCTCCCCCCAAATGATTGTCGGCTGGATCGCATTGTTGAAACGTACGCAGGGAGGGAAAGCAAAATAAGAAAAAATGGTATTGAAACAGGTCGTGGTGAAGTGACACGTCCTATGGTCAAGCTGGTTGTCTGTATATCGAATAATGGTTTTTTTTTGTTTCGGAACCATAAGTTTAATTACAGCCAACTAATGGAGAGTGGACGAAGACCAGTTCGTGCTAAAAGCACTATTGTTTGTCGCGTGAGCAAAGGCGACAACCCTTTACGGCAATGTCCGGATTTTTTGGCTATGGACTATTGCGGAGAGAAACACCACCGGCTGCTGCATGGGGTGAAGGGAAGGATCTCAATTCCCACCCTGAGCGTACCTCCGTCACCTCCGCGCAAGTATCGCACGCCGGAGGGACGTCGAGCGCTCTCTTCAGCTTTGGAGACAGCCAAACCGCGGTCAGCTCCTCTGCGCAAGTATCGTACGCCGGAGGAGCGTCGAGAGCTGTCTCCAGTTCTGGAGATAGACGAGGTGGTTGAGTTAGATCCGGAGGCTGGGCTACTCAGTGCTGAGGTACCCAGGGCTCTCGCTCCCCCAAACAAGTGAGAGACGTGGTGCACGTCGTCAAAGAAAGCGGCCTGCTGGACGCCGAAACCGCGCTCGATCGCCGGCGCCTAGGAGACCTCGTGTTCCTACGGCGTCGGACCGAAATCGTTCCCGGTGCACAAGCGGCCTCGGCTGTCTGGTGCACTCGTGGTATCACAGAACAATCGGAGAGTGTCGGTTCGGCGTCAATCCCCTCCGATGGAGCTAACCGTTCGCAGTAGGACTGTGTTGAGACCTACTGCGGGTGTCAAGGTTATGGTCCACGGGCGCTTAAGTATCGAATGAGCGTTGCTTGACCCGTGCATGCCCACCTCTACCATCAGCGAGCGTGCGGTACGACGCCTTGGATTGCGAACGACGCGAGCTGGAAACCAAGAATATTGTATGTTGGTTTTACGGTCGAGGTGTGGCCCCAATATTGATGTAAATGATGAGGCACGGGTCGAGCGGGGTGTGGACCGCATACTTCTGGAGAGGGATGTCTATCAATCCGGACCGGATTTTTTTTGATATTTGTTTCTGATTTTTTAATTTTTTTTTTGAATTTTTAATTAAGTTTTTGTTAAATTTTAACTTTTTGCAGTGATGCTGCAAGGCGGGCGGTAATGTTAGCGCCAAATTTGAATTTGTTGTGACATTTGTTTAAAGTAATAGAGGGCGCTAGCGTTGCCAATCGCCGAGCACTCCTGCTAGTTAGTTTTCGCGAGTTTTAAGTCAAGTTTAGTTTAAATACTTCCACCCCCGCGAACGCTACGTTTTGTTTGTACATAGTTACGCTTTTATTTTATACGAAAGTTGTTAATATACCCCGTTTGATATACACTAATATTGTATTAAATTAAAGAAGCGAGCGCGCTACAATTATTTATTTTAAATTTATATAAACGCGAGTTTTCATTTATTGTTTTTTCGTGCGAGTGTTTTGTAGACACTGACGACCCTCCCCACCTGTCTGCGCCAGCGTCATCAAATTGGTTTTAATTATATTGGGTGTTCCAAGTGCCTAAGAGCGGCAAAGCGAACACTATGTAAAACACTTTTCGGCACATCAGCTACCAATCAAGTTTGGGCTCCCATGTAAACCATGCGTGCTGGAGCTCTTTCATCCATTCGAATGAGCTGACAAGCCCAATGCAGTCGCTGGAATTTTATGCGCTGAACTATGTCAATCGAATAGGTCGTACAGCTTGCGCTTCATACGGGACCTAAACTCGCCGCCGACTCTAATAAGACCGAAAAATCCTACGAAGAATCTTCCACTCGAAGATTTCCAACGCTGTCTCGTCTGACTCAATCATGGTCCATGCCTCTGCGCTATACAATAGGACCGGGAGTATCAGCGTCTTATACATCTTAATTTTCTACTTTCGAGAGGGCTTTACTTCTCATTTGCTTAGCCCAAAAAGCATCTGTTTGCAAGCGTGATTCTTCGCCTGATCTCCAGGCCGACGTTGTTGTTGCTGGTTATCTCGGAACCAAGATAGACCAAAATTTCTATAACACTGTAGTTGAAATTCTCCATCGTCACTGACGGATTGAGGGATTTCGAGAAGACACCAAGTACTTTATCTTGTCCTCATTCAGCGCTAGACCCATGAGCCGAGACTGGTTTTCAATCTCTGAGAACGCCTTGCTGACTCGCCGTTCCTGTGTACCGATGACTTATTCCGTTGTAGTTGGCTCAAATAGCGGGGTCCCCTTTTTTGAAGATTGGACAGAGAACACTGGGTATGCGTTCAGCGGACCATATCTTGCATAAAAGTTGGTGCATACTCCTAACCAACTCTTCGCCGCCTGTCTTAAATAACTTAGCTGGCAGCCCATTCAGCTTTTTAATAACTGAATCGACCTCGTTATAGTCCGGTGGCTCTACAATAGTG
Organism: Leucophenga maculata; assembly: GCA_035044805.1. Taxonomy (NCBI): domain Eukaryota; kingdom Metazoa; phylum Arthropoda; class Insecta; order Diptera; family Drosophilidae; genus Leucophenga; species Leucophenga maculata. Next base: position 1,223,480 of record JAWNNP010000500.1, read on the forward strand.
CCATCATTAACTGGTGGTCCCGTTGTCATTGCTCTATCGGCGGAATTGTGCGCTTCATCGCCTCCGAGTAGGTTGGAGAAATTACATCTCCATAATCTCACTGATATCTGTTCATCCGTTAGCAGATTTCCATTCTTATCCTTACAGAAAGTTACTCCGGGTTTAAAACCTTTAGTCAGACGCTTGACCTATTGATAGATTTTTCGAGCTTCATTTATGTTACGTAACCTCAAACTGCCGCCTTTCTTGCTCCTTTTTCTTGTGTCGTTTGGCGTTTCTCCTCTCTCCGTTTCTTTCGACATCGCTCTCTAACAGCTCGCGTTGCTCTCGACTGCAAAGTTCGCTGATTGAAAGCGTTCTTCTCTGCAGTAACATTGCTAGACTCCTCGTCGTACCAAGAATTCTTCACAGGTTTTGTATAACCAATGACATCCTTAGCAGCCCTATCCATAAAGCGGGTGATATGTTTCCACATATATCTCCAGAAGACGTAGAGGGTTCCCGGAGCAGTCGGGAGAGTGTGTTTGAATAGGCTGCTGCGGTCTGTTCTGATTGTAGCTTGACGACGTCTAGCTTTCGTTGCATTTTCTAAAAAATTTCTTAAATGGAAACACATTACTCAGCATAGGATATCTAAGACTTCTAACGGTTTACCTTATGAACAAAAAATAAAAGTGAGTCTCCTCAGAAACTGAGTCTTGACCCTATCTAGAAGAGGATGAGACAAGTATGAACTTATTCTGTATTTATCCGGATCTACTCTACTGTATAGCTATTTCAAAACGACTGACTCGGTGAGGAAAGCTTCATTAAGAACGCTGGCAACATCGGGGTGGAACACAAAAGACATAAAAAGTATATTGCAGTGTCCGCTTATTTATCAGGACTGTGCTCCAGGTTATAGAGCCACTGATCTTTAGATCTTAGATAATACGCAAATGGCTATTCGAGCCGATTTCGTTTTGTCGTTATGGTCCAAGTTTGATATACTCAAAATTAAAGTTTATTCGTATTAAGCAGCTTCTGTAGACTTCAAGCAATAAACATCCAAGAAAGCTAAACTCTTGGCATGACATTGTAAAAACTAAAATGTTTTAACTTTAAAACGCAGTACAAACTAATTATTTAAGTTAGTTAATGAGCAACAAACTTGAGGTTCTTTTATTTTCTGCTTAACTTTGACCTACTCTAAAATTTTTATTTTTTTAATTCAAAGCACAAAGTCTTTCGCTATAAAGATAAACTTTTGCAATTAGATATATACTTGTATTAAGTTAAAAAAAAAGAAGAAAAGAAAACCAATGCAAGAGGTACATCAGGTGAAGGTGAGTCGTAGTACAGAAATTCCTTCCGTAATGCAATACAAGTAGTAAGTACAAAGAAAGTTGAGTTGAAACGAAAACTGGCCATGAGTAATTAACTTTTGTAATTAAGCTTTGACTTAACAAGCAGAATTGCAAGTCTAAAATAACAAGAACAAATATGCAGGACAAAAATATCAAATAATAACAATCATCCATAATTGTAAAAGAGTCCAAAACAACGAAGGACCGCGACGGAAACGCGACTACAATTAAAAACCCAATTGAAGTTTCTACCAAAAAATAAGCAAATAAAATTTTAAAAATTCTTTATAAAATTGTTTTTATCTGGCGTGGAAAATCTCTACTCGTAGCATCGTAGTGTATTCGATGTAGTACAGTGGTGTGTATTGTTTGAAATAATTTATAAAAAATTTGTGAAGAATAATATTTATAATAGAGAAGTTTCATATACCTGCTAAGTGGGAAAGTGACCTTGAGTCCTGTTAGCACTTATTATTGAAAGTTTTGGAAATTCAAGAACATCAAATTGGATTTCGTACAAGAGGCAACACTACAAAGGAGCTCTACAGAAGAGTAAACAATATTTTGGAGCATATGATGCATCAAACCTTTGATCGTGTGTGGCATATCATACTGAACTGCTGGATAAAATAAAACACCAGCTCCAAACTATGTCCTACTACGCTCCTATATAGATGGAAAGGAATTTCGCGTTAATTCTCATTTACCTGCAAGTTGGTGTCCCCCAAGGCAGCTTGCTCCGTAGATGTAAAAGTAAACCCACCGAAGATACTAATTGCAGATGATATCTGTGTCTTTTACAGATCAGCATGCGAGCAAGAAGTCTCAGACGTTATGCAAGAGTACTTTCATGCCCTAGAGGAATGGTCTAAAGCACCATTAACACAAACAGTGTTAATTGCAAAAATGTGTATTACTCATTAAGAAGAGACAAGAAACCACCATTTTAAACCGCTTTTTCACACTGAGAAGGCGAATTACTGTGGACTTTTTTTTTTGTTAATTTTTCAAAGCACACAAACCACTGTGCCACGTGCCAAATTTCCACCAAAAATCACACTGCTGCCAATTATTGTTTAAATGAAGGTAAAACGCACACAAAACACCAAAAACAAAATATAATCTGATTAAAGCAACAACAACAACAAATACTTATAAGCAAACACTACGGTTTAACATTAACAGAAACCGCAGTTGAACTTCTTGTATCTATTTTTTGTATCTAACCACTTTAGAACGCCTGGCCAAACCAAAATTGTTACGGGTAAACTTTTCGAATCACTGTCAGTCAGTCAGTCAGTCAGTCCATGAAGTAAATGCAGCAAAACTTGGCAGTCACCATTGTTAGTTAATCTTTGTACAGCTATAAAAATTGTATAACAAATCTCAAAAGCAGCCAAAAATCGGGTAGGGTAATGCGAAACGAAATTCCTTAACAAAAATCTTGCTATTCGTTAAGTAAGTAGTTTAGTGTTGCTTTGGAGCGATTTGTGGGTTAACTAAACCGAAAAATCATTAAGCGTAACCCCTTTTGGGTTCGTTCTAACAAATTCAATCTTCCCCACTTTCTAATGACTTCAGCTTTGAGTCGCTTTCATTACTGCCACATTTGGCAATGTCCTTCCGCTTTTGTTCTTTAGTTGTGTTTATTCGATGCTGCTGATGCTACTGCTGCACCTTTTTTTTCCTTTGTTTCTGTGCTAAGGAGACAATTTGCGCCATAATAGTCATTGCGGTGTTATTTCTTGAAAACGGAAATACCAGCACGAATAAAACCAACTACAATTCCAAACTACAAATAACTTTTTAATTGCAATTAAATAAGTAACAAGTTTTTATATGTTTCTTGTTTGTTTGTTTGTTCGTTTGTTGCTGTGCAGTGTATACGTTTGTAGTTTTAGAAATTGTATTTGAGTTGATTATTATGATAATGCTGTGCTCTGCTGAAGAGTCCTTTTATAATCTTATAAGATTTAACTTCAATTTAATTTAGTTCATTGTTTCGCAGTATTGAGTTATGCAGTTTTATTTGTTAATTTGTTTGTTTAATGAGTAGAATGAAGTTGAGTTTAGTGTAGTAGGGTAAATAAGGATAGATGTACGTACGGAGCAACGAAGATGTTTATTTCGACTAAAATATCACCAAGAGAATACGCAGTTCTAATCGCTTCTTTCGAAATTAAAAAACCAGACACAATATTAAGTGCATCTACAGAAGTGTTTTTCATTGCGCTGGTATTACACATTTTTTAGCAACGTGGCCAACAGACCACCAAGTCAACTGATGCTGCAACCTTCGTCCTTTCGCAACACCCACATATACACTTACATCATGACAACCACTTCAATCACAGCTCATCATGCGTTCGTATTCATTCGATGCCTCGTCACTTCTGCTGCCAATTTTCACGTTTCAAACATGAGCCATACTGTGTATCGCACCGTCACCCATCTCCAACAACAACAGTTGATACCAAGTTAACCAATGCCACAGTGCAAAACTTCAAATAGATTTGCGTGTGATTTTCAAAAATACGCTTTTGATTTTCGGGGCAAGCACACACACACACACACACACACATATTGCAGAACGAACAAACGATTGACGCAAGAAAGCACCGGAAATGGCACGAATGCGAAATTGTGCATCGCAAACTCTTGACAGATGTATCTCCGATATACGGATGTGCGAATGCATCTACTGTATGGCTTGCAATGTTGCTGCGATTGTTACGATTTTTACTTTGTAGTATTATGGCTGTATGCAATTGTAAAATGTTCGCATACAAAGGCTCTATGTACTATTGGATGCATGCAAAATTTCTGATTTCCCCAAACGGAAATTGATGGTGTTTGAGCAGGAGCAGGCAGCAAGAACATCAGACCGACAGACAGACAGACAGACAGACAGACAGACAAGCGAACAAATGTATAGGACAGCAGACATCAAAGCGCAAGCGTAACCAACAAGAAATACTCAACAATCGTTCATTCATTCATGCATTCATACGATGCAATGGGGCGTCAGTTAGAGATACGAGATACGCTACATCATCCCACTACATTCAACTTAGTGGGTGTTGGAGTGAGTGGAGGACACTCATATGCCAACATAGCTACACATACCTACGACTGTATTTGTCATTTTCAGTTACGAGTTAACAATTGCGAAGTTTTGTTTATTCGGATGTCACTGGCAATAACAAGAGCAACAACAACACCAACAACAACTACAATAACAACGATAACAAAACCAACAACAACAACAACAGCTAAGCCACAGCAGTTCGGCTCGATTCGGTGCGGATCACTGCGAACATACATGTAGACATAGTTGTATACGGTATTGCAGTTTGCAGTGCAGGGTGTTCAAAAAAAAACAATAAAGTTTCAGCAATCTACTTGAAAATGGAAGTATCACACTTCTAAAGGATGGATCTAGAGGGTATAGCCTGTTGAGTTTTCTGTTGGAGGAACTATTATAACAAGAGATTAATGGTTAGGATATTAGGATGATAAAAAAGTTTCTTTCGTGTATGGCTTTGTCGGTGTAGAGGTGTATGGGGAATGGTAACATTCGAGAAACTGCGACGCATCTTGCTCTGAAATAATTAAAGAATCACCCGATTCATCTTTTTAGCTGTGCTTCAGAGCTATGCAGACTATGCCCAAATGGGTTTGAGCATGTTCATATACAGCAACCACTTCTTAGTAGTTAACCTTAGGCTGGATCGTCTTCATTACTTTTAACTTGGCTTTGGCTTTGAGTTACTTACGCTTTGACAAAATCTGGGGTCACCAATTTAGACATCGCCATAGGTTATTAAGAGGATTATATCGTGCCATTAGATCAAATATGATGAGCGACGACTTTTCAGCGCTTACCGCTATGCTCCATTTTGTTAGCCATAGGCCCAGGATATCAAGCTGAGCTTTCAAAATATACGAGGCAGCATTGAAATCGCTTCAAGTCACAAGATAAGCAATGTCGTCAGCATAAATGCCTACTACTTGAGATTAAACCTAACTAATTCCCTCTATTAGATCATATATGAAGCGCGATGACCTTTCAGCGGTTACCGCTATGTTCCATCTAGTGAGCCATAGCCCGGAGACATCAAGCTGAGCTTTCAAAATATCCGAGGCAGTATTGGAGTTGCTAGAAGTCGGAAGAAAAGTGCGCATAAGTTCTTTCTACTAGAACTGCCCGCTGTACATCTGCTTCTAAAGATGTTATTTCTTGCTCGACTCCAGAAACTGATAGATCGGTGTGGCTGTTTTAATTTGAGCTTGGAGAGGAGGACAGAATTGAGTAATACTGCTAAGCTACAAAGCTTTTCTTCAATTCCCATTAGAATACATCTCAAAAGTCGTTGACATTGCTCTGAGGTTTCATGGATGCGTGGGAAACCTTAGAGCAATGTCATGGTGATGGTCTGGAATCAGCCTTTCTCCAGTTTTGGCAATAATCTCTTTCGAGTATTTTAGAGAACATTGTCAATAGGCTTACAGATCGATAGAAAACTACTTAATGTGCTGGATTTCCAGGATTTGGCATTTTTACTGAGATTGGAAGAAGCTCGATGCAGCTAAGCTTAATAGGTTTCCCATCCATCCCATCATATTCCCATAAATATGTTATATTAAGACATTGAATCTTCTCTTGTATATCATGAGAGTAATTGGAAGATCCAAAGGTCATTGAGAAACTACAAAGTCTTCTCTTCGTCGTATGAAGAACAATTATACAATGGAAATGACGCTTCCAACTTGCTCGGCAAAGACTTCAGCTTTGTCTTTGTCTAGACTCAACTCGCGTTATAGACTCATTTTCGTTGAACAAATTTCTCGCCCTAAAGAAATTTACAAGGAGCTTCGCTATATAATTTACACCCTGACATTTGGTTATTTTTCAGACACTCTGAAACCTTTACTCTTCAGCTTCTAGACTGAAGTTTGATATGCTAACAATTTCTAAGACTAAAGGCCCAAGACATCAAGCTTTCAAAGTTTGAAACAGCGCTGGGATAGCTGAAAGTCGTAGAGTAGACCTACTTCCACCTGTGGAAATGCCTTCCTCGATGAAATGCTTGTCTTATATCGAGGAATGCCGCTAAAAACCTCACAAGTCGATGACATTGTTCTTAGGTATCATGGTTGCCTCCAGATTTGTTAAAAATATTCGCAAAAAATCTCTTTCGAGTATTTTTATAGATCGATAGAAAGCTATGTCCGTTTGGGTCGGAAATGTCCAGTTAAAAACTTGGTTGGAATTTTCATTTTACTTCTATCTACTCTTTTCTTACTATAAGATCCTAACAGTGTTCTAAATATCTAACCCAAAATTTATCCTTCTTCACAATTTTTCTAAACTTGCCTGTTCCCATATCCCAAAAAAAGTTCTGGTATTTCTTGCTAAATTATTGGCAATGGTCGACTCAGCACCCACTCTATTGTTATTCTATTTAATTTAACAGTTTCTAGGTTAGAATTTCAAGTAATATTACCAAAAGCATGGCGTACAGACAAGAAGATTCCAAGCTGGTCATTTTTGGTATAAGATAAATCTCGGGAATATTGGATAAATGTGGTACTGGTTAGGGTTAAAGTTAGCGAAGATTCACGATTGGTACAAGAAATGAAAGGAATTGCTTAATGAGGGAGAACCTGGCACTGGTTAGGATTTAAGTTGAAGTAAATCGACGTTTGAGATAAGAAATGTTTTATGAGGATGCGCTACTATATTAAAAGTGATTTTCTAAACACGAACACATCAGCTCGAAGAGGTCCATGATTTTTGTCCATAAAAGTAGCTTGAGCTTAGTTTACTTTATATTTTCTAAGAAAATTCCAAGAATTCTAACGACTTACATAATATCTTAAGAGGTTATGAACTTTAGTTCCATAGGTACAATCCGTAAACCAAAAAGAAGTCGATGTTCCTTTGGATCAAATAAATTCATCCAGCACGATATTCTTCAGATACTGCTAATGGCCTCTGGTTAGTCCCAAAAATTAAAAAGAAAATTGCAGCTGCAAATCTTGGAGAGTTTTTGTTAAAATTTCGGTAACTTCCTTGGAGAGAATCAGAGAGAAACAAGGTGTCAAATGTTGCCTTGCAAATCCGAAGGAAGGTTTTACTCACGCTGGCCGCTCACTACGAACTCTAAATAGTACTCTTTTAACTCTAAATAGATCTAGTTGATCTTCACGCACTTAAAAGCTTCTCGGTGGACTCAAGATTTGATCTAAAATGACTCGTAAGTGTGAGAGAGATGGCCAGTTAGTACAAGTGTTTTTTATATATATTCAATCAAAAACGATAGTTCTTAAGTATTTTAAAAGCTCTTAACTGTTCTTCTTAAAAATTTTCTCCACTCATTGAAACACCCTGTACACAATCGCGTTCGTATGCCCGTTTGTTAGTTAATGGGAAAGGAAACATGTAAGTGACACAATTGGAATGAAAAACGACTGTCAGCCGAAGGGACTAAGTAAGTAAGAGCGAGAGGTTAATTCGTTCGAGAGTGAGAGTGAGACAAAAAACAGGCGCGCTTCCTTTTCGACTACAAATACATACAAGTTGTAACACTTTGTGTCACGCCGCGCGTTATTTGCAACTTCCGCTGACTCTCTCTCTCTTTCTTTCTTTCGCTCATGCAGCTATGGCATTTTTTCAAACGATTTACCTTTGCAATTTTGCGATTTTACGAATGTGAAATGAAACGAAGCGAAAATCAGTTGTAAATAACTTCAAATTGGAAATACAATGTACGATGTATGACATGCGATGCGATGCGATGTAATACAACAATGCGCTTTCGATTTGATTAGAAGTTGTTTGCCAATGGATTGACGGATACTATGAGGCTGTAAATCCAAATTGCTTTGTTGCTTTGATAATAAAGCTGCTTGCTTTATTTTAAAACAAGTTGGCAGCGCTACAAAAAATAGTTCACCATACATTTTATAAGGTATAATGAAAGTAAACCATAATTAAAAAATTTCAATCTTTCACTTTAATTAAATGTAACACATTTTCATATGCTAAAAATTTTTAGCTCTAAAAAAATACAAGGAACTAAAATATGCCACAGAAAAGCGCAAAAAAAAAAAAAAAAGACAGGAAAATGTAAAATAAAAACGCGTTGACAGGTCAAAGCAATTATTTTCTGCAAAAATATGAAAAATAGCGCCAAAAAAAAGGGAGGAAAAAAATATGAATAACGAATGCAAAACATTTTTACATTTTAGCGCATAATATTTGCTGCCTTTCTTCATTTTCGTCGTCGTCGTAGCAGTTGTCATATGCACATGGAAAAACAATATGAAAATGCATTTTCCACGAAACATAAAGTGAAAAAAAGCAAAAAATTCTACAAGAAATTATCATATATTCTGGCAAAATGTCCAGAAAAACAAAAGCAAAATGGCAAAAAGTCCATTTGTGGCATTTAATTAAATGAAATGTGCTCCATTTTCGCTTTTTACAGGACGCCGTAGGTCGAGTGGAAAAAAAGCTAAAAAGCTAAAAAGCTAAAGCTAGAAAGGTGTTAATGCGTCTATGAATTTTATATATTAAAAAAAATTATATTCTTTTTCCATTACACTTGCACATCCTTTTTTTCTCTTCTAATTTTAGTACTTCTTCCAGCCACGTAATGGTAATTAGGCTTGGTGAAATCCATTAGTTGAACGTTGCTCCAAGAAATCCTACACCAGTCTCGTTCGCTAGTGAAACAGCTGCAATTAAAGTACAGCTTGCACTTATTTATGGCCATAATTTGAGCAAAAAACGGGAAAACAGGATTCCATTTAATTTTGTGCCTTTTAAATTTTTCTCTTGAATGCTTGAAACCAGGAAATGAGCCTGTACTCGGGAAATTTTGAGATAATATAAATTGATTGTTATGAATATTGAATCTACGAACGAACTTTTGTGAGGACATATTTTTGTACGAAATATTAACTGCGAGTATATTGGATTAGTATCGAAAAAGTATCGATACTTTTATTCGATACTCATACAGTTATAGATATTTCGCACGGAATAAACTAAAAATATTATTTATAGTCAATATCAAAAAAATAAAAATTAAGTATCGATACTTTTATTCGATACTCATATCAGCTATGTTTAATACGCACAGAATGTATTAAAAATATTATTAACATTGTGTACAGTCAATACTAAAATAATATGAGTATCGATACTTTAATTCGATACTTATATTAGCTATGTTATTTCATTTTGCACGGAACCGCAAACAGTAGTTACAGTATATGTCAATACTTAAAAATATACAATAAAAAAAATTTAGTACCGATACTTTCATAGCATTTGAAATAACTGTATTTGAAATAACTGTGCATAGAAGCAATAATAGTATATAATAAAATTATTTCAGAAATAAAAATGTGCTCTAGAAATGCTTCAAAAAATACAAATTGAGTATCGATACTTTCAATCGTTAAATATGTGAACTATATACAATAGCTATGCACATAACCGAAAAGAATACTTAAAATATTTATATGTCAATAAAAAAAAAAAAAAAAAAATTAAAAATGTAGTATCGATACTTTCATACGATACTTATAAAATATTCCACGTAAAATACTTTCATACAATACTTATGTAATATGCTCTTTATAATATTTTCTTACGGAATCAAAAATGGCACAAACAATAAAAAAAACTGCTTTTAAACTACTCGAAAAAAATCAAATTGAGTATCGATATGTACTTTCATTCGATAGATATGTTTGCTAACATATATGAAATAAATTCGTACACAGTACTGAAAATAATACTTACATTTTTTAAAAATCAATACTGAAAAATGAAATAAAAATTTAGTACCGATACTTTCATTCGATACTTTTATTAACTATAGGAAAGAACTTCGCATGTTACTGGAAAGATTACTAACATTATTTATATATTAATACTTAAAATAAATTAATGAAAATAGTACATATATCGATACTTTATTACGATACTTATATTAAGCACATGAAATAATTTCACACTAGATTACGCATCAAGATATATTTCTCCAATATATTGCGTTCGAGCATAACATTATTTAAAAAATTAAAATATTTATGGTCTAAAAAATACAAATTGTGTATCGATACATTCAATTGTTAGATATGTTAAATAAATAAAACAACTTCACACAGAACCGAAAACAGTAGTTATAATATTTATAATATAATATGTATTTATATTAAAAAGTCAATTAAAATGAAGTATCGATACTTTCATACGATACTTATTTAATATGCTATATAAAAGAACTTCTCACGGAATCGAAAATGCTAGAAATATACTTAAAAATACTGCGCTTAAAGTACATAAATAAATATTCTAATTAAGTATCGATGCTTTCATTCTATATATATATTAACTAAATATTTGAAATAACTACGCACGATACTGAAAATAGTACTTACATTAGTTATAAATCAATACTAATTATATAAAATTTTAGTACCGATATTTGTTTTCGATACTTTTCTTAACTATATGAAATAACTGCGCAATATACTGAAAATAATACTAATAGTTTTTTAGATATAAGTACTTAAAAAAAAAAAAAAAAAATTATATATCGATACTTTATTACGATACTTACATTAGGTACATAAAATAATCTCGAATTGAACCAAAAACAATACATATATTATCTATTTTCCATACTTAAAGAAAATGGATATTGGATATCGATACTTTCAAACGATACTTTTGTAATTACTATTTGAAAAACCTACGCATATGCGCATTTATTATAACTCGTGTTCGCTACTGTTTGATATTCAACCATCATCTATATAGCAAATTGAGAGAGCGAGAGAGCTGTTGTCTGAAATGCAAATTGAGAGAGAATAAGCTCTTTTTGAAAGCTTTACTTAGAAATTAACTACATTAGACCCAATATTTTAGAAAAAAGATGGCATTGTGCAGTATGTTCCATTGACTCACAAGTCAATGCATTTTTCCCACTTGAATTCCGTTTCACTATGCTCACTATTGAAGTTGAAAATGTACTATACACACACGCGTGCTCTTTATTAATGTCTCTTCAAAATCCAACGCAATATAATAATATGAAACAATAAATCATACATGATGCAAGCTAAAAAGCAAATTAAAGCCAATAATATGGTATTATGTACATCCATGGCATACGGATTATTATTCGGTTGCTCCGTGTCGAACGCCGTGTCATTGACAACACCGAAATAGAGAACAACAATCGCAATTACAATACTCAATTTGCAAATCCACAGACACGAGCGTTCGAAGCGATTCATGGCATTTGGATTATTGCCATTCTGCCATGGACCGAATAATGGCTGGAAGAGAAACCAATTATTAAATTCTTCTTCGAAACGACTCTTGAAGCGATTCTTGCATTTATCCGGCTGACGTTGACGTGTGGGCGTGGAATAGTACCGTGAACGTAGCCAGCTTGTCGAACCGCCATATATCCAACGACGCACCTTAAAGGTTTGGCTCTCCTTACGTTTCAAATCGTGTACAACAACACGACTGCAATACCACGAAGGATAACGTCCTTGACGATCCAATTCAATGCGTAATACTGTCGGCAATTTGATGGCATCCGAGCCCAACGTAAGTGTACACATGGAATTTCTGGTGATTTTCGGATGTTCCGGATCTTGATTGACATGATATGAGACTTCAGGTTGGCCCTGCGACTTAAAATACAAAGCTATATTTGCCGTAGTACCGGCATTTTCATGTCCACCAGTGCGCAGTACAATGACAACATCCTCACCGACCGATACCTTCACCTTTTCCTGCACGGGAACACCACAATTCAGCAGCGATTCCTTTTGATGTGCATTCACATTGCCCACATAGGTGATCAGCATGAATATCAACAGTAAGAAGAGTAGTACATACACAGCAATGAGTATATAATTCACCTCCATGATCGGATGCAACATGGTATCGGTAAGCGTTTTAGGAAAGGCTAAATAAATACGCGGCGAATAGGCGCCCAGACCATGACACTTGCAACGCATTGTGTAGTTGGGACTATTATCGACCATGGTGCGACAATAATTTGGCGTCCAGCCGGGATCCGAAGTGCTATTGACCCAATCGGTGCATTCGTAAACCTCCAGCATGAAGGAATAATTGAGCGCTGGATTGAGCGGTGTATCCGCATGTATCTCTTCATCCGGTCTTATATGTGAACGAGCTTTCGTTGAAACTGTTTTCGCGAGTGTTGAGATAAAAGCCGCAGCATTCGTTTGACAGTGATTTGTGATGCGTATGCGTTGCGTCGAGTTCTCACCACCCATTATTACGCAACCCTCTCTGTGTATCTCAATGCCAGATGGTGGCTTATGCAATTTAACCATGACATACATGGGTGCTGTGGCATTGACCACGGTTATAACGAGTACCGAATTCCGACGCAAATGCGCCTTATACGTGTGTACATGCAAACGTGATTGCAACGTGCCACGCATTAACCATTCGTCCATGATGGGATGTGACGTTGTGGCACTTGTCGAGAATTCAATGGGATTTGAAAGTTTTAATATGCGTTTATGATATTCACTCTCGCCACTAACGGCATAGATGACAACAATGCTACTCGAACACGGCACCGTCTCGGGATACCACCAAAATTGACCGGGTCCAAACGGCTCGGTGAGTATTTGAAAGATGACATGATCCGACTGCAATTTAACGCCTAATTCTTCCAATAATTCGGCCGACAAGGAGATGTTCACCAACTTGTCAACACTTTCGATATTCTCTCTTGCGGCATTCATGAGCGCATGTGCGGCCAGTGAAGTGTTCTCCACTCGGGCCGATGTGGCAGCATCATAGGCATTCAGTTTCTTAGCGGCCAATATGCCCAGCATGTGTATGTTGCGTAGACTGCTGCGCGTCACATGCAGCCAGTGTGCTTTCTTTGTACATATATCCGGATCGAAATTGCCGAGCAGTTCATAGCTTTCAATGCCCTCCTGGCCCTTATTGCATTCGTTGTCCGTGCTGAAACACATGGCAGGCATATGATCTTCCACCCAAATACTTAGCTTGTATATAATGAAGACCAAATGATTGTTCAACTTCGTATAGGTTGAGTGATGCAAGAACTCATCATCGTTGGCAACTTCCTCGAAATTAACTGCAGTTTTCTCCAGAAATTGTGCTATTAGTTCAGCAATTTTATGATCTGGTTCAGTAATACGTTCCATGACGGTGGCTATCATGAAAATCATTTGTTCCAGTTGTACAGCCGTCGACGGTTGATAGGGTTCCATCTGTTTGTATAGTATTTCCAAGAGCTCAAAGTTATTCGCTTTATTTGCCGCGACATGTGCTAAGATGAAAGCACGCTGCCATTCACCATGTTCCAGACGATAACTGAGATGTGTTTCCAGATGTTCATCGAAAAAGTATTGCTCAAATGATTCGACTTCACTGTCTATATCGAAAGCTTCCACATGCACCTTCAGTTCAATGCTTATGCATTGCGAGAGTGCATCACAAACGAGTACTTGTATCAATTTCGTTTGTGGCAGATACAACTTAAACATGCCCGTATGCACGTAGGATGTAATCGGTACGTTCAAGGGTACACTCTCCACGCGATATTCGATTGGTAGATTATCTGATTTAAACTTGCTGCACGTTAATGTAAATACCGTTATAGCCTCACGACCTCTTGTCGGGCGTATGGAACAGTTGCCATCGATCGGTCCCTCATCCAAACGTAAATAGATCTCATTCGTTGTACTCATGTTGCCGGATTGTATCTCAAGTCCAATGCGTGCATATGTTTCCTTGTCATCGTTCACCACATTGCTGACAAAATGAAATTTATTCGTTTTGTGCAACATCTTCGTGACACGCTGATCATTCATTAGCCAGTTAAATTGACCAATTTCAATGCCTTTACTATCATAGGGACAACCGATGCAATGTCCTTCGTAGTGTACAAATGAACCCGGTAAATATTGTCCTAGACGACAATTATAACGGCAAATAATATCCGCTACTATAACATCCTCATCAACGACTGTGACCATTTGTTCAGCCTCTTCGGCTACGTGTTCAAACATCTGCGATTCTAAAATCAATGAAAAGAGATAAATCTTGCCTGGCACCAGTGTGTTCGGTGGTATCTCCAATGTTGTGCCTTTAATTAGAAGAGAAATTGTTATGGATTAGTTAGTAATAAGAGATAAGTTAAAAAGAAAAGAAAATTGCAAGCGAAAAAGTTGGTGAAAAAAGTTCAGTTGGAGAGCTCGGATAATTGAGAGGAGTACATTGACTAAAAATGATACAAGAAACAGTCGAAAGAAGAAGTTTTCTTTACAGAAATCTTAGAAATTGAAGCGAAAAAAATGAAGATGAGAGGATTGGCTCAAAATGATGTAAGAAGCAGTTGAAGAGCTCGGGTATAGTTGCAATCATTGTGCTCCCAACACAGAAGAAGTGTTCCTTACAGAAACTGTAGAAATTGAAGCAGGAAAATGAAGAGGAGAGGATTGACTTACAATGATACAAAAACTAGGTGGAGAACTCATATATGATGCCAACAATGTGCTCTCAACACAGAAGAAGTGTTCTTTATAGAAATTATAGAAATAGAAGCGGGAAAATGGAGAGGACAGGATTGGCTTAAAATGTTACAAGAAGCAGTTGAAGAACTCGGATGGAGTTGGAATCATCTCAAGACAGAATAGAAATTTTTCGTTACAGAAATTCTTAAAGTTGGAGCGAAAAAATGAAGTATAGAAGATTGGCTTAATTTGATATAAAAAAATATCGGAGAAAATTGGCCATTGACACATTGAACATTATATAATACTTTAGAGCATTTATAATGGGGTGTTGTGTGAGCAGATATTGCTTGTGACTTCAGGAAGGATGGGGCACGAGGTATCAACAACATCTATGATTGCATATGTCAGGATGTGTTTTGTCTCGCATGGTGAGAGATAATTAAATTATTGTTGCATCTCTCGTTCTTGATATCGGTGGTCGATCCCAAGCCTGAAGAATCATTGAGCTGTAGCCGGAGGACTGCTATTAGAGAATAAGCTAAGTAGAAGCAGGTAGCCGGTAACAAATGATAACTTGAATGGAACTCGAAAGGATTAGGGCCAATACTTGGTATAATTATCTGTACTCAACAAAAATTATTCAAGTATCGATATATTTTTTTCTATAATAACTGTAATGAGTACTTTTCGAGAGATACCAACAAACATGTGAGCTCATGCTCACGAGCGAGAGCAGAGTTGAGTTGCCGTGAATAGCTGAATAAGTGAGTTTTACTTTAAATATTAATTATGATGCCTCTGGTGAAAAAAACACTTCTTAAAAAAAAGTACGTCGAGTAAGCACGAAGAAACATGCAATTCACCAAATGGTGAAGTTAGTACATCACACCACGAGTTCACCTCAAGAACAATAATGTGCACAAAACGTGATATTTTTATATTCGAAGATGATGAAGGTGGTAAAAGAAGCATTTGAAAATACCAAAAAACGTACTAACAAAATTTCTCTCATCGAGGAACATATTTAATTTTACGCTACCCACGGTCGATGCAAAGGGCGCCATCTCCATTATTTGAAGTATTTTTAGTAAACCAAAAAACTCGAATATAAAGGAAAACAATTTAACGACTTATTCTATAAACATCTTCAGAATCAAGCTCTCTAGGGACATAAAGTTTCTGAAAGACCAAAACCGTTGAAAATTTTAGAAAAAAAGTTTACACTTGTTAAAATAAGAAATAACAAAACCTGCAATTGAAGTTATTTTTCTTAGCAATGTAGTCTTTGAAGAGATCGAGCAGGAAAAGTCAATTCCCTACGAAAACTAGAGACCTTTTTTATATATGGAGTAAAAGGTGTAATTGCTGCATAAATTGCTTCTTGTGGCTATGAGTTCCGAGATGATGCACAATTGGAGGAGAGTTAAAAACAAACTTTAAAACCTTAATATACCAATGTTCCCAGATGGGTGGTGTGTGTAGCTCTATTGAACTCTCCTCCTCATAGTGAGCACGGGCTAGTTAATAAATCGATCTTAGGAGAGTGGGGTCCACTTCTTACAGCGTGTCATAGCCTATCCAACTTCTGTATTATTTCTGTATATTTGAAAAAATTAATACAGTTTTCCTGACTCGAATATTTTTCATCGTTAATATACAGGAAAAGAAAGAGAGTCAATAACTCAAATATCGACCAGGCATGCCATTCCCGAGATATACGAGCTTGACATATCAAAATCGGTTCAGCCGTTTTATTCGTTTAACTAAAATAGCGAAACACCGCATTTAAAAGCAGTCAATCTATCTCCGATCAAACAAAGATTTCTCCTATGTGACCCTTGACCATATATTTGCAGCCCTTAGCAATGACGTTTCTCACAACCACGTCTGAGGGAGCGTTTTCAACATATGAGCTTTCTTTAAGTCAGTCGGTCCGATGAAACTGGGTTTGGAATTGCATGGATTGGTCTGTAGTTTTGATTGCTTAAACGTGCATAGCTCAAAACGTATTGAACCGATTTTGAAAATGTTCTTTATTTTTGAAAACTAAATGAATATTATTTATAATGAAATGTTGATATTTTCCTTTTGTAAGTGAAATTTAGAGAAGCAAAAATTATTTTAAAAATCCGACATACTACGGGCATTATAATTTTTTATAATTTTTTTTCCCCTAAAATCTTAACCGCAATATTAGGAAATTAAAAAAGAAATTTAACCAAAATCGGTTCCGCCGTTCTCAAGTTATGCGCTTACCAAGGAATAGCGTTTAATATTAATTTGCATATATTTTTTTTTTTTATGGGTTATAAATACTACACACCACAAAATTAAGGCAGTAGCCGTTGACCGATTTGGAAAAAAACAAATACGAACAATGAAAATTTTAACATCTAATGTGTTTATAGGGTGGCTAGAAGTTTGACATTACCCGTTTAATAATGCCGAGAAATTTTTTGTTTAAAATTTTTAAAATTCTGGTAAGTTTTCGTATCTTACCTGTAGCTTTCAAGTTTTTACACCATGTATCATCCTCAGCATCTGTGTTATGACAATACCACAACATTTTTTCGCCGGCCGCAATACCTCCTACCATAGAACCGTCTTCACTAAATTCACCATTCAGTGTATTATGCACTTTATAATTCACATGTCGTTCTAGGCCGCCAACAATACGTGCTGTTATAGATGGCGGGTTTAGATAAATGTAGCACTAAAGAGAAATATGGGAGACATAAAAAAAAAAAAAAGATTAATATTGGAATAAACAAGATTTTAATATTTCTTTTATAAGGACGATGAAGCTCTTCATCATTGATTGCAATCAGAAAGATTTTATTATAAAAACCCAAAAAAAATGGAACTTTGGGCTTGTACCCATAAAAGATGGCATGACATTACAACGAATGGTGACCCCGATGTTTAGTAATGTTTATTAAAAACCGAGTTGAGAAGTTTATACAAAGGTTGTTAAATAGTTACATAGCAAGACAGACGTCGGAGCTAGATGGATGGGATCTTCTTCTGGGTGACTTGTATGGAAAAAGCATAAATATACCAAAATTAATGATGTAAAAACTTTGTTTAAAAAATTTAGAACTGATTCGAAAAGCTCTAAATCAATTGCTTATGCATTTGTGCTCCCTGCTTATGGTTTGCATGCCGTTATGTGTGTGCTTGAGCTTGGACTTGGCCTTATAATATAGCTTTTTTTTAACTTACTCGTGCCACAGCATGTAGACTACGTATAACGGTTTCAACGCGTACCAAAAGCATAGGATCTTGATCTGATATTGAGAATGTATAACGTGGTGCCTTAAAAATAAGTTCCTTTGATGTGCCAAGCACTTTTAATAAATCTAAAAAGCATAAAATTAATAAAATAAAATCAATCGAACTCTTCCTAAGAATGGTAAAAAATTTTTCCAATAACCAACCTGATTCTGAATGATCATATAATTGCCACGTTAACGGTTCAAAATGCTCCATGCCGCAGTCCTCTACTAACTCCGCAAAAAATGATGTCACCTGTTCCATATCGATTTGCATTGGATTTTCCGGATCTGAACATAACGGTACTTCTATTTTTGGATAACAACTTAGACCTTTTGTTTCATCACGTCCAACAACATTTACTGCTAAACTCTGTTCGATTTGTACCTGGTCCGCATACTTCATTTGTACCACCTTTAGGCGGAGTCGTTGTAATCCTACACTCCAGAAAGTTGCCCATATAATGCGATAATAACCTCTTTGAAATGGCAATATCTTGCCGGATCGTATGGTATTTTCTAAAAGTGTCTTACCAAGATATTCTGTCCTCTGCCACATATATGTTATTTCTTTAGGATTGAGTGATGTTAGAAATGATGCCAACAAGTAATCACTTGTTGCTGTTGTAACATTCACATAATACAGATTGCCATTCGGTCGATTCATAGCCAAGATTATGACCTGTGGCTCACCGTAAATGAAAGTACGACGTGAAAATAATTTCATAAATGGTGGTTTTTTCTTGGCTTTCCGTTTCGGCGATCTATTTTTTAATTTCGATTTTTCTTTCCACATACCAAATTTTAATAAATTCGAGAGATCCGGTTGTTGTTTTGGTTTTTTCTTAATTTTGGGTTTAATTTTTGGAAAAGACTTCTGTACGGTTGGCTTGGTTGTTTTTGTGTTTTCGTTGTGGTAGATCGGTTTTATGTTTAAGATTTTATCTTTAAATTGTTGATCCAAAAAATCTTCATCGGTTTCATTGGCGTTTTGTGTTTTGTTTTGGCCAATAATTGTTGACAAATTGTAGACGACTTCATCTTCATATTCTATATCACCTATTTCTTCATATTCGATTTTGTCGGGATCTACATATTCTTTATCTTCTTCTCCTTCTTTGTCGTTTATTGTTTGCTCATCTTGCTTTTTCTTATTGCTCATAGTTTGCACTTTTTCAATATTTGTTTTATCTGTATTCTGCTTTGTTGCATCTTCTTGCTCCACATTTTCTTCACTTGTGTGCTCTTTAGGATTTTTTTCTGTAGTTGGCTGCGCTTCAGTCATTTGCTCCTTAGCGGAATTTTCTATGTGGTTTTTCTTTTTAAGCGCTTTCTCTTTGTCTTCAGCAACTTTAGCATCGTCTTCTTTAGCAAGTTTCTCTTTATTGTTTTTTTCTTTATCCACTTTTTCTTCATTGTCTTCTTCCTTAGCAACTTCTTCTTCATCATCTTTTTCTTTTTTATTACCCTTATTTTTAGTGTGTTTCTCTTGAATAGTTTTTTCTTCGACATCTTCTTTCTTACCAACTTCCTCATCAGCTTCTATTTCTTTTTTATCACCTTCGGTTTTATTTTTAGTGTGTTTCTCTTTAGTAGTTGTTTCTTCATCATCTTCCCTAACATCTCCTTCAGCGTCTTTATCTGTTTCATTGTTTTTAATTTTCTTTTTAATGTGTTTCTCCATAGCAGCTTTTTCTTTATCACCTTCTTCATTAGCAGACTTCTCCTTAGCGAATTTCTCCATATAAGCTTTTTCTTCAAGATCTCCTTCCTTATCAGCATTCTCTTCATCGCTGTCTACTTTAGCAGCCTTCTTTTTAGCACCTTCTTCTTTAGCAGCGTTCTCTTCACCATCTTCATCTTTAACAGTCTTCTCCTTTGCTACTTTCTCCGTAAAAGTTTTTTCTTCAAGATCTTCTTCTTTAGCAACATTCTCTTCATCGCCGTCTACTTTTGCAGCCTTCTCTTCAGCATCTTCTTCCTTAGCAGCCATTTCTTTAATATTATCTTCTTTAGAGTCTTCGTTTCCTTCGGGGTCTTCTTTAACAGTCTTCTTCTGAACGTCTTTCTCCGTATCAGTTTTTTCTTCAGCATCTTCGTCCTTAGCAGCCTTCTCTTCATTATTTTCTTCTTTAGCGTCTTCGGTTTCTTTAGCGTCTTCCTTAGCAATCTTCTTAGCGTCCTTCTCCTTATCAGCTTTTTCTTCAGCATCTTCTACCTTCGAAGCATTCTCTTCATCGCCGTCTCCTTTAGTAGCTTTCTCTTTGGTAATATTTTCATCAACTTTAGTTTTCTTTGTAGCATCTTCTTCATTAGAGTCTTTTTCTTGAATAGTTTTTTCTTCAATTTCTTCATCTTTCACACCTTCTCCATCAGTATCTTCTTCTTCAGCAGTCATCTCTTTAGTGTCTTTTTCATTCTCCTCCGCATCTTCATTAGATATTTTCTCTTTAGCTTTTTTTTTAGCATCTTCTTTAGCAGCTTTCTCTTTAGCAGCGTCCTCATCAACTTCTTCGTCTTTTGGCGCTTCCTCTTTTGCTTCCGTTTCTTTAATAGCTTCTCCTTCAGTATCATCTACTATAGTTGCTTTCTCCTTAGCCTCCTTTTCTTTGTTCTTAGCAGCTTTTTCTTTGGCCAATTTTTTTCTGAATTTTAAAGCGCTTTGAACTATTGCAATATTTTCTTCTACCTTTTTTTCTTTAGCGGTTTTTTCTTTTACCTCCTTCTCTAAAATGGTTTTCTCGTCCACTGGTTTCTCTGTAACTGTTTTTTCTGCATATTCTTCAATTCCTTTTTCAACATTGTTATCCACCTCCTCATTCTCTACTTTTTCATCACCTTCATCTTTTACTGCATATGCATCTTCATCTTCTGCATCTTCACCTTCATCTTGCTCTTCCTCATTCTCATATTCAAAATCAATTCCCACAATTTCTGATTGGTTTACTTTAGGCTGATCTTTCTCAATAACCTTATCTGTCGGGCCAATCTCCTCTTCTTCTATTATAATTTCTTCTTCATTATAATCTTCAATTTTATCATTGTCTGTTTTCTTCTGTTCGTTTTCATTATCAGTTTCCTCCGGTTGCTCTACTTTTAATATCTTCTTCTCCGCTTTCTTTCCAGCCTCATCAATAATTACTGTTTGATCTTCCTCTTCTGTTTTAATATTATGCTTTGTTTCATTTTCTTCTGTCACTAATACAGTTTGGTCATCTTCGTTTTGTTCATCTTCTATGGTATAAATTAGCTTCTTTTCATTGTTCTCATCTTTCATTATATGTGTCGGTTCTGTTCGATCATCATAATCTTCTTTTTTATGCAGAACTTCATCAGTATCTTCTTCTGATGTAGTACCCATAGTACCAATTTCCAATTCAGTTGAAGTTTCCACAACGTAAGTTGGAAGATTAGGCAATGTAATAGCTTCATTTAGAATATTTTTCTTGTTCTCCAAAGTATCAGAATTATTTGATAATTTGGGAACAGTAAACGTTTCCTCTGGTGTCTCCGTAGTTTCGCTTTGCATATTATCTTCGTCCTCAACATTTTTTGAATTCTCCGTTTGATTTAATATAGTCGGCAGCGGCATATCTACGTCTTCGTTATCATTTTTGTCTTCGTCCTCCAAGTTCTTAAGCTCATATTGCTGCTTTGGAGCTAGTGTTTCCAGCGTACCATAATATTTTGTCTGATTTGATGTCAATTTCCTTTGTTTATCGGTCGTCTGAGGAATTTCAACAGTTGCATCTTCTTCATCGTTATAATCTTCGTCCTTCGAAATATCCTTACCAATGATTTCTTTTTGTTTAAATTCCATTTTTGCTTTTGCAATATCTCTCAGCGGAATTTCAAGAGTTACCTCTTCACCATTTTCTTCATCCTCCAATTCCTTTGAGCTAGTCGTTATCTTCGGTAGTTGATTTAGTTTCATTTTTGACTCAACAGTATCTCTCAGTGGAATTTGAAGAGTTACCTCTTTTTCATTAATATTATCTTCATCCTCCAAATCCTTCGCGTTATTCGTTATCTTTGGTAATTGACTTCTAGGCAGATCAATGTCTTCTTTTTGTTTAAAATCCATTTTAGCTTTTGCAATATCTCTCAGCGGAACTTCAAGAGCTACCACTTCTTCAGCACTATTTTCTTCATCCCCCAAGTCATTAGGTGGACCAATGTTTTCTTCCTGCTTAAATTCAATTTTTGCTTTCGCAATAGCTCGCAGTGGAATTTCAACAGCAACCTCTTCTTCCGAACCATTTTCTTCATCCTCCAAACTCTTTGATTGTTTCTCTATCTTCTGTAATTGACCAATGTTTTCTTTTTCATTTCTCATTGGAATCTCCATAGTTACCTCCACATCTGGCGCAACCGTATATTCGCTAGCACGTTCGTCCGCGTCCTCTAAATCAGCTGATTCATTGGGCAAAACTGGAACGTCAACGGTCACCACTTCGCTTGTTGTTTCCGAATTTTCACTAGCTTTACCGATCTCATCCCTTCCGGTTACATATTTACCAGAATTAACAGCCGCAGCATCCTCAACAGCTGCACCCTCTTCTCTCAACAGTGGTTTCGATACCGCTGACAGTTCATAGTCAATATACTCACCTTCGGTTGTGAGATCCTGAAAAACTGTTGTCTGATCTGTTTTTATGCTTGTAACTGGATTTGTCTCTTTAAACCTGGACGTCTTTAATGGTTGCACACTTGTAAGCGTCAAAAAAAAAATTATCACAATTAAATGAAATTTCTGCTTATGCAGCGCCATATTCAGTTCTGTTACTGTTCAAAGCTTTTTCACAACTGAATAATTTATTGATGCCTTATTATGACAGCTCTATGAGTTGTAGTCTGATTTATAATTCTTTCAAAAATATTTTCTATTAATTTTTACTCAACTTAAAACTTAAAATGCGCAAAAAACTTGCAAATCTAAATAAATTCCTTGGTGCTTCTTTAGCAAACATAGCGCTACCTATTTTAAGATACATTTGTATCTCACTGTAGCACTGTAGCGAAAAAGCACTGCCTGCTGTTTACATTGTAACACTTTGTTGCAAACATATGTGGTGGCAAGTAACCAGTGCCAATATGCGACGACGTCTATTCTAGTGAATACTCTGTAATAGGTTTTTTTTTCTTCTTTCTGTTTTTGCTTCTCAGCATGTTTTGCACCTGTCTACACAGTCGAGTAGTTTGCAGTAGTCGTAACCACAACATGTTAAAAATTTTTTTTTCTTCCATTTTTACATTTCAGGTACTATGTAGTTTTTTTGCAATGCGTTGCATTTAACGTATTTGCTTTTAGTAGAGAGATACACACGGCGTTGCAACATCATCATCGTTCTTACCAATTCAACAACATTCCTGCCTGGTTGCATGCCTGCTTGGTTGGCTGGTTGGTTGACTGTTCGTCGAAAGGACTCTCTCTGACTCTATGATGACGTCGTCTTTTCAACGTCAGTTGCAACATTTTGTAGTATTATTGCATTACAAAATATACGCAGAGGGTGGACTGATATATAAGCAGGTTGGGCAATGAATGAATATAATGGGAACTCAAAGCGAAACAAAGTGAAAATTAAGGAAAAATAATTTAATATAAAAAATTGTTTGCTTTTCATAACAGTAGACATTATATTCTGACACACATCTCTTAAAAATTTATTAAATTTATATTCATTCGTACACATACGCATTTGAATCATAAAAGTACTCAAAGTACTCATGAATTACTCATAGTACACTATAATATTCAAAGCATTCATAAAATAAGAAAATATTTAAAGAGAACATTAATTTAGAGCTGAAATGTTGGTTGTACGCTTCATATTTATTAACAACCCATCATTCTTGAGCTAGTCCTTCTATTCCCCGCTTTTTTCAGCAACTGGTTAAGCATCCAATATCTTGATGAAGTCCTATCTAGGTTAAAGTCGATGACATTGCTGTATGCCTTGCGGAAGTATTTGATTATTGGGAACAACAACAGCTTGGTGTGCTCCAATAAATGGTTGCCAATTGTTTACAGTATCATGTTCATCATCATGTTCCATAGTCTTCCGCCAGGTGCTATTTCAGCTTGCCATCCAAGAACTTCTGCAGGAAGGTTTTGATATGCTTGGCATACAGAACATTATTTTTAAGCTTGTACTTGGTCTTACTCTTCCCCGTGCAAAGACGAAGACGAAGACGAATAGTTATTACCTCTGCCTTGTTTATGCCGAAGAACTCAAAGGTGCAAGTGTGATGTTTATCATCCGAAGGGATGAAAACAAACAGAATTTTATCGAGGAACTTCTTATATATTTATAATAATTTTTATTTTTTATTATCTTGCAAAGGGGGCTCAGTCAAGTTTCACCAAGTTTAGTTCAACCTTATACT